>CM060361.1:78575552-79175552 GCA_030545235.1 Helianthus tuberosus
GCACTCAAAAAAAAAGTTGTGAGGTGCCCAAAAAGATATCGACATATATTTTACATTGATCCAAAACAATGAAAATGAATACCGATGTTGGTACTAATGTTGTTAAGTCAAGATCCTAGAGGAAGTTCCCGTCATGTTAAACAACTTCAAGAAGTGGCACTATGATAACAGAATAGGAGAAACATTTATCAACTTTAATAGCGGTGATCAAGACATGAGAATCTATAATCCAATGGATTTGTTCATGTTTTTAACCTCAGATCTTAGTGTTATTTGGAAACCAAATTCATTGTACAACAGGGAGAGTTACCAGTGAAGAAGTGTAGGTCCGGGTTACAGATCGTTCGATTACGTTACGACTCACGGTGATATCCAAACTTATGTTTGTTGTGCGGAATCCATCAAACATAATTCACAATTTTCTATGTTTTATAAACAATCTTCAATCACGGTACAAATTTGACAGAGTTTCGCCTCCAAGTCCACACTCAACAGCTCCTGAACACTCAGTCCGAATACCTATATATACTAGGTTACCTTTGCACGGACTAGTGTTTATCTTTGTGCGAACCAGCACGTTCGTGCGGGCTAGCCAGCTCATCTGTGCGGATGAGCTACATCCGTGCGAATGTACTCCTCCGTACGGATGAGCTTGGTTTTACACATGCAATTCAGATTTGACGCTTCTAGCCCTATTACATCAAGACGTAGGCGACAGACATATGCATTAACAAGAAGCTATGCTTTCATGCGTGTTGCTTCTCGTGCACTTGATTCCGCCAAGAGATGCTGAGAATAATGGAGAGAACAAACCAAAGCAAAAGACTCTAGAAAAATTTGTTGAGAAAACTCAAGATGTTCCTCTGGATAATCTTCAAGGTGCTTCAACTTCCAAGCCATCAAATCACCTCAAGATGTTCCCATTGAAAGACCTCCACTTGTATATGTAGAAAAGCCTCAAGAACATACACTTGACAAGCCAGCAGAAACTCCATCAGAACCATAACCATCAAAATCAACAAAACTTCAAAATTCTCATGAACCAACTAGTGAGAAGTTGATTATACTGATGTCACATCCCAACCAATGGCGGAAATATCCGAGTGAGACAAAAACATGATTGCTCGAGACATCATAACTTGCTAATTTGTGATAATAATTAAGAAATTCAAATTTCATTCATATTAAAAGGAAATACATCATTTTGGAAGGGAAAGTACAACATTTTGCAATTAACATAACAACATGAATCAAAAGGAAAATTTAAGTCTAGGTGATCCTATCTCCACTTTTCTTTTTATCATAGTCATGGAGGCGTTTTCAGGAATAATTCGGAGGACAAGCAATGTGGGGGCTCTTAAAGGTATCTCTTTTTTGAATAATGGGCCGACCATTTCTCACGTACCTTATGCGGATGACTGCGTTATGATGGGTGAATGGTCAGCTTGTAATATTAAAAACGTTGCTAGGTTGTTGCGGTGTATTTATCTATGTTCGGGATTGAAAATAAATATGGGGAAATCTTGTATATTTTGTATCGGAGCTGAGGTGGTGGAAGTGGAAGTGGATGGCATGGCTGCGTTGGTTAACTGTAGAACAGGTTGCTTCTATTTAAACACTTAGGCATTTTAATTGGAGCGAATATGAATAGGGTGGTAAATTGAAATTTCATATATGATATATTCGAGGCACGACTTTCACTTTGAAAGGCGGATATGTCATCTATCGGAGGAAGGGTGACTTTAATTAAGCCAGACATGGAGTGCCACACCCCAACCGATGGCGGAAACATCGGAGTGAGACGAAAACATGATTGTTCATAGCATCATAACACTAATTGTGACAATATAAATTAATCAATATTTCATAAATACTAAAATGTCATACATTGTTCAAACATAATCAAATTGTATCAAACATAAAACCAAAACATTGTTTATTTCTAAAGGGTGTTTCTAGCCCACCCTAACTTGTTTCTTCAATAGCCTCATCTTTCAACCTGCAACATGTATTAAAGTAGAGTTCAACAAATATGTTGGCGAGTATACAAGTTTGAATACATAGTATAATAATAAAATGTTTAAACGTGCTCATATCCAACATGAATAATGCATACAAGTTACTAATATGCTTTACAGGTATAAACTATATGTCAAACCCAAGTTTCCAAAGCAATCTTGATTACCCAACATAGTCGAGACTAAGAGGGTGTAACATGTTTTACATAACAATACCCCAAGAATCAAGGGCGGTGCGTTAATCCTATGGCGCTATAATTGTTAAGGTAGGCTAGCAAAGTTAATGAGCATATAGACACAATGTATACATAGCATATGAGATTAACAAGTATCACATGTTTTCATGTTTAAATGTGGATTGTCACACCCTCAAATCCCACATGTGGAGTAATACCGCGAGACGTGCGACTGACCAGGATCAAGCCACTAATCATGTTGAACAGATACAATAATAGTAAAGCAGTTTCACCAAACCAATACGATTAGTGACAGTTTAAAGTTTAAGTACAAAACATTTAAGTTCAACCAACAGTTTTAAGAGGATAGCGGAAGCTTAAAAACAGTTCAACATAAGTTCATAGTTGTAATTATTAAAAGAACCCAACACGGGTTAGCATGCCCACTACACTCCCAAGCTTGCAAGCTCCAGCAATCACTGAGTACCTGCAAAACGTGCAGTAGGGTGTCAACATAAAGTTGGCGAGTTCACCTTTGTCCATTTTTAGTTTTCGAAAATGTAAGTTGTTTAGATAAACCATTTATAATCACGTTATGGGGAGCTACCCCATCTATAAGCTCACTAAATTGCGGATACCGAAACTGATGACTGTCAAGTTGTTGTGCCCTGATTGTCAATGCATATCATCATTGACCACGTGCAAGGCCTACTAGTTCACGCCCGATCCCGCCGGTCACGGTGTGAGGTTTGTCAAACCTAATAGCGTGCTGTCAACTAATATCCCATTCACCCCCGGCGATTAATCGGTATTGTAAGTGGGGACTTTCCATGATAGAGTTTCGTTGAGTCTTGCTAGTTGTGATTTATAAATAATATCCAAACGTATTCCCCCCGGGAATAGTAACAGTCGTATTTCCTCCGGAAATATTAGTTTAACAGTATCCTTTATAAGGATAGTAGTTCGTCTGTGTCCCCCCGGGACACATGATTTTAGTGTGCATGAACTCACCTTGGGTTGCTCGACAGATTATTTACTCGTTAAATCGACTTTCGTCAATCACACTCTAATATAGTCGATATGTCTAGTTAGATCGTATACCAAATATTTCTCGTATTAATACGTATTTCTAATCAAGTAACACACAAGTATATATTTATTTTGCAATTCTATCGTGAGCTACAGTGTAACATATTATCACATAATACATATTATCTTGCAACATTTGGGGCACACAGAAATATGTTTTCATACAATCATTAGAACAGTAAACTCTACCTATTATATGTGTGATTCGAAGAGAGCTGGCCCAGTTTAGTTCATCAATCCTCTAAGGGAACTCTTTGGCCCATGTGCATGTGGCCCAAAATGGAGTCTGTGTGCCCAATTCCAATTGTGCGTTTGGAAGTTGGGTGTGCGACCATAGTGTATGATTTCACAAAGACAAGGGAAGATACGGACATTGAATGTGGGTGGCCCCCACTGTACGGTTCTTATACTAAATTTATTATGCGACAAGCTTGGTTGTGTTGTACACTATGCACCTAAGATTGTACATTCCATATCTGCCAAGGAGATACTTTGAGTAACACATGAGATTACTCATTTCCAAGGATATACTTTGAGTAACACATGATCACCAACATTAAACTCCAAAGGTATCGCAGCCCCCGACCTCACCCCGAGAGAGGGCGCCACGAGCACGAGCCGGTGGTATCAGTGTTTATTATGTTGGCAGCGGAATTAAAACATCAGGATCGTAGTTAGGAAATAAATTCAGAGTTTGCAAAACACCAACTTTTTATAATTAAACAAATAGGCTAAAACTCATATTCCATTTATAATTATTATAGGGATAAACCCTAGTTGCTGAAAACATAATTTCTTCGTTTATTCAGGTAACTTATAGCCACTTTATTTAAGCCTTCAGTGCTCCATAGCTGGTTTCTAATAGCTTCACATCAAATTACCTGAAACGCGTTTTAAAAATATTTTGTCAATAAGAAATACTGGCGAGTACATTCCATTTTGTAAAAAGACACATTGTTATAACTTTACAGTATTAAGGGGAATTACAGTGTATTTTTCTATCAATTATTCAACACAATATGTGACCGGGGACACTCCCCTGTGCTTGTGGTCATATTACTTTGGGTCCTATCACCCAACAGTAATGGTTCCTGTCACACCCTTGGTGACTGTGGACTAGTAATGTATACAAAACCCCAACTACTGGCAATAATTATAGATTACAAAGACTTAATCCCTGTCTGTGGACTAGTAATGTATACAAAACCCCAACTACTGGCAATAATTATAGATTACAAAGACTTAATCCCTGTAAGTATAACTGAAAAACATTTGAGGTTTTGTAAAGTAATTTGGTAAAAAGAGAGAATGACTCACATTGTAACTTAGGTTTTCCTATAAGCTTCCTTGAAATATTTTTGCATAATCTTCTTGAGTTCCTATTAAAAATATACAATGCGCGCGCGTTAGTATAATAACCCAATTCAACTTTATCAATACGTCACGAGACAGAACCCCAACTTAGTTTACAAAGCATAGCCTTTACCAGCCAGCGCTTTGGCATCAGTTGCTGGGTTCAAAATCGATTGGACAGGGTATCGAATCAGTTATCAGGGGTTAAAATACTTACAACGGGGCAGAGCTTCTTTTAGGGGTAATATAACTAATATTTTCGAGTTAGAAAGCTTGAGAGAGAAAGATACATAAACGATTTGAAACTGTCGAATGTCTGCTCTATTTATAGCTGGATTTGGAGTCTCTCGCGCCCCGCGACCGGTCCCCCGTTCCCCTCTCGCGGCCCGCGAGAGCACCCTAGCTATGCATAGGGTTGGCCAGTCACCACCATAGATCTGCCACGTGTACGACACGTAGCACAAGGGGTGTCCGGCAAGTTATGAGTCTCTCGCGCCCCGCGAGAGACATATGCTTCATCTGTCGCGACCCATGACGGACATAAAAACATTATTTTTTCATTTTTTAATTAAATTAATGATACGCGACTTTGGTTTTTCGATTACAGGGTGTTTTAAGGCATTTTTGAGGGTTGTTATATCCTCCCTACCTTGTTTTAAAATTCGTCCTCGAGATTCACTGGAATAGGTAAGGATACTTCTTTATCATTTCAGATTCTAGTTCCCATGTGAATTCTGGTCCTCTCTTTGAATCCCATTTTACTTTGACCAGATCTAATCTTTTATGTTTGAGATTCTTGACCTTTCTATCTTCAATCTGTATCGGTTTCTCTACAAACTTAAGCTTTTCGTTTACCTCTATGTCTTGAAGAGGTATCACCAATGATTCATCTGCTAAACATTTCTTCAAATTAAATACATGAAATACATCATGTATTCCTGCCATTTCTTCGGGTAACTGTAGCTGATAAGCTACTGGCCCTATGCGTTTGATAATTTCAAAAGGTCAACATACCTTGGGCTTAGCTTTCCTCTCTTACCAAATCTTACAACTCCTTTCCACGGTGAGACTTTTAATAGTACCTTGTCTCCAACTTGAAATTCCAATGGTTTACGCCTGTTATCTGCATAACTCTTTTGACGGTCTCGTGCTGCTTTCAGTTTTTTCTTGACTTGAATAATTTTGTCAGTAGTTTCTTGTACAATCTCAGGTCCTGACAGTTTCTTTTCTCCAATTTCTTCCCTACATACTGGTGTTCGGCATTTCCGTCCATAGAGTGCTTCAAATGGTGCAGCATTAATGCTGGTATGATAGCTATTGCTGTAAGAAAATTCTATTAAAGGTAAATGTTCATCCCGATTTCCTCGAAAGTCTATTACACAGGCTCTAAGCATATCTTCCATAGTTTGGATTGTCCTTTCACTTTGTCCATTTGTTTGAGGATGAGCGGTGCTTAAATTTAGTCTAGTTCCCATTGCTTTTTGAAAACCTCTCCAGAAATGAGATGTAAAGCGACTATCTCTGTCGGATACAATAGATAAAGGAATTCCATGTCATCAAACTATTTCATTTACATATAGCTTAGCTAATTGTTCCATGCTGAAAGTTTCTTTCGTTGGTAAGAAATGCGCTGATTTAGTCAATCTGTCCACAATCACCCAGATTGTGTCATTATGTTTTTGTGTCTTGGGTAACTTGGTAACAAAGTTCATTGTTATCAATTCCCATTTCCTAACTGGCATTTCCAATTGCTGAAGTAATCCTGAAGGTTTCTGATGTTTAGCTTTAACCTGTGAACATGTTAAACATTTAGCAACGTACCTTGCTATGTCCTTCTTCATTCCTATCCACCAGAAATTTTTCCTTAAGTCCTGATACATCTTGTCACTTCCACGATGCATCGTATACTTGGATTTATGAGCTTCTTCTAAAATTTGGTTTCGTAGGTTTCCTTGGATAGATATCCAAATTCTTTTCTTATGGAATCTCCAAATCCCATCTGCTCCTTTTTCTAATTCTTTAATCATTCCTTTTAACCCTTCGGCATCATCCTTGATTGCTGTTTCCTGTGTCTTTCTCACTTTTTCATTTAAATCTACTTGCAGGTTTAATCTGAGAGCACGCACCCTTTTTGGCTTCTCATGGTACTTTCAACTTAAAGCGTCAGCTACTACATTAGCTTTTCCTACATGATATAATCGCTAAGGATTTCCATCCAACGTCTTTGCCTCATGTTCAATTCCTTTTGCCCGAAAGCATATCTTAAACTCTTATGATCTGTGAAGACAATGAACTTACTGCCATAAAGATAGTATCTCCAAATCTTAAGGGCAAAAATTATCGCTCCTAACTCTAGATCTTGTGTCGTATAATTCTCTTCATGCTTCTTAAGTTCTCTAGAGGCATATGTAATGACCTTTTGACGCTGCATCAACACACATCCAAATCCTAATTTAGATGCATCACAATAGACTACAAAGTCTTCAGTTCATTTTGGCAAAGCAAGAATTGGTGCGTTAGTTAATCTTTGCTTCAAAATCTTGAATGCTTCCTCTTGTTTTGGTCCCCATTCAAACTTAACTGACTTGCAAGTTTGTTTGGTTAATGGAATGGCCATTGTAGAAAAATCTTGAATGAAACGTCCATAGTATCCTGCCAGTCCAAGAAAACTTCTTACTTCTGTTGGTGATTCAGGGACTTTCCATTTGGTAATAGCTTCAATATTTGTAGGATCTACATGAATTCCTTCATGATTAACTAAGTGTCCAAGAAATTGCACTTCTTGCAACCAGAATTCACATTTTGAGAATTTAGCATAAAGCTTCTCTTTTCTCAATAATGTTAGAAGTATGTGTTAATGCTCCGCATGCTTTTCTCTATTCTTAGGGTAAATTAGAATATTATCTATAAAGACAATTATGAATTTATCCAGGTACGGTTTACATATCATGTTCATCATGTCTATAAATGCGGCTGGGGCATTGGTTAGACCAAATGACATGACTGTAAATTCATAATGAACGTACTTTGTTCTGAAAGCAGTTTTAAGAATGTCCTCTTCCTGTACCTTTAGTTGATGATATCCTGAGTGTAAGTCGATCTTAGAAAAGAATCGGGCACCTTGAAGTTGATCGAATAGATCATCAATTCTCGGTAATGGGTACCGATTTTTTATCGTAACCTTATTCAATTATCTGTAATCAAAACACATATGCATTGATCCATCTTTCTTCTTAACAAATAACACCGGGGCTCCCCATGGCGATGAACTTGGTTGTATAAAGCCTTTCTCTAATAATTCATCTAACTGATTCTTCAATTCCTACACCTCCGTTGGTGCTAGACGATAGTGTGCTTTGGCAATTGGTGAAGTTCCTGGTACTAGGTGAATTCTTAATTCAACCTCACGATCTGGCGGTAATCCAAGTAATTCTTCTGGAAACATGTCTGAGAATTTAGATACTACGGGAATATCTTTTAATTCTTTTCCTTTAGTGTCAATGATTACCGAAATCATATACACCATTCCTCCCTTTCATGCATAACTTGCAGCTTTCATCATAGAGATGAATTTTGTTGACCTTGTCGGCTTGTCTCCCTTAATTGTGATCATTTCGCCAGTTGGCGTATAAACTTCTACAAACTTTTGATCACACAAAATACATGCATGATTGGCTACCAACCAATCCATTCCTAATACAACATCGAATCCGGCTAGATTCATTGGTAACAGGTTAGCAGTAAAATTATAACCTAAAATTTCTATCTTTCCTTCCTGAAGGATTTCGCTTATTTTGATAGAATTTCCATTTTCCGTCTCCAGCAGATAGTCTTGGTGAAGTTTAATTAATGGTTGATTGAGAAGTTTGCAGAAAGAAGTATTTATAAAACTTTGGTTTGCACCAGAGTCGAATAATACTTTTGCATAAACATCATTAACTAAAAACATACCGGCAATCACATCCAGGATCATCTTAGCTTCTTCTGCTGTTAGTACGAATGCTCTGGCATTCTTCTTGGGTCCTTCTGTTGCCTTTGCTTTGTGGTCTGTTGCTGGAGCTAGTTTTGGGCAGTTTGGCTTGATATGACCAGCTTCTTCGCAGTTATAGTATAATCTTGCGTTAACTTTCTTCCTACAGTCTTCTTCCTTATGTCCTGGTATCTTGCAGAAGTTGTAGAATACTCGACACCTTCCTGTATGTTTCTTTTTACAGGACTTACATAGAGGCGAAGAAGATGAACCTGTTTCTTTCCCACGATAGGAATTACCGAAACGTAGTTCCTAGGTAATCTTTTGGGCTAGATTCTTTTTCTGATTTTCTTCTTAAGTACGTACCAATCCATCTGTCAGGGTATTAGCAAGTTCTACTGCTTCTTCAATTGTTTATGGTCTAGCTGCCTTGACTATATCTCTGATATCATTGATTAATCCCCAGATGTAACATGAGATTAATACTGGTTCTGGTGAGGCTAGAGTTGGTACTATCCTAGCATATTAAAAAAATGTGGTAGTATATTCTCTGCAATCTACCCCAATCATTCTATGATTTAGGAATTTATTAGCAATCTGTTCCTTTTCATGAGGAGGACAGAATTTCCTTTCAACTATTTCCTTAAAGTGGTTCCATTCCATGTTATAGACCATGTCACTTCCTCTTGATTGTAGAATGGTATTCCACCATTCTAATTCCCCATCCTTGAAAAGATTGGAAGTATACATGATCTTATCCTCATCCGCACACTTACTTATTTTTAAGACTACTTCAGTCTTTTCTATCCAGCGCAAAGCTGAAATGGCTCCTTCCTTGCCGGAGAATTCTATCGGTTTGCATGATAAAAATTTCTTAAAAGAACAACCATAAGAGATGGTTCTTCTTCTTTTTGGAATTGGAGCGTTGATGAGAAGTCTGTTATTTCCATTCACACTGTGACTGGCTCGTTGTGAGTACGTGTACTACCGATTATGGTATTATTATTTTCCGTCTTTTTATTAATAGTGCGATAATATATGGCATGGCATCTATGATTCCTTGAGCTACTATGTGTTCTATTGCACTCTTATTCACTTGGTTCCCGTTCTCATTATTATTCTGGACTTCCTGATTTACTTCGTTTGACATCTTAATTGTAAACATTATCAGGTATTAATATCACAAAATAAATTAAACAAACAATTACTCAAGCATATTGAACCAAAATCGTCGAGCATTGCGACTTTTACTCTTTTTTCATATATATATATATATTATGCATCAAGTATAAACAACTGTAATTCTAAAGGTTAGTAATTATGCATTGATACATATATATATGTGACATATATTATATACATTTTTAGCAGATTTTTTTCTAACTAATAAAAGTACACACACACACACACACATATATATATATATATATATATATATAATATTAAGTGGTGGTTTTTCAGTACGGCAACTCCCTCTCTTCGTATTTCCAGATGAGATTCCCTCTGATACGGCGGATCCTATTTCATTCCTGAATCAAATCTTCACCATAGTGGCGAAGTTCTGCTACATTCTCGTGGCGGCTCATGGGTGGTATTCTGGCTGCTACGGGCTCGTTGTAAACTGGTTCAAGTTCTCCGTATGGCATGTAGGGATACGAGTCATTCATCAAATCTTGAAATGCCCAATCATTGGTCCACCATTGTTCTAAGGGGTTTGGTGCTGGTAACCTGGGTATTTCGTTTGGGTTGAAAGCTGGGATTGGCAGTGTGTTTTCCTGGTTTGGATCTAGATGCATTGGAACTAGTGCTATGGGTTGCTCTGGGTATAAAGGTAATAGTTGTGGTTCTGGTGCTGCTATCTGGTTAAGGTTAAGCTCATTTTCTGTGGTTCTAAACATATCAAGATTGGTTAACCTCCAATCCAGTTCCTCCCACAGAGGTAAAGTCACTGGGATTTGGGCAGTTCCTTCAGCTATGGTTATTGTTGCTTGTTGTTGGATTCCCTTATTCTTTTTCTCCTTTCCCTTTTCTCTTTACTAAACCATCCTCTTTTCTTAGGTAGGAATGCCTCCTCAGATTTGGCTCTTAAAACAAAGGTTTCCTCGGAATCAGCTACGTATCCTGAGGTTGGCTCGGATGGTCCTTCATCCATTGGAGAATGAGGTAGGTGACGATAGGCGTCAGAGGTATCCCGATCACTTATACTGTGAACTTAAACGAAATCGTCAAAATAACATAAAAATCATAATATACATATTAAGATGTATTTACACAGAATAACACAGAGGTTAATTACATAAATTTCCTAACAAAATTATTTAAAATTTAGGTATTAAGAGAACACCTAAATGGCTTAAACCAGTGGCTCTAATACCACCTTCTGTCGTAGCCCTCGACCCCACCCCGAGAGCGGGCGCCGCGAGCACAAGCCAGTGGTATCGATGTTTATTAATTTCGCAGCGGAATTAAAACATCAAGATAGTAGTTAGGAAATAAATTCAGAGTTTGTAAAACACCAACTTTTTATAATTAAACAAATGGGGTAAAACTCATATTCCATTTATAATGTATTTATAGGGATAAACCCTAGCTGCTGAAAAAATAATTTCTTCGTTTACTCAGGTAACTTATAGCCACTTTATTTAAGCCTTCAGTGCTCCATAGCTGGCTTCTAATAGCTTCACATCAAGTTACCTGAAACACGTTTTAAAAATATTTTACCAGCAAGAAATACTGGCGAGTACATTCCATTTTGTAAAAAGACACATTGTTAGCATGCGACTGGGGACACTCCCCTTTGCTTGTGGTTATATTACTTTGGGTCCTGTCACCCAACAGTAACGGTTCATGTCACACCCTTGGTGACTGTAGACTAGTAATGTATACAAAGCCCTAACTACTGGCAATAACTACTTAATCCCTATAAGTATAACTAAAAAACATTTGAGGTTTTGTAAAGTAATTTGGTAAAAAGAGAGAATGACTCACATCGTAACCTAGGTTTCTCTATAAGCTTCCTGGAAATATTTTTGGATAATTTTCTTGAGTTCCTATTAAAATATACAATGCACGCGCGTTAGTATAATAACCTAATTCAACTTTATCAACACGTCACGAGACAGAACCCCAACTTAGTTTACAAAGCATAGCCTTTATCAGACAGTGCTTTGGCATCAGTTGCTGGGTTCAAAATCGATCGGACAGGGTATCAAATCAGTTATTAGGGGTTAAAATACTTACAACGGGGCAGAGCTTCATGATTTTAGGGGTATTATAACTAATATTTTCAAGCTAGAAAGTTTCAGAGAGAAAGAGACATGCACGATTTGAAACTATCGAATGTTTGTTCTATTTATAGCTGATTTTGGAGTCTCTCGCGCCCTGCAACCGGTCTCCCGTTCCCCTCTCGTGGCCCGCGAGAGAACCCTAGCTACGTGTAGGGTTGGCCAGTCATCACTATAGGTGTCACGGCCCTTGGCCCCGGTTTGACCCGGTCCAGAGCCGCGGGGCAGGAAATCCCGTGGTATTTAATTTAGCGACAGCGGAAGACTTTTTAAACAGGATCAATTATTATTAAAACTGCTCGTTTGTATATAATATAGGGATAATTCCCATAATTTACAACACTTGATTTCACTGGGAAATCCTTTATTTCTTTTAAAACATGTTTCTTTATTTATTTACATTGAGCCACTTTCTAAGCTTGTAGTGCTACTTGGCACTTTTCCTTTGCTCACAACAGATCACCTGAAACATGTTTGAAAAAGGTTTTGTCAGCGGGAAATACTGAGTGAATCATTCTATTTAGTAAAACATCTTGTTTATTATAATGTACAGTATTAAGAGCGATTACAATTGCCTCATCTTTTAAATTAACTGATCCAGTTGTCACTTTACCGGACTGTGACTGTGGACATATCACTTGTAGGGTCCTTTCACCCCAAGTGATAAATAATTAGTAGCTATGTGCACATCCCCCCACATACTGGCAGTAATTTCAGATAACAACGACTTAATCCCTGTAACTATAATTTTGATGAAAACATGCTTTTGAAAAGTATTTTGATAAAAAGAGAATGACTCACATTGTAGATTTAACGAGCAGAATATAAGCCTACTGATTAGCCTTGATTAACCTAATTTAATTAACAATGCACACACAATCGGTTAGTAACTAATACAACAGTTACGACAATTCACGAGATTAAACCTTCACAACGAGTTATTAGTGCAATACTTAACAATTCAGTGGATTCTCAACGAATGACAGAGTATAGTCCGAATTCGAACAGTACTCAAACATTCAAGTCGAAATCACAATGAATTAATAAAGTATAATCTCAATTTGAGCGGCACTTAAACAATCGTTGGATAGTTATAATCGATCGGACGTTGAATCGTAATAGCGATCGAGTTATTACCCTGATTGTGGCAGCACTTCGTGATCAGTGTGTTTTTTAAGAATAAACAGACGATAACTCCTTCTACGTAACTCGAATTTACGTCGTTCCAATTCCAAATTTCAAGTCCCAACGTCCTCTATTTATAGGTAAATTTTAGCTCTGTCGCGGCCCGCGTGAGATATAGCTTAATCTTACACGGCCCGCGTGACACCTATTTTTAGGTATAGGGTTGCCACGATTGGGACTAGCTTCGCTGACTCAACAGATTTCGTTATTTCAACTTCTTTTGCACGCAATTTAGATAATCGTCAACTAGGGTATTACCCCCCTTGAGTTTTAGGGGCCCTAATCCTGATTCTGAAAATTCTGGAAAAAAAATTAGGGTTTGTGCAGAATTACTTGGGTCTCTCAATTAGGGTTTCCTATTAGATAAATTAATTAATTAAATATGACTTTTGATACGAGTTGTTATATTCTACCCACCTTAATAAAAATCTCGTCCTCGAGATTTACTGGAATAAATGAGGATACTTTCTCTTCATTTCTGATTCCAGCTCCCAAGTGTATTCAGCTCCTCGCTTTGAATCCCATTTAACTTTGACTAAAACTAGTCGTTTATGTTTGAGAAATTTGATCTTTCGATCCTCAATTTGAAGAGGTTTCTCAACAAATTTCAGCTTTTCGTTTAACTCTATATCTTGAAGAGGTACTACCAGTGATTCATCTGATAAGCATTTCTTGAGATTGGATACATGAAATACATCATGTACTCCAGCTAATTCTTCAGGTAGTTGTAAACGATAAGCAACTGGTCCTATACGTTGGATTATTGAAAATGGTCCTACGTACCTTGGACTTAGCTTTCCTTTCTTTCCGAATCTAACTACTCCTTTCCAAGGAGAAACTTTCAAAAGTACTTTATCTCCAACCTGAAATTCTATCGGCTTGCGGCGATTATCTGCATAACTCTTCTGGCGATCTCTAGCTGTTTTCAGTCTTTCCTTGATTTGAGTTATCTTGTCGGTCGTCTCTTGCACTATTTCAGGCCCTGACAATTGACTTTCTCCTATTTCTGCCCAACAAACTGGAGTTCTACACTTTCTTCCATAAAGTGCCTCAAATGGAGCAGTTTCAATACTTGAATGATAACTATTGTTATAGGAGAATTCAATTAATGGTAAATGATCATCCCAACAACCACCAAAATCAATTACACATGCTCGAAGCATGTCTTCCAGTGTTTGTATTGTTCTTTCACTTTGTCCGTCTGTTTGAGGATGATATGCAGTGCTTAAATTTAGTCGAGTTCCCATTGCTTGCTGGAAACTTTTCCAGAAATGGGAAGTGAAACGACTATCTCTATCTGAAACAATGGAGAGTGGGACTCCATGTAAAGATACTACTTCGTCTACGTACAACTTGGCTAACCTTTCCATACTAAAGGTTTCCTTCATTGGTAGAAAATGAGCTGATTTGGTTAATCGATCCACAATTACCCAAATCGCATCATTACCTTTTCTGGTCTTGGGTAACTTAGTAACAAAATCCATTGTTATAAGTTCCCATTTCCATACAGGCATTTCCAATTGTTGTAGTAAACCTGAGGGTTTCTGGTGTTCAGCCTTAACTTGTGAACAAGTAAGACACTTAGATACATATTTTGCTATATCTTTCTTCATTCCTATCCACCAGAAATTCTTTCTTAAATCTTGGTACATCTTATTGTTTCCAGGGTGCATAGTATACCTAGATTTATGAGATTCTTCTAAAATCTTATTCCTTAACTCTCCTTGTTTAGGTACCCAAATTCGTTTCTTGTGGAATCTCCAAATTCCATCATTTCCTTGTTCTAGTTCTTTTATATATCCTTTCATTCCTTCAGCATCGTCCTTGATTGCTGTTTCTTGAATGTTCTTTAATTGTTCCATTAAATCTACTTGTAGATTTATTCTAAGAACACGGACTCGCTTTTGTTTTTCATGATACTTACGACTTAAGGCATCTGCAACTACGTTTGCCTTTCCTTCGTGATATTGAATATCACAGTCGTAATCACTTAAAACTTCCATCCATCTTCTTTGTCTCATATTTAACTCTTTTTGCCCAAATATATATCTTAAACTTTTATGATCTGTATAAACAGTAAACTTACTTCCATACAGATAATGTCTCCAAATTTTCAAGGCAAAAATTATGGCTCCTAATTCTAAGTCATGAGTTGTATAATTTTCCTCATGCTTTTTCAACTGCCGGGAAGCATACGCAATTACCTTCTTGCGTTGCATCAATACACATCCGTATCCTAATTTTGAAGCATCACAATATACTTCAAAATCTTCTGTTCCTTCGGGTAATGCTAAAATTGGAGCATTCGTCAATCGTTGCTTCAGAATCTTAAAAGCTTCTTCTTGCCTGTGTCCCCATTCAAACTTAGTGGCTTTACAGGTTAACTTAGTCAAAGGTACAGCTATCTTAGAGAAATCCTTAATAAATCTTCTGTAGTATCCGGCTAAGCCTAGAAAACTTCTAATTTCCATAGCTGTTTGTGGGACCTTCCATTTGGTAATTGCTTCTATTTTAGCAGGATCTACATGAATTCCTTCATGATTCACCATGTGACCTAAAAATTGCACTTCCTTTAACCAAAATTCACACTTTGAGAATTTTGCATAAAGCTTTTCCTTTCTTAACAAGGTTAAGAGTGCATGCAAATGTTTGCAATGTTCTTCTTGACTTTTGGAGTAAATTAGTATATCGTCGATGAATACGATAACAAATTTATCCAAATATGGTTTACAGATCCGATTCATCATGTCCATAAATGCTGCTGGGGCATTTGTTAGTCCAAAGGGCATGACTGTAAACTCATAATGGCCATACCTAGTTCTGAAAGCAGTTTTAGGTATGTCTTCCTCTTGAACTTTTAACTGGTGATATCCAGATCTTAAATCTATCTTAGAAAAATACCTAGCACCTTGAAGTTGATCAAAAAGATCATCAATCCTAGGTAATGGATATCGATTCTTAATTGTAACTTTATTTAGTTCTCTATAATCGATACACATTCTCATCGATCCATCTTTCTTTTTCACAAACAACACTGGTGCTCCCCAAGGGGATGAACTAGGTTGTATAAATCCTTTGCTTAATAATTCATCTAACTTCTTTTTCAATTCTAGCATTTCAGTGGGTGCTAATCGATAAGGTGTCTTAGCTATTGGTGTAGTACCTGGAATTAGATGAATTCTAAATTCTACTTCCCTATCTGGTGGTAACCCAGGTAATTCTTCTGGAAAGATGTCTGGGTATTCTGAAACTATAGGGATGTCTGACAGTTCCTTAATTTTAGTGTTAATGATTACGGAAATCATATACACCATTCCTTGCTTTCGTTCATAACTAGCAACTTTCATTACTGATATGAATTTTAGTGGCTTTCGTGGTTTATCTCCGGTAATTAAAATTACCTCTCCTGTGGGAGTATGGATTTCTACGGAATTCTTGTCACAAAGGATTCGAGCATGGTTGGCTATTAACCAATCCATTCCTAACACGACATCGAATCCGGCTAACTTCATAGGTAACAATTTTGCAGAAAACTTATGACCTAACAGTTCTATCTTACCTTCTTGCAAAATCTTATTTATGTTAACAGAATTTCCGTCTGCCGTTTCGACTGTAAAAATTTTCCTAAGGGTGGTTAAAGGTAAATTAAGAGCTTGGCAAAATGAAGTATTGATAAAACTTTGGTTTGCACCAGAGTCAAATAATACTTTTGCATAAACGTCATGGACCAAGAATGTACCGGCTATGACATCAGGAATGAGTTCAGCTTCTTGAGTAGTTAGCTGAAATGCTCGGGCATTCTTCTTTGTTGTTCCATCAGCTGGTTTACCTTTATTGTCTGCAGTTTTTATTAATTTAGGACATTCAGTTCGAAAATGACCCATTTCTCCACAATTGTAGCAGATTAGAGATTTCTTCCTGCAATTCTCCTCTTGATGTCCTGGAGTTTTGCAAAAATTGCAATATCCCTGGCATCTTCCAAAATGCTTCTTTTTGCAATTTCTACAATACGGAGGAACTGAGGATTGCCCGGTTCCTCTTTTCTTGAATCGATTATTATTATTACCCACACGAATTCCTTGAGTAATCTTTTGAGCCAATTCTTTCTTTCTGTCTTCTTCTCTTGTTCGCACCAGTTCATCAGTTAGGGTATTAGCTAATTCCACAACATCGTCAATAGTGCGAGGTCTCGCAGCTTTAACAATATTGCGGATTTCACTAATTAATCCCCAGATGTATCAAGAAATGAGTACCGGTTCTGGCGAAGCCAGTGTAGGTACCACTCGTGCATATTCAAAGAATGTCGAAGTATAACCGCGACACTCTACTCCTATCATACGATGATTTAGGAACTTATTTGCCAGTTGTTCTTTTTCATATTCAGGACAATATTTCCTTTCTACAAGATTCTTGAATTCTTCCCATTTCATGGCATAAGCCATCCTTCTTCCTTTTGCTTGTAGCACCGTATTCCACCATTCTAATGCTCCTTCTTTGAACAAATTTGATGCATACATCACCTGATCTTCTTCTGAACACTTACTTATTGCAATTACTGCTTCGGTTTTCTCTAACCAACGCAGTACTGCAGTTGCTCCTTCATTACCTGCAAATTCAGCAGGTTTGCAAGCAAGAAATTCTTTGAAAGTGCAACCAGGTGTTGCGGCTTTCATTTTCTTAGGAGGTGGAGCCTGTCGTAGATTATTATCATCATGATTGCTGCCTCCATTTACACTGTGACTAAAATTATCTTCCTGAGTACGTTTACTAGGAATGATTTGTTGCGGTTCTACTGGATTTTTAACAGCAGCAACGAATGCTGGAATAGCATTGGCTATCCCTTGTGCAACAATATTTTCTATATCCTGTCTAGTCATATACTGGTTTTCCTGATTTTGTTCGGATTGATTCCCTTCATTAACTGGTTCATTATTAGCATTTTCCATCTGATAATTATTAAAATATAATTATTAGTATTGAGTGATGAATAAACAATTTCACAAAAGCACATAAAATCTGGTTGATAACACAGATATATATCCAAAATTGTCGATGTTTCGACTTCTATTTTGCTTTATATATATTAGATAGGCATCCATACACACTGTTTATCTTACAATGTTTTATTTCCCATTTTACAGAGTTATATTTAATTATTATTATTAATATACAGACATTCTTCCCAACCCCACTATTCTTTTTGGTCACAAGAAGTTTAGTAGCGACGTTCCCTTTCGTCGTACTTCCAGGTAATCCTTTCTCCCATATCCCTAATCCTATTTCCTGTATTTATCAGTTCTTCACCGTACTGACGGAGTTCGGCTAAGTTTTCGTTACTCATTGGAGGATTGGGGATAGGGTCTGGCTCCCACTGTGGAAGGAAAGAATAAGGACTGTTGACAATATTCTGGAATGGCCAGTCATTTGTCCACCATTCTTCCATTTGACCTAAAGGTAGAGTGTGGATTAATGGATCTGGAATAGCTGGTTCCAGATTGACAGGTAGTTGGGTTTCTAGGTAAGGATATAGATTATTATGGATAGGGCTAATAACATCACAATTTGCCAATAGACGGTCGATTTCGTCTTGAAATGTAATTTCTTCAGCTTGTCTAGAATTCTCTCCAATTTCTATTCCTTTTTGTTTATAATCGTTCCTGTTCTCTATCTCTGCTGGATTTGAGCTTTCTCCGATTTCAATTCCTTTCCCTTTATCTATAGGGTTTTCTATTTTAGGGAGTTTCCTAGTAGCTGGCTTTCTTCTGCGTACTTTTCTCCATCCTACATATCTTCTCTTCTTTTTAAGTTTTGATTTTTCCAGCGGTGGAGCTTGGAATTCCACGGGTTCCTCTATGTCAGCAATATAACCAGTAAAGTCGTGGGAGACTTCAATTGGTACTGGGTAGAGGTTGAGATTCTGAAATGCTTCCGATATCTCAGTCATGCTGGACAGCATATATGCAAAATGCACAAAAATGCTAAGTTAAAACTTTAGAACAAAGTTTAACAAATAAACATTAAGTTTATTGCATACGGATTTGTACAAAAGATTACAGGAAAGTGAACACACTATAATTTATTTATTTACTGGGTATTATTTTTCTACTAGACCAGGTTTTAAAATTTAGAGATTTGCATTCTCTGCTACGGTAGCTAGCATATAAAGGTTTGCCCATTTTTCATCTAAGGTATCTTCCCAAGGTGACTTATTGCCTAATTCCTGGATTTCTGGATTAAACCTCACTTTCTTGACTTGGGTTTTCTTTATTTTCTCTTGCCCCTTTCTAAGAATCGAATTTCTTTTATCTTGGGTAAGAGGGTTTTCATAATTTGCTTTACGAACAAAAATCCCTTCATCTAGATCTGCTGGGTGTTTGGAAGAAGAGGTTCCTTTTCTTGTGGGTGCAGTATCTAATTTGTGGTAGATAGCAGAAATCTTGTGTTTACCCATACTGTAACTCAACAATTAATCAGTTAATAAAACATATTTCCACAGAATAGCAATTAAATTTCCTAATTATTTTAATAGGCTAAAATCAATAGTAAGCTTAAATCAGTGGCTCTGATACCACCTTTTCCTGTCACGGCCCTTGGCCCCGGTTTGACCCGGTCCAGAGCCGCGGGGCAGGAAATCCCGTGGTATTTAATTTAGCGACAGCGGAAGACTTTTTAAACAGGATCAATTATTATTAAAACTGCTCGTTTGTATATAATATAGGGATAATTCCCATAATTTACAACACTTGATTTCACTGGGAAATCCTTTATTTCTTTTAAAACATGTTTCTTTATTTATTTACATTGAGCCACTTTCTAAGCTTGTAGTGCTACTTGGCACTTTTCCTTTGCTCACAACAGATCACCTGAAACATGTTTGAAAAAGGTTTTGTCAGCGGGAAATACTGAGTGAATCATTCTATTTAGTAAAACATCTTGTTTATTATAATGTACAGTATTAAGAGCGATTACAATTGCCTCATCTTTTAAATTAACTGATCCAGTTGTCACTTTACCGGACTGTGACTGTGGACATATCACTTGTAGGGTCCTTTCACCCCAAGTGATAAATAATTAGTAGCTATGTGCACATCCCCCCACATACTGGCAGTAATTTCAGATAACAACGACTTAATCCCTGTAACTATAATTTTGATGAAAACATGCTTTTGAAAAGTATTTTGATAAAAAGAGAATGACTCACATTGTAGATTTAACGAGCAGAATATAAGCCTACTGATTAGCCTTGATTAACCTAATTTAATTAACAATGCACACACAATCGGTTAGTAACTAATACAACAGTTACGACAATTCACGAGATTAAACCTTCACAACGAGTTATAGTGCAATACTTAACAATTCAGTGGATTCTCAACGAATGACAGAGTATAGTCCGAATTCGAGCAGTACTCAAACATTCAAGTCGAAATCACAATGAATTAATAAAGTATAATCTCAATTTGAGCGGCACTTAAACAATCGTTGGATAGTTATAATCGATCGGACGTTGAATCGTAATAGCGATCGAGTTATTACCCTGATTGTGGCAGCACTTCGTGATCAGTGTGTTTTTTAAGAATAAACAGACGATAACTCCTTCTACGTAACTCGAATTTACGTCGTTCCAATTCCAAATTTCAAGTCCCAACGTCCTCTATTTATAGGTAAATTTTAGCTCTGTCGCGGCCCGCGTGAGATATAGCTTAATCTTACGCGGCCCGCGTGACACCTATTTTTAGGTATAGGGTTGCCACGATTGGGACTAGCTTCGCTGACTCAACAGATTTCGTTATTTCAACTTCTTTTGCACGCAATTTAGATAATCGTCAACTAGGGTATTACCCCCCTTGAGTTTTAGGGGCCCTAATCCTGATTCTGAAAATTCTGGAAAAAAAATTAGGGTTTGTGCAGAATTACTTGGGTCTCTCAATTAGGGTTTCCTATTAGATAAATTAATTAATTAAATATGACTTTTGATACGAGTTGTTATAATAGGTCTGCCACGTGTATGACACGTGGCACAAGGGGTGTCCGGCAAGTTATGAGTCTATCGCGCCCCGCGAGAGACATATGCTTCATTTGTCACGGCCCGCGACGGGCATAAAAACATTATTTTTTTCATTTTTTTAATTAAATTAATGATATGCGACTTCGATTTTTTGGTTACGAGGTGTTTTAAGGCATTTTTGAGGGTTGTTATAAAAAGTTTGCGTCTTTTATCGGCGTAGCTCTTTTGTCTGCTTCTAGCCTTGAGGAGGTTGTCGTAGATTTGAAGAATCTTATCCATCGTTTCTTGTATGAGCTCAGGGCCAGTAAGTTAAGTGTCACCAATCTCATGCCAACAAATAGGAGATTGGCACTTGCGACCATATAATGCCTCAAAAGGATCCATTTGAATACTGGAGTGGTAGCTGTTGTTGTACGAGAACTCAAACAAAGGTAAATGTACATCCCAATTACCACCAAAGTCGATAACACAAGAGCGAAGAATGTCCTCTAGGGTTTGGATAGTACGTTCAGTCTGTCCATCCGTTTGAGGATGAAAAGCCGTTGAGATTCAAGTGAGTACCCATAGCGGTTTGGAATGTTTGCCAAAGACGTGAAGTGAAATGACCATCGCGGTCATAGATGTTGACAATGGGTATACCATGACGACGTATGATTTCGTCCGTGTAGATTCGAGCTAGTTTCTCAACTTTGAAATCTTCACGAATGGGGAGAAAGTGAGCGGATTTGGTCAGACGATCAATGATCACCCAGATGCTATCATGACCAGAAGGTGTGCGAGGGAGTTTGGTTATGAAGTCCATAGCAATGTTATCCCATTTCCAAACTGGGATTTCTGGTTCTTCAAGTAAAGCAGAAGGACGCTGATGCTCAGCCTTGACTTTCTAGCAAGTAAGACATTTTGAAACGAAAGTGGCAATGTCTTTCTTCATACCAGGCCACCAATAGGATGTACGAAGGTCATGGTACATCTTATCAACACCAATATGAATAGAGTATTGGGACTTGTGTGCCTCCTTCATTATGAGTTCACGAAGGTCGTCGCGATTCGGCACCCAAACGCGATCGAGGTAGTATTAGAGTCCATCTGATTTAGTCATGAGTTAGTTTTCAGCACCACCACGTATCTCTATGAACAAAGTTCCCTCGTTGGCTGGCGAATATTGAGTTTCATGAATACGAGTATGAAGATCACTAGTGATTTGTGAACAACGGATGCTACTAACATGAGATTTGAGACTGAGTGCGTCGGCCATGACATTCGCCTTGCCAGGATGGTAGCGAATCTCGCAGTCGTAGTCGTTAAGAAGTTCCACCCAACGACGTTGATGCATGTTTAGTTCTTTTTGGTTAAATATATGTTGTAGGCTCTTATGGTCGGTGAAGACCACACACTTTGTACCATATAGGTAGTTTCGCCAACTGCGCCAAGCTCGAGATCGTGGGTTGTGTAGTTCTTCTCATGTATTTTCAGCTGTCTAGAAGCATACGCGATGACCTTGTCTCGTTGCATGAGAACACAACCAAGACCACGGTTCGATGCATCGCAATATACTACGAAATCATTGTTTCCATCAGGAAGAGCTAGAACAGGAACATTGCAAAATAAGTCATTTAGAGATTGAAAGGATTCCTCTTGTTCAGGACCCCAAACAAAAGGTTTCTCTTTCTGAGTCAACAACATGAGGGGAACGGTGGTTTTTGAAAAGTTCGAGATGAATCGACGGTAATAACCTGCCAATCCTAGGAAAGAACGTATCTCTGATAGGGATTTAGTAGCGATCCAATTCTTCACTGCTTCAATTTTGGAAGGGTCAACATGAATTCCCTTTTCACTCACTAACGTGTCCAAGGAATTGAACTTCTTTGATCCAAAACTCATACTTAGAAAATTTCGCGTATAGGCGTTCTCCACGTAAGAGTTCAAGAATGAGACGTTGTAGGTCCCGAAATCTGAGGATCGATTACGAACCGAATCTCTTGTTTATAGTAAACACGGTTACGTGTGCGGAAACCACGTAACTATGCCAAATCAAACATATATAGCATAAATAACAACGGATTAATCAATGATACACACTCTATTGATTAACGGGATGAGAACCGATTACAACTGATACAAACACAGTTCAGACGGAATTTTGGCAGAGTTTTGTTACTATGGTCTGTTTCTCATCTCTTTGTTCAAATGAAACAGAGATGGGTATTTATACTAAGACACAGACTGAACATGACAAAACACAAATAAACTCTCGGCGAAACAACTAAAGTCGACGAAACACACCTGCTTCGTCGATATACATATATTCTAATTTCTGTTTCGTCGTTTGTTGGAGAAGCCCAAGTGTAGTCCAAGTCCACACAAGTTTCACGGCCCACATGTTGATGAACGGCCCATTGATAGTTCTGTTTACTACAACTTTCACCATTTCATGCATAGGACAAATTGATGACATCACTAAGGTGATGTCATGGTGATGTGTTTGCGGGAAATACTTGCGGCCCTCCGTGCCTCGCGTGTCGAACTCTGGGGCGCACGACAGAGGAATGTCGTGTCTTCGGGCTTGAGCCGAACCTAACCGAGTCGACACCAAGTCGAACCGAGCTGAGTCGAACCGAGCCGAGTCGTGTCCACATAAAGTGTACCAACAAACTCCCCCTTGGACGCTACTCGTGAGGTTCGTCTTCTGTGATGGTTCGTCTTCTGTGTCTTTTGTGTCGGAGGATCTTCAAAGTCTTCACGCGTCGTAAGTAGAAAGTGTATCAACAAACTCCCTTTTCATATAAGAAGTGTGTTAACAAAACTCCCCCTTAAAATAAACTCTCCATTGAGTTATGCTCGTGAATCTTTTGACTTGTCAAATCTTCAGATCCTTGTGGTGTTGATGAAGGGTCAGCGGCAACTCGATCATTTTTTTATCTTTTGAGTGCCTCCACTTCGTGTCTTCATTCCAAAGCTTGTCATCGAACATGTTCTCCTCGCCTTTAGCATCTGCACATGCAAGAAAGCTAAACGCATAATGAGAACAACCGCTTGGAATATAGTTAACATAAACAAACGACACATATGAGATCAAATCTCAATCAAACACCAACCGACAACAGTTTGAAAGTTTAGAAAATGTTCATATTTAAACTTTTAACTTTCAAAACTTGTTAACTTCGACAGTTTATGAAGATGCAATTGTTTTCCGGCTTACGATCAGGATTTTGGGTAGGATAGACTCGAGTTCCAACATCGATCAATCAAAAATAAACTAGAAGCAAAATCTTTTTGGATTTTATAAAGTTTAAATTAAAACACTCCTAAAATCTTTTTGGAATTTTCATTTTTCAAATGTAAAGACGGAAAGCAATAAATAAATATATACAAAGATACAGAAACTAAAAGCAGTAAATAAAAAATTTACAGACATTCTTTTTGCGAGTTTCGAGGGTAAGAGAATCATATCAGTGTACGGTCACGTCAAAACGCTCTTTTTGTTCAATTAGTTAACATTTAGATAAGCATCCTATAACGATTATCGGTATTGTTGTCCACTTAAGCTCAACTTATCAGATGTAATCATGTTTAGAGGATACGTTAAGGTATGATTTATACTTACCGACCGGTGTTCATCCACACATGACACATTCCCGTATCAAGGTATGCACGAGAGTTCATCTTACCGGTGAGTATACCGATTATCATCTGTTTGACCGTATAAAAATGTGAGAAACTCACTTATTTTGATTTGAAAACAAGCCCTATGTGATAGAATCACTTATTGATGAGGAACTTGATTTTCAGATGCATGAGGGCACAGGAGCAAGTCCGTGAACAGTTCAGTACTTTCGTACAGCAGAGAGACGAACTTGACTCCCGCAAAGAATCTGTGATAAATTATCACTTATTTTGTTTGGACATGTGATTATTGATCACTTATTGAGGTCGAATGCAATATGTACACGTATGTATAGTATCATGGAAGATCTTAGACTTCGTCTCCGTTATTTTTACGGTTTGATACAACCATGATACCCAGATGATAAGCAGCATAAAGACCGAATATTTCAGAACCTCGGCAATCTCTCAAACGAGATTTCGGTACTAAGACCATATGCCAATGAATGGTTCCCACCTGACTTGAAGTCTGTTAGGTTTGTATCATCCTGCACATTTTAGTCTGATTGTGAGCCTACCGATACATCGTTAGTAGAGCTGCTTAACATTTTTCATTTTGCATTTCAGTTCGAAGAGGTTTAGACAGACCACTGATCTACTATCATTTTCTCTTTTGCTCGCCAGGAAACTCATTTTTGTTTTTCCAATGTTTTTGCGTTTTGAAATTTTTCGATGTTTTTGAATTTTCAAATTTGGATTTACTCCCCCTAAAATCAACAAACTAAGATAAAATTTAAAAACACAAAGATATTTACAAAAACGATTTCCCGATGCTGGTTAACTCATGTTTTACCTCAATGCCGTTTACCAAAATTAATTTTGAATCAGAAATGATTTATCGAATTTTGGAAAAATCAGTTGGCATGTCGGTAAGCGGTGCGGACCATGACAACATTGTCTGGCCAAAGAGTGCTATAAGAGAATAACAATTTATAAAGCATGGTCTGGCCAAAGACCCGCCGGAGCAGTGTCAAACTCGTCAAGGTACGTTGGAATGCCAGACATGGTCCTGAATTTACCTGGGAACGTGAGGACCGGATGAAAGAGAAATACCCCCACTTATTTCCTAAGAACTCTGCATCTACAAGCAGAACTTAAATTTCGGGACGAAATTTATTTAACGGGGGGAGAATGTGACAACCCGCACTAAACCAGGTATCCGTACAACTTAATTAATGATTAATTACTGCTTAATTACTGTGCTTGATTGAACTAGCTGATAAACTGCTACCTGCATACTGATACATGCACTTACTTGCATCATACTTTATTTGCTGTCACTACATTACTTACATACGGCACCTTAGTGACAAACATGATGCACAAAAAGCACAGTAGCACTAAACGGATACACGGCAAACATGCTGATATGACCAGCATCAGGCAGACACTGCCTCTAAGGCCTGTTAAGAGCCTCATATATTTTGACTACACTGGTAGTGAGTGTAGGGATATAAGGGTTATGGTACCGCGTCTCTAGGGATAAGATACACTGATTCGGATGTGCCAAAAACGTACTTTAAGTACCAAACACAGCACTTTAATAAATAAACCAGCTTCTAGCTGACTAGTAAAGTGCCAGAAAATGAGAAAATAACACTAGACACTTTCTAAAGTGTCGGGAAAACAAAATGTGTCATCAAAATGTTAATAACGACACTTTAAAGCTTTTATAACGCTTTAACGGATTACTATCCAACTGAACAACCGGACTTTACCCGGAACATGAAAATATTAATATTTTCACTAACTATATTTTTCTGAACCAGTTAGGGTCTCTGATTACCCTAACACCCGTCATAACACGTTGTACATAACTAACGGAGTTTAACCCTTAACCTAACTTGGTTTATCACAACTAAACACCAACTATTTAGTTGGAATCGGTTAGGGACCCCCCCCCCCATTACACGGCCCCAACTAAGGGGGACAATACTTGGTACTTGCTCATTATTTTAATCCATTGTTGTTAAATATCTAGTATACATAGTGACCAATGGATTAAGAACTAAACTTTGTCTATAAATTAAACATTATACTCATAAGAACATGATCTTCACATAATCACCACTCAAACAAGCTCTCTCTCTCCCTCACCCACTCACGGCCGAACACCCCACTCCCTTACCCACCATTTTCGGTTCTTGTCTTCATCATTCCAAGATCATACATACATCCAAGGCCGCGTATTAGGAGCTTTGGTACAAGCGGAACACGAAGAACCTCCACCGTTGGCTTTTATCCACGCGATTTTCATCACGATTCTTCCCTAGCCCCGAGCTAGAGGTATATTGTTTAAAACTCATATTTAAGCTTGTCTAAAGTGGTTAAAAGAACTTTCGTCGGTTAAATATCGTAAACATGCGTTTTGAAACTTTAAAGTCTACTAAAACTACTTAAAATGGTGGTTAATAACACATGTCTTGTGTAAAAGTCGTAGGACTTAAAATATGTGATTATTGAGACCCGATCTATGACGTGGTAGCTCGGATCTCCGTTTAACCCGACTTTGTAAGATCATGTATCTTTACATAAGCTCGTTTTTGACTAAATACAAGGGTTAAAGGTGAAACACTACCACACAAGATACATGAACTTGTGTAGAAATATTTTACTTGTGTAAAAGTGATTTAACCGGTAAAATGGTGTTTAAAACTAGCGGATCTACGTATCCGCAAGTGGTATTTTTGAAAGACCACACTTTAAAGAAATCATGTTTTTCTAAAGATGGATCATACACTAATAAATATGATTTTATAAACCACAAGGGTGTAAACACTTGTGAAACAAAAAGATCCAACAAATATCTATTTTTGGGCAAAGTGACTAGAAGTTGTAAAGACGGATTTCTCCAAACACAAGGTTTTTACAAGATCAAAGCTACTTTATATAGAGATCTACATATATAAAGGTGATTTACATTAAAGATGCGGAAAAACTACAAGTTCATGCGACTATGCACATTTACATACTTGTCGACTAGTTTGATGTGTCAGAAATTGTTTGATTGAATAAAGAAGTTGTTGAATTGATTTGTTAAAAGAAAATGATACGCTTGAAAGCGTGGCCACCTCCAGTTACAGAGGAAACTCTGGCGAAATTTTCTAAAAACCTAACACTTAGAATTATTTTGCACAACAAGTGTTAGAACTATTTTTGGACATACTTTCGAAACATAAATTTCGCCAGCACTATATGTTACTAAATATTCGGAGGTGGGATTTTCACAAAGATTAACGTGATAAGTATATTTGTCACAACACTGTTTATGATTATTTTGTGAAAATACATAAATATTATTTTAGAGTAAAAATAATATTTACAAGCGTTATTGATTCCAAAACTTTACGAACGCTTCCACAAACATATAAGTTACACCGGTAATTACATTACCACAAGATTGATAAAACGTAACTTACGCACATGTATTGTATCCCCCATCCTTGGGAAGAAGAATAACTACCAAGTGTATACGGAACATAAACACGAAATAGTTGCCTAACTATTTCCCAAAGACATAAACATAAAAGCTAAGGCACGGCCGTCCGTCTAATAGAATTAGCACTTGTAGGTCGTCGCACAGCTTACTGTATTGGAGACACTTGGTAGAGACGCGCATTCACTGTGAGTTCATGTCCCCCTTTTCTCTAACTGTTTTCAGTTTACTTAACCGCGGGGGTGAAATACATGTTACTATGATTTACGAGTACTTTACAACGGTATGTTTAACGTAAGGAGGTGTTATACGATCATGTGAGTGGATAGGAACAACATGGGGCCATTAGTCCTCATGGAGGGACCGAGGGACAGGAGCGGTAGATCTATCTGGGTGTAGCGAGCCCAGCCCCCGGCCAAACTAGAAACGGACCGTGGGGTGACTTTGTCCACATACTTTGCCGTGGCGAAATCTGCTAGGTTTGAGTCTCCCTATTTGCACTTCACATATGTCAGTGGCCTTGCAAACCATTGGTGATCACAAGTCCTCTTACACTGCTACATACCACAACTATTTTATACTCACAAGTGTTTTACATACTCACTTACACATGAACTCGCTCAACATTATTGTTGATTTTTCAACTTACATGTATTTCAGGAAATTAACGAGATCTGGCACGGTATGGCATGTTTTCCGCTGCACTAGTTTCCGAGGTCATCCGGGGTTTAGGGGATGTGTCTCTTTCCTGGACAAGACACAATCCTTAAACCATGTTTATGCTATGTTTAAAGTTGTAATGTCTGTTGAACAAGGTTATGGTTATTGGTTAAAACAATGGTACTGTATTTGGTTTTCAAAACTTAATGGATGATCTTGCATGTTTTTAACTCATATAGCTTTGGTATGATTAAGCTATGGTATTAAGAAGTCACACCAACATTAACCACGCTTCCGCAAAGCCAGGGTGTGACAGCTTGGTATCAGAGCTCTGATCATAGCGAACTAGGATTCTGTCTCGAGTCTAGACTATGATCACTAGGGCTCTCACGAAAACATTTTTCTGCATACCACTTAAGTCCAGATCCACACTTTTTACAAACAAATGTTGAGCACAATTTATTAATTATAAGTTCAGCTTGGAGGGCTGAGGATCGATCTGGAGGATCGAGATGATTAAGGTAGTTGAGCACGTTGGTTTGTTATAGGATCGATCTGGAGGATCGAGGCTTGGTCTAGGTGACCAAGATAGTGGGCTAGCAAGGCTAGGAAGAAAAGGTTCAGCCTGGAGGGCTAAGGATCGATCTGGAGGATCGAGGTTTGGTTTAAGTAAAGGATAGAGCAGTCTGGTAGACTGGATGGTATTGGCTAGTAAGACTAGGAGGATTATGTGATGCCTTACTTGATGACTTATGTGATTAACTGATTATATGATTGATTATTATACGTATATGTGTTTGTGTTACAAACGTTATGATTTCATCAAGTACTAGAAAGATGGGCACTACGAACCCCATGACCATAGTATCAGACGACATAGTTCAACGAAGCACGAGGTGTACATTTCTGATACTACCGGCACAGACAATGACGACTTTCAGCCTTTGTGCACTGCCTGAAGTCGTAGCAGAGCCTACTGATGGCCATCTTGTTGGGATTTTACCACTGGCGGTGATCCCTGCTCCTGTGCCCCTTGCCGCTTATCTCGTTGTTAATATGCCCCCGACGTTGTCTCTGAAGACGATGTCAAACTATTAAGAGGAGGACCCACTTGAGGGCAAGGCCCTATTGCTCCTGGCATTAGACTACTACATGCGGACGCTCCTATAGGGGAAACTTATGACCATTCCCCTATCCCAGACTCATTTGAGTTTCTGACACCCGCATCTTCGCACATACAGGGAATGCAGCACTACTTACACGACGCCGACCCTGATACGGCATCACTAGCTGCACCGGATCCCACACGCAGATTTGAGTTTGATCGCGATAATGAGGACGATTCTGTTTTTCCGCCTGGTGTCGATCCAGACCATGACATTGAGTTCATGCACTTAGACCAGCCCTTGGGGGATCCTGTAGCCCCTGTCGACCCCTGTGTTTGTTGATCCAGCTGATTTTGAGATAGAGTTTTTGATTCGGAGCTAGCCGTGGCCCCTGAGCCAGGCGTTGCTCCTGACCCCGCATTGGAGCATGACCCTGTTCATGCCGATGCACCTGCTGTTGCTCCTTGATTGATCATCTGCGTGGACGAGAGAAAATTTGGGGTAACTGTGCAAGACAATTTATTATTACGGGGGCCCACGTAATAACGACTTGTAGTGCACAGGAATCCTGGTGGACTCTGCAGGTCAAGCTAATGATAACCTAAACACAAATGACCTAGGCGATGTAGCCTCGAGTTCATTCTATTACAAGCAACAAGCCAAATTGACGAGCCTATGTGAAGGCTCAGGAATTTATTTCCCCACTATTACAGTGAGTATATTTGCGTGTGAAATGGGGTGATTACATGATGGCTTACGTTGCTATATATATACCCTATAGACAATTGAAACATTGTCCAACCCGCTTCACACTATTTCGACAAAAAGGGAATGTCACCCAGACGTGACACAAGCACCGGTACGTTACTGAGGACAGAAGACGAGCTGCAAGAACGCATCTCACAGATAAATGCACGACATGAAGCCCTCCACTCTAAGTACAACGATGGCATTACTGGAGATAATCCTCCAACTGGCTGCACCTATAAACAGTTCCTGAACTGCAAGCCTTTGAACTTTGTCGGAACAGGAGGCACCGTTGCATTTGTTCGTTGGTCCGAAAAGACCGACTCCATTTTAAGGATGAGTAACTGATCGCCAACAGAGTGTTACCTACATCTCAGGGATATTTCTAGATGGCACACTCTCTTAATGGAACCTCCAGGTTCAGACCCTTGGCACAGACGCTACTTATGCACTGAGCTGGGACGAGCTCAAGGAAACGATTGAGAAGAAATGTTGTTTTAAGACTGGAATTTAGAAGCTTGAGGTGGAATTTAGGGATTCGAAAATAAACGAACCAGAAATTCCTGAACTTGTCCAGCAATCGCACGACTTATCTAGGGTCGCCCCCCCCTACTTAGTCAAACCGGAGTTCAAAAGGATTGAACGATTCATTTGGACACTTGCACCCCAGATCAGGGGTATGGTTACTACCTCAAGGCCCTCAACCATTGCAGGGGCTATCAATATGGGTGATTGATTTATAACATGAGATGTTATGTGTTGGTATTGCTGAATGCATACGTACACTTCACTTGCTGTGACCTAACCTATGTGAAACATCTTTTAGAAGATGCCGCCAAGACGCGAACCAAACATGCCAGCAAACGAGGCAGAACTCCAGCAGATTATTGCTGCTGCCATAGCACAGTACGCAGCATCTCAGCCAGGAGCGAGCGGAAGTGTTAACCAAGGCAATAACAATCCACCACACGGTAATACCACGCCATTCGAACCTACCTTGTCCTAGCTGGACATCTTTAGCAATGATGCTAATGCCAAACACATGTTTTAACATACGTGCAGGATGCACATACAAGCAGTTCTTAGACTGCAAACCAGTTAACTTCAATGGCACAGGAGGTGCAGTTGCCTTTACCCGCTGGGCTGAGAAAACCGATTATGTGTTACGCATGAGCAAGTGTGCCGAGGATCAGCAAGTCACATACATTTCAGGGCTGTTTTTTTTTTACGGAGCCCTATCATGGTGGAACTTACAAGTCCAAACACTAGGCGAAGCTGCCGCCTACGCCCTGACTTGGGCCGAATTGAAAGAACTGATGCGCAAAAAGTACTGTTCACGCGCAGAAATTCAAAGGTTGGAGACTGAATTTTGGCACTTAAAGATGGATGGACCTAAGATTGCGGGATACGTCCAGAGGTTTCACGACTTATCTCAAGTGGTTCCTTACATGGTTACGCCAGAATACAAGCGAATCGAGCGCTTCATTTGGGGTTTGGCTCCCCAAATAATAAGCATGGTAACCTCCTCCAAACCAGCAACTATCACTGAAGCCATCGATTTGAGCGTGGCTCTCACCGAGGAGGCGATCCGTTTAAACAAGTTTGATGAAGTCAAGGTGAAGAAGACAGAGACTCACGTTGAGTCCTCAGGGGATAACAAAAGGAAGTTTTCAAACTTCAAACAAGGCGTCAGTATGGCAGTAAAGAAAGGAAAATCAGCTGGCAGTACCAAGAGAGGAAAAGGGTACCAGGGCACCCAGCCCAGATGCAACAACTGCCAACGCCACCACACTGGCCCTTGTAACATAAGAGTTTGTGAATCTTGTGGAAAACCGGGCCACACAAGGGAATCATGTTGGGCTAGTGCAGGCCGCGGAGGCCAGGGAGGATATGGAAATAGGAATGATAACCGTGGTGGAAATGGGAACCGCCTACCAGGAAATTTTGGAGGAAACAGAAACCGAGGCAACAATGCAAATCAGGCTGGCAATGTCAACCAGAACAACACCCCAGCTGGAAATGGGGATGGAAACGGGCAGAAACTCGGATGCTATAACTGCGGGGAAATCGGGCATTTTAAGAAGAACCGCCCAACGTTGAATCAGGCCCGCGGTGGAGTATTCCAACTCGAAGCTAGAGAGGCACGCCAAGATCCAAATGTTGTTACGGGTACGTTCCCTATCAATCAACGCTATGCATCCGTTTTATTTGATACTGGTGCCGATTATAGCTTCGTATCATTAGAATTTAAGAATATGCTTGGGTTAGCTGCTAATAAGTTAGACATTCCCTACTCGATCGAATTAGCTAATGGAAAGTTAGTTGGAGCCGACGAAGTAATCAGAGGTTGTGTGATAGAATTGGGAGAACGCGAGTTTACTCTGGATCTACTACCAGTCCAACTGGGAAGCTTCGACGTGGTGGTAGGAATGGATTGGTTATCCGGAAACAAGGCTGAGATAGTATGTCACGAGAAAGTTGTTCGTATCCCAACTGCTGATGGTGAGACAATTGTGGTTCACGGAGAGAAGCGTGACACGCCGCTAAGATTTATCAGCTGCTTGAAAGCAAGGAAGTGTTTACAGAAAGGATGTGTTGCTTTTCTGGCACACATCGTAGACAAGAAGGCTGCTGAGCCAACAATCGAGGACATCCCTGTCGTAAGGGAGTATCCAGAAGTCTTCCCAGAAGACTTACCCGGACTGCCACCTCAGAGGCAAGTGGAGTTTCACATTGACTTAGTTCCAGGCGCAGCGCCTGTAGCTAAGGCACCTTACAGACTTGCGCCGTCTGAGATGCAGGAATTGTCGACACAACTTCAAGAGTTGTTAGACAAGGGTTTTATTCGACCAAGCTTCTCGCCTTGGGGAGCTCCGGTCTTGTTTGTCAAGAAGAAAGACGGAAGTTTCCGCATGTGTATTGACTACAGAGAATTGAACAAGCTAACGATCAAGAACAGGTATCCTCTGCCAAGAATCGACGATCTGTTCGATCAACTTCAAGGTTCAAGCTGCTACTCTAAGATCGATCTTCGATCTGGATACCATCAACTAAGGATACAGGAGGAAAGTATCCCGAAAACAGCCTTCCGAACTCGTTATGGACACTACGAGTTCCTCGTTATGCCATTTGGTTTAACAAACGCGCCTGCGGTATTCATGGATCTAATGAATAGGGTTTGCAAACCATACCTGGACAAGTTCGTGATTGTATTCATCGACGACATCCTGATTTACTCAAAGACGAAGGCTGAACACGAACAGCATCTTAGAACCATATTGGAGCTGCTAAAGAAGGAACAGCTATACGCCAAATTCTCCAAGTGCGAGTTTTGGCTACGCGAAGTCCAGTTTCTTGGACATGTGGTTAATGGGGATGGAATTCATGTTGATCCCACAAAGATCGAGGCAATCAAGAATTGGGAAACGCCTACAACGCCAACCGAGATTCGACAATTCTTGGGTTTGGCTGGCTACTATCGAAGGTTCATCGAGGATTTCTCGAAAATCGCTCAACCTTTGACGCTCCTCACGCAGAAGGACAAGACGTTTGATTGGGGAATCAAACAGGATGAAGCATTTCAGATACTGAAGGATAAGCTTTGTAACGCGCCAATCTTAGCCCTACCAGAAGGTACTGATGACTTTGTGGTATACTGCGACGCATCGCGCCAAGGATTGGGTTGCGTGTTGATGCAACGCCAAAAGGTCATTGCTTACGCATCACGCCAACTGAAGGTGCATGAAAAGAACTATACCACACACGATTTAGAGCTTGGCGCAGTGGTTTTTGCTTTAAAGATCTGGAGACACTACCTGTATGGTACGAAGTGCACAATCTTCACAGATCACAAAAGCCTACAGCATATATTCAACCAGAAGGAGTTGAATATGAGGCAAAGACGATGGGTTGAATTGTTAAACGACTACGACTGCGAGATAAAGTATCACCCAGGGAAGGCGAATGTAGTTGCCGATGCCCTAAGTCGTAAAGAAAGAATCAAGCCCATAAGGGTTAGAGCTCTGGAAATGATTATACGAACCAATCTTTCCTCACGCATTCGTGCCGCACAAAAGGAAGCTCTCAAGGAGGGAAACCTTGAGGAAGAATATCTCCGTGGAATGGAGAAGCTTTTGGTACCAAACGAGGAAGGGACGTTATGTTTTGAGAAAAGGATTTGGGTTCCTCTGTTTGGTGGATTAAGGGAAGTTATTTTCGATGAAGCGCACAAGTCACGGTACTCTATCCACCCTGGATCGGATAAGATGTACCAGGATCTCAAGGATTACTATTGGTGGCCTAGGATGAAAGGCGACGTTGCCGTTTTCGTGGGCAAATGTTTAACGTGCACTAAGGTCAAGGCGGAATACCAAAAGCCTTCGGGACTTCTGCAACAACCTGAGATTCCCAAGTGGAAATGGGAACAAATCTCAATGGATTTTGTTACAAAACTGCCAAGAACGCCAAGAGGCCATGATATGATTTGGGTGATTGTTGACCGCCTAACAAAATCCGCACACTTTCTGCCAATCAAGGAGAAAGACAGTACTAGTAAACTTGCGGAAATTTACATGAGAGAGATCGTAGCACGTCATGGAGTACCACTCTCGATCATCTCTGATAGAGACGGAAGATTTGTGTCAAGAATATGGCAATCTTTCCAAGAATCTTTTGGCTCACAATTGAATCTGAGCACTGCGTTCCATCCGCAAACTGACGGCCAGAGCGAGCGAACGATACAAACCTTGGAAGACATGCTGAGGGCATGTGTTATGGATTTAGGCGGTAGCTGGGATAAACACTTACCTTTGGTCGAATTTTCATACAACAACAGCTACCACACCAGTATTGGTGTCGCGCCATTTGAGGCCCTATACGGACGCAAGTGCCGATCACCACTATGTTGGTCTGACGCGGGTGATAGGCAGCTTGCTGGTCCCGAAATCGTCCAAGAGACGACAGACAAGATCGCGCAAATACTTAAACGCATCGAAGCCGCTCGCCACAGACAAAAGGCCTACGCGGATCCAAACCGGAAGCATGTGGACTTCCAAGTCGGAGAAATGGTGTTATTAAAGGTTTCACCCTGGAAAGGGGTAGCACGCTTTGGAAAGCGTGGAAAGTTAAATCCGCGCTACATTGGTCCTTTCAGAATTCTGGAAAGAATTGGGACAGTAGCATACAAGTTGGACCTACCCGCTGAACTAAATGGTGTTCACGATACATTTCATGTATCCAACTTAAAGAAAAGTCCAACTCAAATTGACGTTGCCATTCCTATCGACGAGATTCATATTGATGACACGCTCCACTTCGTTGAAGAACCTGTTGAGGTCACGGATTGGAAAGTTAACAAGACCCGCCGGAGCAGTGTCAAACTCGTCAAGGTACGTTGGAATGCCAGACATGGTCCTGAATTTACCTGGGAACGTGAGGACCGGATGAAAGAGAAATACCCCCACTTATTTCCTAAGAACTCTGCATCTACAAGCAGAACTTAAATTTCGGGACGAAATTTATTTAACGGGGGGAGAATGTGACAACCCGCACTAAACCAGGTATCCGTACAACTTAATTAATGATTAATTACTGCTTAATTACTGTGCTTGATTGAACTAGCTGATAAACTGCTACCTGCATACTGATACATGCACTTACTTGCATCATACTTTATTTGCTGTCACTACATTACTTACATACGGCACCTTAGTGACAAACATGATGCACAAAAAGCACAGTAGCACTAAACGGATACACGGCAAACATGCTGATATGACCAGCATCAGGCAGACACTGCCTCTAAGGCCTGTTAAGAGCCTCATATATTTTGACTACACTGGTAGTGAGTGTAGGGATATAAGGGTTATGGTACCGCGTCTCTAGGGATAAGATACACTGATTCGGATGTGCCAAAAACGTACTTTAAGTACCAAACACAGCACTTTAATAAATAAACCAGCTTCTAGCTGACTAGTAAAGTGCCAGAAAATGAGAAAATAACACTAGACACTTTCTAAAGTGTCGGGAAAACAAAATGTGTCATCAAAATGTTAATAACGACACTTTAAAGCTTTTATAACGCTTTAACGGATTACTATCCAACTGAACAACCGGACTTTACCCGGAACATGAAAATATTAATATTTTCACTAACTATATTTTTCTGAACCAGTTAGGGTCTCTGATTACCCTAACACCCGTCATAACACGTTGTACATAACTAACGGAGTTTAACCCTTAACCTAACTTGGTTTATCACAACTAAACACCAACTATTTAGTTGGAATCGGTTAGGGACCCCCCCCCCATTACACGGCCCCAACTAAGGGGGACAATACTTGGTACTTGCTCATTATTTTAATCCATTGTTGTTAAATATCTAGTATACATAGTGACCAATGGATTAAGAACTAAACTTTGTCTATAAATTAAACATTATACTCATAAGAACATGATCTTCACATAATCACCACTCAAACAAGCTCTCTCTCTCCCTCACCCACTCACGGCCGAACACCCCACTCCCTTACCCACCATTTTCGGTTCTTGTCTTCATCATTCCAAGATCATATATACATCCAAGGCCGCGTATTAGGAGCTTTGGTACAAGCGGAACACGAAGAACCTCCACCGTTGGCTTTTATCCACGCGATTTTCATCACGATTCTTCCCTAGCCCCGAGCTAGAGGTATATTGTTTAAAACTCATATTTAAGCTTGTCTAAAGTGGTTAAAAGAACTTTCGTCGGTTAAATATCGTAAACATGCGTTTTGAAACTTTAAAGTCTACTAAAACTACTTAAAATGGTGGTTAATAACACATGTCTTGTGTAAAAGTCGTAGGACTTAAAATATGTGATTATTGAGACCCGATCTATGACGTGGTAGCTCGGATCTCCGTTTAACCCGACTTTGTAAGATCATGTATCTTTACATAAGCTCGTTTTTGACTAAATACAAGGGTTAAAGGTGAAACACTACCACACAAGATACATGAACTTGTGTAGAAATATTTTACTTGTGTAAAAGTGATTTAACCGGTAAAATGGTGTTTAAAACTAGCGGATCTACGTATCCGCAAGTGGTATTTTTGAAAGACCACACTTTAAAGAAATCATGTTTTTCTAAAGATGGATCATACACTAATAAATATGATTTTATAAACCACAAGGGTGTAAACACTTGTGAAACAAAAAGATCCAACAAATATCTATTTTTGGGCAAAGTGACTAGAAGTTGTAAAGACGGATTTCTCCAAACACAAGGTTTTTACAAGATCAAAGCTACTTTATATAGAGATCTACATATATAAAGGTGATTTACATTAAAGATGCGGAAAAACTACAAGTTCATGCGACTATGCACATTTACATACTTGTCGACTAGTTTGATGTGTCAGAAATTGTTTGATTGAATAAAGAAGTTGTTGAATTGATTTGTTAAAAGAAAATGATACGCTTGAAAGCGTGGCCACCTCCAGTTACAGAGGAAACTCTGGCGAAATTTTCTAAAAACCTAACACTTAGAATTATTTTGCACAACAAGTGTTAGAACTATTTTTGGACATACTTTCGAAACATAAATTTCGCCAGCACTATATGTTACTAAATATTCGGAGGTGGGATTTTCACAAAGATTAACGTGATAAGTATATTTGTCACAACACTGTTTATGATTATTTTGTGAAAATACATAAATATTATTTTAGAGTAAAAATAATATTTACAAGCGTTATTGATTCCAAAACTTTACGAACGCTTCCACAAACATATAAGTTACACCGGTAATTACATTACCACAAGATTGATAAAACGTAACTTACGCACATGTATTGTATCCCCCATCCTTGGGAAGAAGAATAACTACCAAGTGTATACGGAACATAAACACGAAATAGTTGCCTAACTATTTCCCAAAGACATAAACATAAAAGCTAAGGCACGGCCGTCCGTCTAATAGAATTAGCACTTGTAGGTCGTCGCACAGCTTACTGTATTGGAGACACTTGGTAGAGACGCGCATTCACTGTGAGTTCATGTCCCCCTTTTCTCTAACTGTTTTCAGTTTACTTAACCGCGGGGGTGAAATACATGTTACTATGATTTACGAGTACTTTACAACGGTATGTTTAACGTAAGGAGGTGTTATACGATCATGTGAGTGGATAGGAACAACATGGGGCCATTAGTCCTCATGGAGGGACCGAGGGACAGGAGCGGTAGATCTATCTGGGTGTAGCGAGCCCAGCCCCCGGCCAAACTAGAAACGGACCGTGGGGTGACTTTGTCCACATACTTTGCCGTGGCGAAATCTGCTAGGTTTGAGTCTCCCTATTTGCACTTCACATATGTCAGTGGCCTTGCAAACCATTGGTGATCACAAGTCCTCTTACACTGCTACATACCACAACTATTTTATACTCACAAGTGTTTTACATACTCACTTACACATGAACTCGCTCAACATTATTGTTGATTTTTCAACTTACATGTATTTCAGGAAATTAACGAGATCTGGCACGGTATGGCATGTTTTCCGCTGCACTAGTTTCCGAGGTCATCCGGGGTTTAGGGGATGTGTCTCTTTCCTGGACAAGACACAATCCTTAAACCATGTTTATGCTATGTTTAAAGTTGTAATGTCTGTTGAACAAGGTTATGGTTATTGGTTAAAACAATGGTACTGTATTTGGTTTTCAAAACTTAATGGATGATCTTGCATGTTTTTAACTCATATAGCTTTGGTATGATTAAGCTATGGTATTAAGAAGTCACACCAACATTAACCACGCTTCCGCAAAGCCAGGGTGTGACAGCTTGGTATCAGAGCTCTGATCATAGCGAACTAGGATTCTGTCTCGAGTCTAGACTATGATCACTAGGGCTCTCACGAAAACATTTTTCTGCATACCACTTAAGTCCAGATCCACACTTTTTACAAACAAATGTTGAGCACAATTTATTAATTATAAGTTCAGCTTGGAGGGCTGAGGATCGATCTGGAGGATCGAGATGATTAAGGTAGTTGAGCACGTTGGTTTGTTATAGGATCGATCTGGAGGATCGAGGCTTGGTCTAGGTGACCAAGATAGTGGGCTAGCAAGGCTAGGAAGAAAAGGTTCAGCCTGGAGGGCTAAGGATCGATCTGGAGGATCGAGGTTTGGTTTAAGTAAAGGATAGAGCAGTCTGGTAGACTGGATGGTATTGGCTAGTAAGACTAGGAGGATTATGTGATGCCTTACTTGATGACTTATGTGATTAACTGATTATATGATTGATTATTATACGTATATGTGTTTGTGTTACAAACGTTATGATTTCATCAAGTACTAGAAAGATGGGCACTACGAACCCCATGACCATAGTATCAGACGACATAGTTCAACGAAGCACGAGGTGTACATTTCTGATACTACCGGCACAGACAATGATGACTTTCAGCCTTTGTGCACTGCCTGAAGTCGTAGCAGAGCCTACTGATGGCCATCTTGTTGGGATTTTACCACTGGCGGTGATCCCTGCTCCTGTGCCCCTTGCCGCTTATCTCGTTGTTAATATGCCCCCGACGTTGTCTCTGAAGACGATGTCAAACTATTAAGAGGAGGACCCACTTGAGGGCAAGGCCCTATTGCTCCTGGCATTAGACTACTACATGCGGACGCTCCTATAGGGGAAACTTATGACCATTCCCCTATCCCAGACTCATTTGAGTTTCTGACACCCGCATCTTCGCACATACAGGGAATGCAGCACTACTTACACGACGCCGACCCTGATACGGCATCACTAGCTGCACCGGATCCCACACGCAGATTTGAGTTTGATCGCGATAATGAGGACGATTCTGTTTTTCCGCCTGGTGTCGATCCAGACCATGACATTAGTTGGAGAGGGGTACCCAAGCCTTAACAGACTTGGGTCTTCCTTCATCATCGAAGATTGTGACTTCGATTTCATGATGATTCGGAATGGAGTGAGCTTCCCCTGAAACAGTTACCGATTTTGGTCTCCAAATCTGTTTTTGTTTTTCATTTTTAATTTCTAACTTAACAGACTTTGTTTGGACAACCTCCGGTTTTAACGCCTTTTCAATCACTTTCACATTTTTATGTCGTTGTCTTGTTTCCTGTTCTTTAACAGTGCGTTTATCATGTTTTGGAAAAACAGGACGACGTTGTGAGTGAACCTTTTCAGGTGGTGCTCTTTCCACAAATTTCTCTTTAGGAGTGTTAGCACAATCTTTGATGATGTGCCCAAACTCTCCACATTTAAAACACGTTCTCCTTTCAACAAACTTAGGAGAACTGGATCGACGAACAGATGTCGAACTTGTATAACCCGAGGTACTAGCTTTTTCATCACACCCGTTTGAATGTTGAGTGTAATTGTTTTGACTATCACGTTTTAAAATTTTGACTTGTACAAAATCAGTGTTTGACTTGTTAGTAAAAGTCTCAATTTTATCTGTACCCCTCGATTCCACAAATTTAACATTGCTGTTTTTCTTCTGATAACGAGCCCCTTTTGTTTCAAATTTTGAGTTAGAAACATTTGACAATTTAGCTCGTTGATCTGATTGTTTACCCTTAGAAGCAATAGGTTGTTGCTTTGAAGGTGATTTCTGATTTCCAAATTTCTTTTTAATTTCAGTCTTAGGAATTGGATTACATTGAGTCACATTAACTCCCTGAATCGACTTTCCCACAAACTTACTTGTGTTATTTTCAAAAACATTATCAATCAATGAAGGATTGACATTTTTAATTGGAAAATCATTATCTGAATAGATTTTAGAGTCACCAACCAAAGTGTACAACACAATATTACTTTTAACAGTAGACACAGGATTTATCACTTGTTGAACAACAGATTTAACAGCAGGGGTAGGAGGATCACACAGTATATGATTCTCAATTGGAACTTCTACTCCTTTAAGTTTGTCAAGTGATTTATCCTGATTACTCACATCTGATTCAGATTCATCATCCGACGACTCATAGTCCTCAATGGTTGGAGGACCTTGTTTCGTAGATGTTGACTCTTTTTGCTCAGAATTTGTACTTGGAGAATTGTCTGATTTGAATCCTAGGCCAGTAGTTACTTCCTCATAATCAAGAGGCACACTGGATTCAAACCGTGGCATTTCTTCTTCATCAGGCATATAAGTATAATCATGTCTCAAAGGGGGCGGACACTTCTTATACCCAACACCTTTCTTGTTTCCCTTTAGTTGTTGAACATCAATAATGTGATCGAGCACAAATCGGGAGTTAGAGTAACTCTCCAATTTTTGCTTGATTGCATCATGCTCACATTTGGCAATGGCTAGTTCCTTTTTAGTTTCCTCAACAATGTTAATGTAATCATTTATACTAACTTGTTTATGATAAACAGTTTTTGTCACTTCGGAAACATTTTTCTTTTGAATTTCAATCATAGATTTAAATTCTTTTTCGTTTCGAACCAAAGCCATGTTCGCTTCTTTGCATTTAGCCATTTCAACAACTATACTCTGATTGTGAATATGAATCTTATCACATTCAAGTTTTATTCTATCAAATTCATTTTTCATATACTCACAATCTCTACAGTTGATAAGAATTTCAGATTTTACCTGACTTGTAGAATCTGAGACATTTGCCATAAAGGCAGTCTGATAAGAGAAAGATCCGTCTTCAGAAAAGAACTTCTCCATTTCTTTAGATACTACCTCAGCCTTCTTGATCAGAACTGATTTCTGACATTTCAACTCTTCTGCTTCATTCAATAAGTCATCAAGATTAAAACTTGCTTCTTTGCTCACATCAGTTTCAGAACTCGAACTCGAAGTAGAACTTTCTTCATCAGAACTCCCGGTATGACCAGAACTGTCATCACTATCAGAAAATTCTTCCTTATGAACGTGCTTGATGTGATTGATAATCTTAGCATAACACGCCGTTCCTCCTTTATCTTGATCACTTTCCCCAAGTTGTAAAGACCAATTAAACCCTTCATCAGCTTGTACGGTTAATGCACGACTTTCATTTGATGGTCCAGACTGATTCTGGTTAGTGATGTTGTTTACAGCCACTATCCCTTTTCCACGATTGTCTTGATTTGCATTTGAAGTACTCGTCTGATTACGGAATGGGTTCTGATTGCCTTGTCTGCTTGGTCGAGTGCACTCACGTTTGAAGTGACCCTTTTCCCCACAATTGAAGCATGTAACTGCTTCTTTATCAAAACCGTACTTTGTATCTTGTTTGCTTTCCAAAGAACTTCTTCCTGTTCGAACCATAAAGTCCTTCGCCCTTCTAACAGCACTTGCGAATGCCCACTTTATATCCATCAACTCCATTTCATCACGGTTGATTTGTAGATAGTCTTCGTTGGTTAAATTGATGTTTCCAATTTGACCGGCGACCAAACCGCAGTAAGCACTGACCATGGTATTAATAAGTTCCATATGTTCCTTTGCTACTTCAATGCTAACATTTGAGAGGTTTGATGTATCAACTTTGACTGTGTTAGGGTTTGGAGTTGGAGGATTGTTAGTATAATGAGCTTGCTGTTGTTGTTGTGGTTGGACTTGTGGTTGTGGTAGGGATGGATTAAAACCTCCTCCTGAATATGCTTGAGGTTGAGTAGTATTTACTGGAGGTATAAAAGGAATAAAACCTCCTCCAGAATAAGTCTGAGTTTGTTGAGGAAACGGAGAAGAGTTTGTATTTGATACAAACGCCGTTTGTAACTTTGGTTGCCTCAGACTAGCTGACGGGTCAAAACCTCCACCACAATACATTTCAATATTCTGAGGAGCAGCAATGCGTTTTGCTTTTCGGATTTCTTCATCATTTTTATGTTCCAGCTTCTGTACAAATTCATAGATAGTTATAGTGTCAGCATCTAGAATACCTGTATGTTTCAGAAGCTCAATGTATGGACTCCACTTTGGTGGTAGAGAATCAGCAAATCGTGCACAAACTTCCTTTTGAGATGCAGTAACAGCATAGGCAAACATCTCACTAATCAAATGATAAAACCGTGTGGTCATATCATTTAGAGTTTCGTTTTCCAAGAACTGGAATGATTCGAACTCTTTCTTTAATAAATCATGCCGTGTCTTTCTGGAAGCTGCGTTTCCTTCTCCTCTTGTCACCAAACAATCCCATAGGGATTTCGTGTCCGTACAATAAGAAAACTGATGATAGATATCTTTATGAAGTGCTTGAGTAAGAACAGCAAACGACTTTTTCTCAAATTCATATGCTTTCTTGTCATTTTCCTGCATGTTAGTAAAACCTTCGGCCGTTGAAGCTGCTACTTCAAGAGCATCATTGCGTGGAGTAATGAAACACCTCCAAATATCCGTGCTTTGACCTTGAACATATGTAATGAAACGACCTTTCCATGATGGAAACTCGTTCATATGATTCAACTTTGGCGGGCGATTGTTGCTACCCGTTTCGCTCTCACTGATCAAAAGATTTTGAATGTTTTGGTTCTGATTGGATGCCAAAGCCCATTGTCCGGCACTTATAGTTGGTTGACCAAAAACACTCTTCACCCACGCTGCTGCGGACGTCGGATCTTCACGTGGTCTAGAATCCATACTCCAATCCCATGGACTAGTACAACTCATATTTGATGTATGTATGATCGTACCTGCACAAATTCTTGAAAACAAACAGTAAGCAAGCTGATATAAGTCTTCTGTTTAAAACAGATCTGTTTTCGACGAAACAGAGTTCACGAAACAGGTTTGTTTCGTCTGAATGAATGACGACGAAACAGACTTGTGATAATTGTGATTCGTGGCGAAACAGAATTTGTTTCGTCAAAGATGTTGTGGCGAAACAGACGTTTGATTCGTCAAAGATGTTGCGACGAAACAGACGTTAGATTCGTCAAAGGTGTTGCGACGAAACAGATGTGATTCGTCGGCTGTGTGTTTCGTCAAAACTGGGTAAAAGTCAGTTGATTTAGATATTTAAAATATCTATTGACCAGTCAAGGATAAGAAGAGACACAAAGATATTTAACCTGACACAAGGATGTTTGTAACTTCTTATTTTCAACGAAACAGACTGTGACAATTATCAACTTTTACACACAAAAGTCAAGTTATTATATTTTAAGTTATAACACTTGTTTTAACAATTATAACAGATCAAATTCTCAGCTTATAACAAGAACACTTATGAATATATGAAGAACACACTCAAGAACATGAAGTTTCCGATGAGTTTTCCGATCACCGATAAATTTCCGAAACACGAAAATACACTAGATTTTCACTAAAAACCCGGTTTAAAGCATAAACAAACAATCTAACTTAGGTTTTTGATAAAAATCTGTAGCAAACAACACTAAAACAGCAGATTTATGAATATTTTTCCAGAAAATATTAATTTTTCAAGAACTCATTTTCAGAAAAACACACACAAAATACTTGATAAAAACCGAACAAGTTTGATTTTAAACAAGGATAAGAGCCAATGCTCTGATACCACTTGTAGGTCCCGAAATCTGAGGATCGATTACGAACCGAATCTCTTGTTTATAGTAAACACGGTTACGTGTGCGGAAACCACGTAACTATGCCAAATCAAACATATATAGCATAAATAACAACGGATTAATCAATGAAACACAATCTATTGATTAACGGGATGAGAACCGATTACAACTGATACAAACACAGTTCAGACGGAATTTTGGCAGAGTTTTGTTACTATGGTCTGTTTCTCATCTCTTTGTTCAAATGAAACAGAGATGGGTATTTATACTAAGACACAGACTGAACATGACAAAACACAAATAAACTCTCGGCGAAACAACTAAAGTCGACGAAACACACCTGTTTCGTCGATATACATATATTCTAATTTCTGTTTCGTCGTTTGTTGGAGAAGCCCAAGTGTAGTCCAAGTCCACACAAGTTTCACGGCCCACATGTTGATGAACGGCCCATTGATAGTTCTGTTTACTACAACTTTCACCATTTCATGCATAGGACAAATTGATGACATCATCATGACATCACTAAGGTGATGTCATGGTGATGTGTTTGCGGGAAATACTTGCGGCCCTCCGTGCCTCGCGTGTCGAACTCTGGGGCGCACGACAGAGGAATGTCGTGTCTTCGGGCTTGAGCCGAACCTAACCGAGTCGACACCAAGTCGAACCGAGCTGAGTCGAACCGAGCCGAGTCGTGTCCACATAAAGTGTACCAACAGACGTAAATGACGTTCGTGATTAGCTTGAGTCTTCGAATAAATGAGAATGTCGTCGATGAAAACGATTACAAAACGATCCAAATAAGGCTTACACACACGATTCATTAGATCTATAAAGAATGCTTGTGCATTGATCAAACCAAAAGGCATAACCACGAATTCGTAGTGACCATAACGAGTACGAAATGCGGTTTTAGGGATGTCCTCTTCAAGAACACGAAGTTGGTGATAGCCAGATTGAAGATCGATCTTAGAAAAGCATGTTGCGCCTTAAAGTTGATCGAAAAGATCATCAATGCGAGGGAGAGGATAATGGTTTTTGACAGTGAGTTTGTTAAGCTCACGATAACCGATGCACATTCGAAACGAACCATCTTTCTTCTTGACGAAAAGCACAGGAGTGCCCCAAGGAGAAGTACTTGGGCGTATGAAACATTTATCGAGCAACTCTTGAAGTTGAATTGACAACTCTTGCATCTCAGAGGGTGCAAGATGATAGGGAGCTTTAGCAACGGGTGTCGAACCAGGGATGAGATCAATGCGAAAATCAATAGATCGAGGATGGAGGAGGACCAGGGAGATCTTCAGGAAAGACGTTATGGAAATCACACACCACTGGAACATCACTTACGCTCTTTCCCTTGCCCTTTTTCTTCCACAATGTGGGCAAAAAGGCAAAGTACTGTTTACATATGTATTTGTTCGCTTGTGTGCATGATATAAGCTTCAGTCCCTTTGAAAGTCGGTCTCCATAGACGTGTAAAGTATCACAAGAAGGAAGAGGTAAATGAACGTATTTTTCGTGGCAAGCGATTTCAGCATGGTTCTTACGAAGCCAATCCATGCCTACTATGATGTCAAAACTACCTAATTGCATAGGTATAAGGTCGATATGGAAAACGTGATCATTAAGCGTGAGAAAACAATCATGTAGAATAGAATCAAATGTGATGGATTTGCCATTGGCAACTTCGACTGTGATTTACTTAGGTAGTTTCGAGCGTGTACAATTTAACATAGATTCAAATTCAATGGACACAAAGCTTTTGTCCACGCCAGTATCAAATAGTATCGAAGCATAAAGATTGTTTACGAGAAACGTACCATTCACGACTTCATTGTCGTTTTGAGCTTGATTGGCATTGATATTGAAAGCTCGTCCTCGTGGAGCTTGTTGCTGCTGTTGCTCTTGATTCAGCCGAGGACATTAAGGATGAAGATGCGTTGTGTCACCACACTTGTAACATGCACAAGCGTTGTTTGCTGGTTTAGGGTTTTGAGGAGCTTGCTAGACTTGATTATTATTGCAGCAATAAGGGCTGTGTGACCAAAACGGTTGCACGTAGTGCAATGGCAATAAGCAGAGTTGCCTAGGTGATGATAATGGTAGGTATTACACTTGGGATGAACCCTTGTGTAAGGTTTCTTGGTGTTTTCAGGTGTAGTAGGGTTTACAGCAGGGACAATCGCGTTGCAGCTTGGGTTTTGAAACTTCCATTTCTTGCCCTTGCTACCACTTGATTGTGCGCTGATTTGGTTGGCTGGTTTGGAAGTAGGTGTTGCGACTTGTTTATAACGAATACGATTGATGTTTAGGCTGGCTGCAAGGCGATAGACTTCTTCGATGGTGTCAAGTTTTGCTGCTTCAATGGTGTCACGCATGGCAGAGGGTAAGCCATGGATGTATTTCCTGATCATACGGTCAGGAGTGGACACCAGGTGTGGTACGATAAAGCTCAATTGTTTGAATCGAGTGGTATAGGCTAGATTGTCATCACCAATTTGTTTAAGAGCCAAAACTCTTCTTCCAACTTTTGCTGCTCGTGAGCAGGGCATAACTCGAGCATCACTAATTCCTTAACTTCGGTCCAAGGTAAGGCATAAGCTTCATCATTGGAGTGGATGTTTCTTTCATTTGCCCACCATTCAAGGGCTCTAGCTTGGAAAACCCTAGTAGCACTTCGAGTTTTGAGGTTCTCGGGACATTCGCTGTTGATGAAAGTGACCTCAATGCTACCGAACCATTCAAGCATTGCTGTTACCCCATCATTGCCAGTGAAAGGCTTAGGGTTGCATGCTGAAAAGTGCTTTAAGTTGAAGGATACTGGTTTGGGTTGCTCAACCTTGGAGTCGACTGAGGAGTTAGGGGTAGAGGTGGCGTTGATCTTGCTGACAATTTCGGGAATTACGCGTGCCATTTGATTGGGCATGAACGCCATCATCTTCTTATGTGAGCTAGTCTTGGACCTCTTGGTCGAGTTCGAGAGATGGTGAGAAGACATCTAAAGATTCAAAACAAAAGAATGGATGAGACTTGATCATAATATTTAGTTTAAAGAAATTTGTTTTCATGAAAGCATCACATAACATATAATTTCGCATAGCATAACATGAATTTCCACATAGCGCAACAAATAATGAAAGCATAGTAAATTTTATTTGTTCACGAGAGATCATTTAATGTTTTAGATTGTGAAGAAAGTGCGATTCGTGTCTCCAAAGTTGAAATGATATAACGTACAAATATAAAACACATTAAAATTGAGATAGCATAAAAGAGATTTAACGTAAAATTGGGTTGTCACGAAACGCAACTTAAGACTATTCCAAAGTGAATCGAAGTCCTTTCGAGTTATGGATTCATGCTTTGGCCTAATAGACACATACTCTCGTCGAGAAGCGATTAACGATATGTGTCCTTCCATTTACTACACGTCCCTAGTCAATTGGAAAATTGAAACTTTGTCGAGATTAAAAATCAAAGAGTGGGACTAGTTATCAAGATGTGTGTTTCACCCCTGGCTTGGTAACGTCGTACCCTAATGTGGTTGATACTTATCGTACGATAAGGGTCCACTAGAATATGAAATGGAAATTTCCTTCAAGATATGGATGTCACTCCTAACTTGAGGGTAAATTTCGTGCAAAATATCAAGTATAGCTGAATGAAAGTCATCACCAAATGTGGGAATCACCCCTATTTTTGATGAGTCATTTTGATTGTGACAACCCGCACTTTCAGGAAAACACCATTTTCTTACTCTGTCTAATCCCAGCTAAACTCAAAACACCCGACCGCGTTATTTTTTTTCACGATTGGCGATCGTGGTTGCTATATATATATATATATATATATATATATATACATAATTATTAATAATAATAACAATTATAATGGAAATGTATAACACTAGGAATAAGTTTAGAGTATTTTGAGTATTCTTAAAAGTTGAGGGGTGCTAATGAAAATTTGGAATTTGAACAATTATATTTAATTGAGTTATTTACCCAACCCATCGTCCCCTCCCACGCAAACCCTAAAACATTCACACAACAGCCGAAAGACACACCTCTCAGCTCTCTTCCCTTCCTCCCTCCCGTTCAGAGTTTCCGGCGGTCAGAGTCTTGATTCCGGCTCCCGATATTTGTCAGACAAGCAAAACTTGAACCCCTCATCCTTCGGTCACCTTCTCACCTTCACAACCCTTCTTCTTGTACACAACTAAACCACGATTCCCTCTAAATTCAGCCATCTTTCGCACAATTCTCAAGACGAGAGAGAAAGAGTAACGATGAGAGAGAGAGGAGCTGTGAAGGAAAGAAGAGTCACAACGGCGGTGGCGCCGGCAACCGCGGCCGCACCGGCGCCGGCAATTCTCTAGTATCTTGATTCCTACGGTTAGTTTAATCTTGATATGTTTTGATGTCATGCATAGTTGTATTGATATTTGATGTTGTGTTGTATGAGGAAGTAATTGTGATAATCATTAATAATATGCATGTACAAAATCGGTTTAGGAGTTGTTTATACATTGACTTAAGTGCTAGTATGATAATGATGTTTCTGATGTAAGAATGCTATTAACGACCAAACTGTTGCCTTAGGGTTATCACAGAACTAGATAAAGGTTCAGAGTGTTTAAATGATGATATAGGGTCCATGCTGTAAGTGGTAAACAACCTGTAATAATTGAATGTTATTGTTGTTTCACGAAATCGTGAATACGATGATTATTATAGTGATAATATGCCTGATGTGATTATGGATATAGATAAGGATAAATTATGAATCAATGATTCGGGTGAATCACAATAAATTACAAATAACTTGTGTTGTGCCACTCATGATCTTCGGTTGGTGGTTATTATGCATTCATTAGAATAATAGGGGTGCTTGAATTGTTTACACAATTGCAATGAGAACTGCTAGATGGTAATTAAAGAACTGGGGATTAGTCTTGGTCGAACTGATTTGGGCCGTATATGTTAAGTGGACTATTTGATTAATGGGACTAATTTAATGGTAATTGGGTCGCACCCTTTAAACCCATTTGCACACACACTATTTCGTTGGGCCAAATAAATGGGTCACACCTGATTTAGAAAGCTTAAATAGATCGTTACGTGTAATTGGAACTTAGACTAGCGAAGTAGACGTGTAATCTTGCATGAAACCCGTGGTGTGGACCAACTGTGTTAACTTGGGTTGTGTATGACATAGCTGACGGTTATAATGTGAATAATTATGTGTGTATGTCATGAGTACCACTTATGCAATGAGTGACGTAATACATGGGTATGAAACTGATTGTCGTTGATAAATCATGTTAGGACGTGCTTGATCAATTGGTATTAGAGTAGCTAATCTTACCGAGCAAACCACAGGTGAGTTCATCTCTCTTGAGCATGCGTCCCGGTGGTTGGGACAGTCAATGGGTATCCCGGGGAGGGATAAGTCTTTTGGGTAAAAACGGGAATGTTGGATAATATACTCATCCTATCACCATTAAAGTCCCTCCGTGTTGTTTGGTTACCTGAGAGGTAACATGGTATTAGTTAGTAGCGCTACTTAGGTTTGGCAACCTCACCCCGTACCTGGGAGGACGGGTGTTGAACTAATGACCTAGTCATGACCAATGCTTTGATAGGAGCATTGGAGAAAGGGCAAAATAATCAGAAGCCGTCTTGTATTCGGGGTATTATCAACATTACTTTCGGAATTAAATTCAATGGAGTAACTAAACACTTGGTAACTAACGTTTTCGTAAAACTATGAACTCACCAGCGTTGTCTGATACACTTGTTGCATGCTCGCAGGTCGTTAGATTACTTGGATTTGGAACTTGCTGTCTGGATTAGCTGGAGTGGTCACGGGTCGACTGGAAGGATTCATGTGATTGATTATTGACAGTATACATTGGTTTTGAACAATTTAACTTTGGTTTACTATTTGCTTCTGCTGAACATGTTGGTTTTCATTTAAACTCGTTAATGGTATTTTTCATTAATAATTGAGGATTTTATATATAAACTTGAATGAGTTCAATGTGATTAGTGGCTCGTTATTGGTACGTCACACGCCTAGTAGGGATATTCCCTAGGTGGTATTTTGGGGGTGTGACAGTTTGGTATCAGAGCCACTGGTTATAGTGAACTAGGTTTTAAAACGTTTTTATAAAACCAGACTATAACCGCACAAGTTCTGAATACGACCATGACACTCAGCTCCAGACTGCAAGGTTCGTCTCTCATTTACTCATTGTACTGCATAACTAGTGAACACTTACATATGAAATTGCATGGGATTGCACGTATAGCACAACAGTATGAATTCATGTATTACTTGCATGCGTTATGTGGTTGATAGTGTGGTGTTACCTTAGACAATTATGACTCATGTTTTGAGATGTTCTTTGTTTGCTATTCGAGTCTGAGGAACCATTTGACATGAGTTAGGAGGAACTGAGATGAGCATGCAAATCGCAATATTATTGTGGGTGCACACATAATAATAATGTGGGGTGCATGCGAGTCCCAGTGAGGCTTAACAAGTGAAAAAGGGGTTCTGTTCTGTTGTTTGATCAATGTGAAACGTAACAAGACTATAGGAGTCATAGCAGTGATTGTTTCCTACTCGAATGTGACCTTCTCACCTCTCTCTGAATTCTTACGAATCTCGATGCTATTGAGTATTACCTGAACACCCATCTGAACACCTAGCGAACTGTGTAGAATGTTAGGTGCTTATACGAACGTCCCTGAGTGGATGTTGCAGCGTCAATAATTGGTCTATACCCCCCCTCACTCCTCTTTGTTGTTGGAACTCAATGTACTGATGTCTTAGACCCCGAAGTGCGATCACATCTGCAACACTCTGGAAACATACCGTGCGTTACCCAGTTAACTTGCAAGAACAATTGACAAGAGGATGAGCGTAGAGCCGCACCAACCTCAGTATTAGAACGACCCTGATTACTAGCAGCGAATATCAGCAATTTGACTTCAATCGAATCCTAAGCGACTTATGAGAGTCAACTCTTACGAATCAATCGGGACATCGGCGATGACCATCGACTGTAGTATGGAATGTGGGACTGTCAGCATAATGAGTAACGCTTTAGGACGTGGCACGGAAATGTGATGGGATGGACCTTGTTGGTGAAAGGTTGCGGGGCTCCTTTTCAAGCAACGACATTAGAGGCAACAGTCATGGCAGCATCAAGGTACTCGTAATCGTAGCATGGAAACGAAGGTGACATTGGCAAGGAATGACTGTTGTTAAGTCAAGACGTCAACAACCCAGGGAACAATGACGGTTTTGGGAGTTCTAGTAGCAGTAGCAACAACACTGGATGTGGTACTCGTGAAGGGCATTTAGGATTGGCATGGGCGACGCCAGGATTATAACAACATGGTGGCCTACACGTTCTTAGTAACTAATCTCTTCGTCACTGTTTTGCTCAACCCTGATGCTTCTTGAAACCGAACCTGCTGTGGAATCGGTAGATGGCAAGCCCACTGAAACCTCATATGATTATTGGGATGCAAACTCGACCTTGTGGGACAAGTGTTCGATGTCGAGCATCCTTCTACTACCCTTGATAGTTTTGATGCAGTAGTCCGTATGAATTAGTTATCCAGATATCGCGCAGATATACCCCGTGAGGAGAAAGTTGTCGCCTATCGTAAAGTGTAGGAGTGGTGCAGAGGTTAGCATCAATCCAGCAATGAAGGTCAGAAGTGTCCATGGAAGGATTACCCTGCTATGTTGGCACTCGTACCGATGTTAAAGCTAAGGAAAAGAGGATCGGGGATCCAATGACTGTTCGTGATTTCTCTCGGTTTGCTACCCGAGGAACTTTCGGGCTTACTTCCACAACTGTTAGGCAGAATCTCAGTTTAATCTCACACCAGAAGCAGCCTTGATCACTCGTACTTCATACCGTCTTGCACCAGGAGGGTTGCAAGAACTGTCTGATCAACTTCAGGAACTACCGGGTGGGAGTTTTAGGGATCTAGCTCCTTGTCCTGGGGAGCCTGAGCTCTATTGTGGAAATGAAGGACGAGTCCTTTCGTACGTGTACAGACTACACGAAGGTGGCAATCATAGACCGTCACCCTCTATCTCGCATCGACAACCTGCTTGACCCGCTGCAATGATCAAGCTTCTATTCGGAAACCGACTTAAGATCAGACTGTCACTTGATGGAAGACCTAGGGGAGGATGACTTCTAACACGGCGTTACATGCACAGTACGGCCACTGCGATTTTCTGTTCTCGTTGTTTAGAGTTACCCAACACACCAGCAGCCTTAGAGATCACATGAGTAGTATGTGCCAACCCCATCTTGCCAGATTCGCGAACCGTGTTTATGTATGACGTTTTGAATCACTTCCAGGAGAAAGGAGCACCATGAACAACACTTGTATTTCATCGTAGAGCTTCTAGGGGAGGAGCATCTACGTGCGAAGTCTACCTAAGTGCGACTTCAGGATTCGGGAAGTACACATTTTTAGTCATATAAACAACGAAGTGGGAATACACGTGGATCTCGCTAAGACCCATTTTTGTTAAAAACTGATCGACATCAAAGATTCCTTCGGGGATGCAGCAATTCCTTGGTTATGCTAGACACTATCACAGATTCATCGCGAGGTTTTCGAAGATTGCGCAACCTCAACCTCTTTAGCACAGCGGGGAGCGGTGAATTCAGGGGAAACAAAACAGGAGAACGACTTTTCAGCTTTTGAAACTCAACTCTACAATGCACTGAGTATTATCTTTACCCGAGGGTACGGGTGACCTGGTGGTATACCATGATGATTCGAATCAGAGTCCCAGTTATACGCCGATACAACACGAGAAAGTGATGGCTTACGTAGTGGAATTACAAGAAGAGTTGCACGAATCACAACCTACGATGGAAACCATGGTCTTTGGATTTAAGTTAGAGGCATTACTTGGACGGTACCAATTGCACTATTTAGACCGATCACAAGGGCCTCCCATGTATTATTGTTTTGAGAGAGCTAATCATGTGATGGCATCACTGGATGGAACCTTTGAATGATTTAGACGGTGAAACCTAGATGCGTATGAGCCTTGCAGCACACCAGCGACTCTAACCTATCTGATCAGATTCGCCCTGTTCAAACTGATGCACTGAAGGGAGAGAATTTTCACGTTAGGTCCTTGCGGGGAATGAGGGAGCAATTTTTGGCAAGTCGGACGATATTCGCTACTTCATAGAACGAATAGGGGCCTCACTAAACAGTAAACCAAGGGAATTTGTGTTGGGCGAAGCACGCCAGCCTCGATATTCTAGTCATCTGGATTGTCATGGAATGTACTAGGATCTAAGGATCTTGTACTGGCAACTGGGCTTGAAGGCCTACACAGCGAAACATGTGATCGACATTTGACTTGTGCGAAAGTCAAGGTGGAACATCAAAAACCTTCTGGGCTGTGACAGTAATCAGGAACACCTATTCGGAGATTGAAACAGACTGCCATGGATTTTGTCGCTAGTCTACTTGCAACTCAGAACGAAATTGATGTCACTTGGGTGATCGTTGATTGTCTCCCGTAACCAGCACACTTTCTTTCAATCAAGGAGACTGACGAGTCTTCACAAGCTGTGAAGGTTCCTCTGAGAGAGGCGGTCTTAGGCACGAGGTGCCAACTCCCATTACTACTGATTTTGAGCTATACCTGATCTGTGACAGGCAATACACGATACCCTTGGCTCACGTCTAGACATGAGCATTGCTTATCACCAGTGGACAAACGATTAGAGTAAATGAACCATCCTGACACTCGAAGACATGCTGCGAGCATGTGTGATTGACTTAGTGAAAATTGGAAGGACACATACCTTTGGCTGAGTTCTACCGTAGCAGTTACCATTCTAGTATTCAGACAACTTTGTTTGAGGCATTGCATGGACAGTACACTAATCTCCTTGTTGGATTAAGGAGGGTGAAAACGTAATCGCAGATCCAGGACTTGTACTTGGAAACCCTGGGGAAGATTGTTTAGATCGGAAATCGTTTGGCGGCCACGAGTGTCCGTCAGGAAAGTTGATAAGCTTAGGAAACACTGGAAGTTCGTTGTAAGCAGTTGTATCATGTTGAAAATCTCACCCTGGGAGGGTGTGGTACGCTTGGGAAGCGTGGCAAGCTCAATTTACGTTACGATGAGTTATTCAGAATTCTGGAAAGAATCGGACGCGCCGCCTACAAAGTCGAGTTACCCGGCGAATGGGGTAACATGCACATTATCATTTATGTCTCAAATCTAAGGCAGTGTTTGATGAAACATTTGTGATATCTTTATTGGACAAGTTGCAGTTGTCGAGGAGCCAATCAAAGACATAGACGAGGAAGTAAGGTTCGTTAACATAGTCCAATTTCCAATCGTGAGGGTTCGTTGGAACACAAGACGTGGACCGGAGTTCACGTGGGAACGTTGTAATCGGAGGAAGCCCTAGTATCTTCGGTGGTCCAAACGGTTGAGTCAACCTCTGTTATCATTAGTGAATTTCGGGACGAAATTCCCTTTCAAGTTGGGGATGATGTGGTACCCCGCGGAAAATCCACAGTTATCCTGATTTAGCTCCTTGCTATTTTGGATTACTTATCAAAATTCGGGACGAAATTTCTTTCAAGTTGGGGATGATGTGACAACCCGCACTTTTTGGAAAACACCATTTTCTTACTCTGTTTAATCCCAGCTAAACTCAAAACACCCGACCGCATTATTTTCTTTCACGATTGGCGATCATGGTTGCTATATATATATATATATATATATATATATATATATATATACATAATTATTAATAATAACAATTATAATGGAAATGTATAACACTAGGAATAAGTTTAGAGTATTTTGAGTATTCTTAAAAGTTGAGGGGTGCTAATGAAAATTTGGAATTTGAACAATTATATTTAATTGAGTTATTTAACCAACCCATCGTCCCCTCCCATGCAAACCCTAAAACATTCACACAACAGCCGAAAGACATACCTCTCGGCTCTCTTCCCTTCCTCCCTCCCGTTCAGAGTTTCCGGCGGTCGGAGTCATGATTCAGGCGCTCGATATTTGTCAGACAAGCAAAACTTGAACCCCTCATCCTTCGGTCACCTTCTCACCTTCACAACCCTTCTCACCTTCACAACCCTTCTTCTTGTACACAACTAAACCACGATTCCCTCTAAATTCAGCCATCTTTCGCACAGTTCTACAGACGAGAGAGAAAGAGTAACGATGAGAGAGAGAGGAGCTGCGAAGGAAAGAAGAGTCGCAACGGCGGCGGCGCCGGCAACCACGGCTGCACCGGCGCCGACAATTCTCTAGTATCTTGATTCCTACGGTTAGTTTAATCTTGATATGTTTCGATGTCATGCATAGTTGTATTGATATTTGATGTTGTGTTGTATGAGGAAGTAATTGTGATAATCATTAATAATATGCATGTACAGAATCGATTTAGGAGTTGTTTATACATTGACTTAAGTGCTAGTATGATAATGATGTTTCTGATGTAAGAATGCTATTAACGACCAAACTGTTGCCTTAGGGTTATCACAGAACTAGATAAAGGTTCAGAGTTTTTAAATGATGATGTAGGGTCCATGCTGTAAGTGGTAAACAACCTATAATAATTGAATGTTATTGTTGTTTAACGAAATCGTGAATACGATGAATATTATAGTGATAATATGCCTGATGTGATTATGGATATAGATAAGGATAAATTATGAATCAATGATTCGGGTGAATCACAATAAATTACAAATAACTTGTGTTGTGCCACTCATGATCTTCGGTTGGTGGTTATTGTGCATTCATTAGAATAATAGGGGTGCTTGAATTGTTTACACAATTGCAATGAGAACTACTAGATGGTAATTAAAGAACTGGGGATTAGTCTTGGTCGAACTGATTTGGGCCGTATATGTTAATTGGACTATTTGATTAACGGGACTAATTTAATGGTAATTGGGCCCCACCCTTTAAACCCATTTGCACACACACTATTTCGTTGGGCCAAATAAATGGGTCACACCTGATTTAGAAAGCTTAAATGGATCGTTACGTGTAATTGGAACTTAGACTAGCGAAGTAGACGTGTAATCTTGCATGAAACCCGTGGTGTGGACCAACTGTGTTAACTTGGATTGTGTATGACATAGCTGACGGTTATAATGTGAATAATTATGTGTGTATGTCATGAGTACCACTTATGCAATGAGTGACGTAATACATGGGTATGAAACTGATTGTCGTTGATAAATCATGTTAGGACGTGCTTGATCAATTGGTATTAGAGTAGCTAATCTTACCGAGCAAACCACAGGTGAGTTCATCTCTCTTGAGCATGCGTCCCGGTGGTTGGGACAGTCAGTGGGTATCCCGGGGAGGGATAAGTCTTTTGGGTAAAAACGGGAATGTTGGATAATATACTCATCCTATCACCATTAAAGTCCCTCCGTGTTGTTTGGTTACCTGAGAGGTAACATGGTATTAGTTAGTGGCGCTACTTAGGTTTGGCAACCTCACCCCGTACCTGGGAGGACAGGTGTTGAACTAATGACCTAGTCATGACCAATGCTTTGATAGGAGCATTGGAGAAAGGGCAAAATAATCAGAAGCCGTCTTGTATTCGGGGTATTATCAACATTACTTTCGGAATTAAATTCAGTGGATTAACTAAACACTTGGTAACTAACGTTTTCATAAAACTATGAACTCACCAACGTTGTCTTATACACTTGTTGCATGCTCGCAGGTCGTTAGATTACTTGGATTTGGAACTTGCTGTCTGGAGTAGCTGGAGTGGTCACGGGTCGACTGGAAGGATTCATGTGATTGATTATTGACAGTATACATTGGTTTTGAACAATTTAACTTTGGTTTACTATTTGCTTCCGCTGAACATGTTGGTTTTCATTTAAACTCGTTAATGGTATTTTTCATTAATAATTGAGGATTTTATATATAAACTTGAATGAGTTCAATGTGATTAGTGGCTCGTTGTTGGTACGTCACACGCGTAGTAGGGATATTCCCTAGGTGGTATTTTGGGGGTGTGACATTGATTGTGATATAAGAGTGTCTTCACCAAGCCTCCAAGTGTGTATTGTGCTAGCCTTAGGAAAGGCATGTATATTAAAGACCAAAGAGAATAGATAAAGAAGCAAGCAAGATAGAAGGCAAGTAGTTTTAAAATACCATAAGGATAATGTCCTAAACTATAGACTAGGTAAAAGCATTCCTACTTTTCCTAATTCCCTATAGTTATGGCTCTGATACCAATCTGTCACACCCCAACTGATGGCGGAAACATCGGAGTGAGACGAAAACATGATTGTTCATAGCATTATAACACTAATTGTGACAATATAAATTAATCAATATTTCACAAATACTAAAATGTCATGCATTGTTCAAACATAATCAAATTGTATCAAACATAAAACCAAAACATCGTTTATTTCTAAGGTGTGTTTCTAGTCCACCCCAACTTATTTCTTCAATAACCTCATCTTTCAACCTGCAACATGTATTAAAGTAGAGTTCAACAAATATGTTGGTGAGTATACAAGTTTGAATACATAGCATAATAATAAAATGTTTAAATGTGCTCATATCCAACATGAATAATGCATACAAGTTACTAATATGCTAAACGGGTGTAAACTATATGTCAAACCCAAGTTTCCAACACAATCTTGATTACCCAACATCGTCGAGACGAAGAGGGTGTAACATATTTTACTTAACAATAGCCCAAGAATCAAGGGCGGTGCGTTAATCCAATAGCGCTATAATTGTTAAGGTAGGCTAGCAAAGTTAATGAGCATATAGACACAATGTATACATAGCATATGAGATTAACAAGTATCACATGTTTTCATGTTTAAATGTGGATAGAGTGTGATTTGAATAAACAAGTCTCATAGTGTTGTGTGTTTTTGTATAATGTATATGTTGCACCCAAGTGATTAAAATGAAAATGGGATCGACTATACTCACAGTTTTGCGTAGGGTATACACGTAAACCGCGAGCGGAGTTGATGAAGCTTCGAGATTGCGTACTATTTCTGGTCGCCAACAGCAGCTTGAGAGTGTTTGCAAGGATTTGGGCGAATTAAAATGAAGGAATGGGGTGTCTATTTATAGATTCGGATGAAAATTAGGGTTTCCAATATTTTCGGAGGGATGGACTTGGTACAAATCAGCAGAGTCCGTTCGTACGGGTGGACCTAGTCCATTCGTACGAACCCACTGATTTTTGATATTTCAAGTTTCAAGTTTAATTATTTTACATGTTTTAATCGGTTTTTCGAGTATAGATATTTCAAGTTTCAAGTTTAATTATTCTACGTGTTTTATTCGATTTTTCGAGTATTAAGCATCAATGTATGACATCTATGCTTGTGTAATATTTGTACAACTCTGAACAATTCAAATATCAATAAAACAATGTAATTTGATCCCAATATTTGTTTATTTATGTTTGACATTTTGCACGTTTTGATTTTTGATAGATTTTAAACTCTATATCGCTTTCTGGAAAGTTATACGCAAACTGGTGCGTAAACGTAATCAGTTTAACACGAAAAACACTCCGGAACAGAAACATAAGCTTAACATACCTTAAATAACCTTTACATAACTTAGAAATAAGTTTTGAAGGGTTTGGTATGGCAAAAACAAGTTTATTCGCTTACAGGGACTATTTGCGTCAAACTGCAAAAGTCTACCGTTTCGTATGGCAACGTACATTCTGAAACATGATCATAAGCTAAACATACCATAAATAACCTTAACATAGCTTAGAAATAAGCTTTGAGTGGTTCGGTATGCGAAAATGCGCTTATTTGATCACAGTGACTAAAAGCGTCAAAAACTGCGTAAGTTTGCATTTACGCGCATATCTTACGTTCTGACCACATCCGGACATCCAAAAATTTTTGTAGTCAGTAAAATATTTTATTTTAGTGATAGGAATGCAAAAATACCATTCGTCGCTTAATTTGGATCGTTTTCGCGTCCGTTCAAGTTTCGTCGTAATTAACCGCGTAACGCGACCGTACGACCAAACGAACTGACATCCGTGATATTTCCGAGCGTATTTCAAGTCCCCTATACTTTGATGACCTTGTAGAGCCTTGAAAATGGCTTAACGGAGGTTAAATACGTCAAAAATCAAGTTATATACATGCAGGGACTGAAATGGAACAAAACTGAAACTTCAGCATGAGAGCTCGCGGGCCGCGACTGCCCAGGCTCTATCTGTCGCGGGGCGTGTTAGGATCGAACCCTACCAGAGGAACAGATAATTAAAGCCAAAACTGGATCAGAGCAGTGGATCCAGAATAAGCAGAGGTTTCATACAAGTCTCTCCCGTTGAAAGTGATTTTCAACATCTGCTGACCTCCTATCTACTGATCGTGCAAACTGCTGACCTACAACTACTGATTAAGTAAAGGCCTGATGAAAGACTAAAGCTCTGTTGTTCAATCTACTGCCTTGAGTCAAGCACTGCTGATCCGGAAAAGTACTGCTGGGTTCACAGCAGTGGAAGGATGCAGCAGTTGTTTATTTTGTCTTTGTGTAATATAATATAATGTAATAGCAGTAGTTAGTCTAGCAGTGTTTGTATTGATCAGAGGTTAGAGTTTGTTAGGAGGTTATATGTCACTTTCATGGTGACGTCAGCTTAGATGCTCAGTGGTTTGCTAGTGCCTATAAATAGAACAGTGCTCTGTACTGTTCTATTAGCTCTTTGCAACACCGTCTTCTTTGCACGAACAAACACTGAGCTCTGGCTGAGGGGGAGTTTGTAGTCAATCATTGCAATTGTTATCGTAATTGAAATAAATTCAATCTTTCGGTTCATTGTGAAAATGTTTGATTAAAGCAATACTCTCGTTTGATTGTATGCAAAGTTTGTTTCCATCTTAATTCCGCTGCACAACTCATCCATTTCCATCTAAATTTCAAACGTAAAATACAATCAAAACCAAACTCAGATCCAACAATTGGTATCAGAGCTTGGACAGTCAAATTTGATTTAACAATCATTTTGACATAAATAGTTCAGCTCAAAATCGTTGATATCGATAGTTTTTATTCGGTTTGTTGAAAAACAGAGTAAGGTTTAATCACCATTAAAGTTGATTAATCAGTGCCTGTAAAACAACCAGGATGACGTCACAATCATAAGATGATAAGAATAACATTGGCTCTCTTTTTAAACCACCTATGCTTAAACGTAATGAATACAACATCTGGGAGAGAAGGATGTGTCACATCCTTGCTCAACAGAACACTGGATGTTGGAGGTCTGTTGTTTTTGGTCCCCATGTTCCTATGGTGCCAAGTGCTGAGGATCCAAAGAAGTTCGTTCCTAAACCAACTGATAACTATACTGAAGTTGATTTTCAAAAGTTCGAACTCGATGTCAAAGCATTTAGCATCATAGCATCTGCATTACCAAATGAGATCTATGCTGGACTGTTACATTGTAACAGTGCCAAAGAGCTATGGGATGCATTGAAGGAACAATTTGGGGGGACTGAAGAAGTCATTGAAAACAACAGGGAAATACTGAACCAGCAGTATGAAACATTTTGTCACATCAAGGGTGAATCACTGACTCAACAATTTGAGCGGTTCAGTTGTCTCATCAGTGAACTAAGGCTTGTTAAAGTAACTTTTCCAAATTCAACTCAAAATAGCAGGTTCCTTAGGTCACTACCAAAAAAATGGGACACCATAGCTTTTGTTACTAGAAACTCTGCTGAGTTCAAAGATCTGACCCTGACCCAACTTCATGATAGACTCCTGACCTATGAAAGGGAGTTAAACCAGAAAAGGAAGTTGCAAGAGTCTGGCAAAGTTGCTGATGATTATTCATTCGGCAACACAGCTCTTTTGGGTCAGGAAGAATCTGGTAGCAGTGGTAAGGAACAGGGTTATGATCACTTCATTGATATAACTGCTGGTGTAAATTTTAACAACCCTGATCCTCACTCTGCAAACTATGCATTTACTGCTAATGAAAACCAGATGTCAGATAATTTGTGTTTTGAACTCAATGATTTACAACATTTTGATCCCACTGAGTTAGAAGAGATGGACATTTTGCATCAGTTGGCTTTGCTTAGTGTAAGAACAAGCAAATTCTACAAAAGAACAGGGAGAAAATTCCCAGGGTTACATGAATCTAAGGGTTGGGTTGGATAAATCAAAAATCAAGTGTTACAAGTGCAATAGGCTAGGTCATTTCGCTAGGGAATGCAGGAGTCAAACTACTGGTCCTATAATTACTCATCCTAGCTCAAACCCTAGACCTCAAAATCAAAGCACTGTACATTATACCCAATATACTCCTGCAGCTCATGTTAACACTGCTCATTATGCTGCTGCCCCTGTGCCTGTGCATTATGTCCAAACTACTGTTCCACAAATTCAGTATGTTCAAACCCCTGTCCCCCAGGCACAAGTGCAACCTGTTGCACCTCAAACAGCTGCTCCAGCAGTGGTACAACCAGATCAGCAAAGCTTTTTCACTCAAGGCTTTGTTGACTGGAGCAGCATGCCTGATGAGCTTAGTGATGAAAATTTTGCACTATATGCCTTTAATGAACCTTCTAATGATGAATTTTGTTTGATGGCATTAGAGTCAATACCAGAGGGGGTTGAAACTGAAGGTGAACAGCTAAGTGCTGAAACAGTGGATGAGGTGACTGAAGCAGTGGTTACTGCTGTGGCTGGTAAACTACTGCTGGGAGAAAGTTCAGGAACCCTGATTGAACCACTGACAGATCCATGGTCCAAAGAGGACAAAGAAGAAGAGGAAGAGAAAAGAGCAGGTGAGAAAGAAGCAAGAGCTGATGATGAAGAGGATCATCAATGTAATTGTGCAATGATGGCTGCTGCCAAGGTATCACCTCAAGTTCTTGAAAAACTGTGTTCAGACAATTGCATTATTGCTTTTGCTAACATTAAAGAGGTAAATGAAAACCTTAGGAACAAAGTCCTGTCTAATGAAGTCAAATTTGAAAAGTTGTTAAAAGAACTTAGAAACAAATTGGCTGAAAAAGATAAAGAGATCAGCAGTCTGAAAGAAGAGCAGAGCATAACCAAAACTCAACTCCAAACTATGGTAGAAAAATACCAAGTTTGCAAAAAGGAGTTGGAGTCCACCCAGATTACCTGTGAAAAATGGGTGGAATCATGCAAAGGGTATGAGGTTATGCTTGAAAAACAGATTAAAAGCAATGTGAAATTTGGGGTTGGATATAGAAAACATGATGATGAAAACATTGATCTTGAAAAATATGTTCAAACCACTGAAGTAACCACTGAGTACATTCCAACAAACAAGAAGGGCCAAGAAGTAAAAATCACTGACAAACTTGGTAACAAAATCACACTTGACAGACCAATGGGATCCTCTACTTTTGAGGAGATTGAGAAATATCAGTTTAAACCCACCTGGTCTGATGAGTGTGATATTCTTGAAAATTTCAAGCCTATGGACTTTACAACCACTGATGGTGTTAAAGCTCCAAAAGCTAAAGTCATTCCTCTCAAGGATATCCCAGCAGATGTTAAAAACTCTGCTGCAAAGGAATCCGAAAAGAGAAAGAAGAGAGAAAAGATCAATAACCTATTTTGTGAATTTTGTGAGAATAGGAATCATCTAACAAAAGATTGTTTCCACTTAAAAGCATATGATTTGAACAAAACAAGTGTCATTGTTCCTGCTGAAAGCTGTATTGTCTGTGGAAAATCAAACCACAAAACTCAAGCATGTGTGTATCTCAAAAACTTTGATGTGAAAAAGAATGAATATACTGCTAAAACATCCTTGAGTTCATCAACATCATCTGTCAAATTCACCAAGAACTAACCACTGTTTGTGCCAGTTCAAACAGCTGTCACAAAACAGCTGAACCAAACATCTGTTAAAAGAGATGTTCAGGTTACTGATGCACCCCCTGCCAATCAGTTCAGAAAAGGCAAGGAAAAACAGTCTTACCAAAGGATTCCACACGTTTATGAGGCCTACAAAAGGCCCTCTAAACCTAAAGTGAACAGGCATCCTTTTGGGTACCAACAGGTGATTGGTCAAGACCCCCAACAGTGGTTAGCGAGAAACAGTCCTAAAACTGTCCAAACCCCTGACTTAACCACTGTCCATCAATCTGCATCCATCCCAGACACTGTTGAGACCCCATCCAAAGCCTTATTGGCTTTGGAAACCCTAATGAACTAATCCTTTTACTTCATGTGCAGGGAGATTCTTCCTGCTTAGATAGCCTTTGGTATGTTGATAGTGGAGGCTCCAGGCACATGACTGGATGTAAAGCCCTACTCAAAGATTTCAAAATTCATGGAGGGGGTGATATATCCTTTGGGAATAACAGTAAAGGGAAAGTTCTGGGGTCTGGTACAGTACAGTCTGGCAATGTAAAATTTGAAAATGTCAATCTGATAGACAGTCTAAAATTCAACCTTCTGAGTGTTTCACAAATGAGTGACAAGGGGTATGGGTCATTCTTCACAAAGGAGTGTTGTAGGATTGTTGGACCAGAAATGGTCAAAAAGATTGAAGCAATAATAAAAACTGGTCAAACAAAACTTGTTGCTCAAAGAAGTGGCAATGTTTATGTTGTTGATATGTCAAAAGAGTGTCCCAGAGCTGATGCCTGTCTATTCTCAGCTGCCTCTAACAAAGAGACAGAACTGTGGCACAGAAGACTGGGGCACATAAATCTTAAGACAATCACTGAAATTTCAAAAAATGGTTTGGTAAGAGGCCTACCACAAAAATTGTTTTCATGTCCTGAGCATTGTGTTTCCTGTTTAAAAGGAAAATAGCATAAAAGCTCCTTCAAGTCCATTGAAGAGTCCAAAACAACCCAGTGTTTGCAAATGCTGCACATGGATTTGTTTGGCCCAGTTCAAGTCATGAGTCTCAAGAAGAAAAGATATTGTTTGGTTATTGTTGATGACTTCTCTAGGTTTACATGGACTTTCTTTCTACACTCAAAAGATGAGACTGCAGGCATTTTGCAAGACTTTGTGACACAGGTTGAAAAGCAATTTGACCTTCCAGTGAAAGTCTTCAGGAGTGACAATGGCACAAAATTTAAAAATAAGGAGTTGGATGCCTTCTGTGTGAAGAAAGGGATTGTAAGGCAGTACAGCATCCCTAGAACACCAGAGCAAAATGGGGTAGTTGAAAGAAAGAACAGAACTTTGATTAAGGCTGCCAGAACCATGCTTGCTGATTCAGGTTTGCCATTAACTTTTTGTGCAGAGGCAGTAAATACTGCTTGCTATGTCCAGAACAGAGTTTTAATAAACCCCAGGCACAAAAAGACTGCTTATGAAATTCTGTATAAAATCAAACCACTGATCTCTTACTTCAAGGTATTTGGCTGCCCATGTTTTATTTTGAACTTAAAAGACTCCATTTCAAAATTTGCAGCCAAAATTGATTGTGGTTATCATCTGGGATACTCAACCACTGCCAAGGCCTACAAAGTGTTTAATACACGGACCAAGGCAGTGGAGGAGACCTTGAATGTAAAGTTCAATGAACTTTCATCAATAAAAATCCCAGCAAATCCTGCAGATCTGTTTGATCTTGATAAATTCACTTTTGAAAATACTGCTGTCAAGACTAACAGTGCAGGTCCATCAGAGGATTCAACACCAGACTATGGGTATGAAATCATCATCCCTCAAAAGTCTGTCAGAATGGGAAGAGCATCAGATGTTCAAAACAGCTGTCAAAGCTCAACCACTGCTACCTCAACAGTTGTTGACCAAAGTAGCCCATTAATCACTGCTTCCACATCAACAAACACTGCTGACAAAAGCCCCCAAACAGTGGATAAAAGTCAGCATGTGTCCACATCATTGCCTCCAATTCCACCACCTTTTGAAGCCACTGCTGGGTCATCAAAGTCACCAGCAGTGGTTAGCTCAGATGATACACATTTGCAGCCTTCACCAACAAATACTATCATACCATACCAAGGAGATTTAATCTTCTTGAGATCTCATCCACCTGATCAAATCATTGGCAACATCAATGAAGGGGTGCTCACAAGAAGCCAAACCCAAAACATTTGTCTTTTTGCTGGTTTTCTATCACTCCATCAGCCAGTCAAGTACCAAGAGGCACTGAAAGACAACAGCTGGGTAGAAGCCATGCAAGAAGAGCTCCAACAGTTCAAAAGACAACAAGTATGGGAGCTTGTACCACTGCCAAAAGATGTCAGTCCCATCGGCACAAAGTGGGTCTTTAAAAACAAAACTGATGAAAGGGGCATTGTTGTCAAAAATAAAGCCAGGCTTGTGGTTCAAGGGTACAGACAGGAAGAGGGGATTGATTATGATGAAACATTTGCCCCTGTAGCAAGATTGGAAGCTATCAGATTATTCCTGGCCTTTGCTGTCAACCACAACATGAAGGTGTTCCAAATGGATATCAAAAGTGGTTTCCTCTATGGTACAATTCAAGAATAGGTGTATGTTTGTCAACCTCCAGGTTTTGAGGATCCATTTTATCCAGATCATGTCTACAGGCTAAACAAAGCTTTGTATGGCCTGAAACAAGCACCTAGGGCCTGGTATGAAACTCTTTCCAACTTCCTACTCTTAAATGGTTTCAAAAGAGGTACCATTGATAAAACATTGTTTCTAAAATGGAGAGGGAAGGATTTAATGATTGTCCAAATTTATGTGGATGACATTATTTTTGGAAGCACATGTAACAAAATGTGTGAAGAGTTTAGGGAACTCATGACAGCTGAGTTTGAAATGAGTGCAATGGGTGAGCTACAATGCTTTCTTGGTCTCCAAGTTCAGCAAATGCAAAATGGAACTTTCATTCATCAAAGCAAATATGCTAAAGAACTTTTGAATAAATTTGATATGAATGATTGTAAACCATGCAGCACACCCATGGCAACAAATAAGCTTGTCATGTCTGATGAAAAGGATGAGCTGATTGACCAAACTCTATATAGAAGCATGATTGGGTCTTTGTTGTATCTAACTGCATCTAGGCCAGACATCATGTTTGCAATATGTGTTTGTGCAAGAAGTCAATCAGCCCCTAGAAAATCCAACCTTATTGCTGTAAAAAGGATATTCAGATACATAAAAAGTGCTCCCACACTTGGTATCTGGTATCCAGCTAATGGGAATATCAAGCTTTCAGGATTTTCAGACAGTGGCTTTACTGGATGTAACACCACAAGGAAGTCCACATCAGGAGGGTGCCAGTTTCTAGGTGATTGCTTAGTTTCATGGCAAAGCAAAAAGCAAGCAGCTGTTTCAACATCCACTGCTGAAGCTGAATACATTGCTGCTGCAAGCTGTACAGCCCAACTCCTGTGGCTTCAAAATCAGTTGCTGGATTTTGGTATCACTGCCTTAAAGACACCACTCATGTTGGATAGCCAGGCAGCAGAAAATATCATCAAAAATCCAGTTTCCCATTCAACCACCAAACACATCGACATCAGACATCACTTTGTGAGGGATTGCTATGAAAAAGGTTTGATTTCTCTGCATCATGTCCCAACTAAAGACCAGCTGGCAGATGTGCTCACAAAAGCACTTGATACAGCCACCTTTGAAAGCTTGGTCTCTAGAATTGGGATGCTAAACATGGAATGACAAGCAACATCTTGTTTTTCTATGAATAAAAGCATTAAAATGTTTTCAGAAAATCAAAAATCCATCCTTAAAAATAGCTAAAAATGAAGTTTTCATTAAAATCCTTAAAAGTCTGCCATAACCACTGCTTGTTCAAAAGTCTGCTCTATTCAAAGTCTGTCCACTGCTGAAAGCCATCCTCTGTCCTCTTATTTCCTTGATAAACTCTGTTGTTCAAAAACAGTGTCTTATCCACTGATATGCTATCCACTGATAGTGAAAATCATCCACTGCTTCCATTTTACCGTTGTATCATCTGCCTTCATCAGTAACTTTCATAAAAGTACTGTCCTTCATTTTATCACAGTATGGCATGTGGGCAGTACATTGTGGTCAGACCTTTTGTAACCGCTGCCACGTCAGCATTCATTTTTTTTTCCTCTATAAAACCCCACTCACCATCAAAACAGGGTTTTACTGTCGAATTGAATTCTCAAAAATTCTCTTCTCAAGACAATTTTTCCATCTCATTTCTTCACAAATTCCTTAGATCATCATCCTCAAAATGACAAAATCGAAGCCATCTGCAAAACCCACAACCAAATCATCGTCGAAAGCGGCCTCTCAAAAGGTCAATACCACTGAAATTCCACACAAACCATCTCACAATCTTCTGGGTCTTCTCACAAAACCCGGCACCACAGATGCTTTCGACTCTATCATCGCCAAAATGGCTAAATCAAAGTACAAAACTTTGTTAACAGCCGATGCACCAATTTACTTAGCAACCCAACGAGAGTTTTGGAAAAACGCAACCCTTGACAAACAAGGTGAAACTGTGGTAGCCATTAACTACTCTTTAAAGGGTAAAGATGTTCAAATCACGCAACAATCTATATCAGAAGTCTTTAAACTCGAGGATCAGCAAGGTAAAACTTATTTCCCTAAAAACGAGTTAAAAATTGACTTCATAGAGAGAGGGTATGCAGACACAATGATGAAGAAAGCTACCTTACAAAAAGGTTTCTTTCCTTCTGCAACAAGGTTTTTATTCCATACCCTCCTAATGTGTGTTTCAAACAAAACCACTTCTTTTAATGAAATACCATTAAAGATTCAAAATCTGGGATATGCTATTCTTCAAGAAGAAAATTTTAATTATTCTCGGGAAATCTTTAATGATTTGGTTAATAATGTTGAAACAAAATCATTCTTACTGTTTCCAAGGTTTTTAAGTTATTATTTTGAAAAGAAATTCAGTAAGGATGATATTGCTGCAATAAACCAAGGTGATTATTTTCAAATGAACAGTTTAACTGCTGAAACTTTTACAAGAATGTTAACACCTTGCAAAACACAAGCAGAGGTGTCTGAGCAGAATTTAGCAGCTACCACTGCTCCTCAGGTATCTGCTGCTGAGCCCACTGCTCAAGGTGATCAAAGCAGCAGAACAACTGTTTTGAAACCCACACCTACAATCCACAAAAAGCCACACAAAAAGAAAAGTCAAAAACCCCCCAAACCCATCAAAAAGGCAACTCTGGAGGATGAGATACTAGAGCACATGCCAGTGATAAAACAAAAGTCACAAGAAACCACTGCTGCTACTTCCTCACAACAGTTGGTCAAAATATCTCGAACCATAACCGAAACTCCTCCTGCTTCTTCACAAAAAGAACAGGTTGTACAAATTGGGACAACACATCATGATGCTCTGGAATCACTTGATTCCATCATCCACAGCCCAATTCCCGGGGCAACTTCTGTTTCTAAACCAAACATCACATCCACAATTCCCCCACCAATTAAACTGCTGTTGGATACAATTGATTTGAACCTGACACTAACCAGTCCTTCTCAATCACCTATCAATGAGAACATGCCTCAACAAATGACTGGGTCTGATGTATCAATCTTTGCTAACCCACCAACACAACCTGAGGAGGTTACACCCCTTGAGTTACAAGTAACTCTTGGTGGTAATCCAAGTGAAGCAGCCACTACAACTGTTGAACCCATTGGTTTGCAGTTGGACAGTGGTTACATTAATAAGACTTCCCTGGGGGCAATTCCTTCCATAGCACCTCTGACATCTACCAGTGGACTTTTCTTGACCTCTGGCAACATCAAAAGACTGTCAAGTGTTGAAGGGAGAAGACCCCAGTACCAAGAAAAAGGGGCATCAGTGGTTAATGTTTGGAGGAAACTCCCTACCTCATCCACTGATAAAACCACTGCTAGTGGGAAATCAGATGATCCCATTAAATTGGGTGATGGTTTAAAGTACCAGAAATTGACGGATCGTGTTGAAAAACTTGATAACTCTGTTGCAGAACTCAAAGATATGCTGCAATAGTTGTTACAAGTACAAAAGGTGAAATCCATTGTTGTTCCACCTCAAGCACCTGCTCCACCACAAGCACCTGCTACAAATGAGCTCTGGAATCTGTTTCAACCTTTTCTCCATCAACAAGCACAAATGGCAGATCAGCAACATGAAAAACATGTACTAAAGCTGAGAAATTCATTGGAGTCTAGGTTCAAGAACACCCAAGCTGATCTCAAGGCTCTAAAAGCTCAGATCTTGCATACCACTGGCGTTGCTCCTCCAACTGTACTTTTTATTGATCAACTCCCTCCAGATAATGCCAAAAAGGGGGAGAAAATTCAGGAGTGGAAGAAGAAGGGAATAGATGATGGTCTTTACATTGAACCAGAAAGAGAAAACATGACTAAAAATATACCTTTGCCAGATGGTAGCAAGAAAATTGATGAGACCACAAATGCACTGGCAGAAGCAGTTGCAAGTGTCAAAAAGGATAGAGAGGCCAAGAAGAAAGCTAGGGTGGATTATCCAGATCAGGGTACTTCTGGGTCAAAGGATGATGAAGATCCTGTTGATGAAAAGAAGAAGCCTACTAGAAAAGTAAGGCAACCCAAATCTATTCCAACCAGACGTTCAAAGTCTGCTAAAAAACCACCATCCAAAACAGCTGTTGTAACTCCTGTTGTATCAACTACTGCTGGTACCTCAGTGGTTTCAACATCTGTTCTCACTTCAACACACACCACTTCAACACACACCACATCCACTGCTTTACCACCATCACCACCAAAAACAACATCACCTGCTGACAAAAAGCAGAAGACAGCAGATGTTACAACATCTGTTGTAATGACAACAGTGGTTGAAACACCAGTTGTTTCAACAGCTGTTAGTCAACCACAAACCACTGCCACTCAAACTATCACCACTGTTCCATCCAAAGCATCATCAGTCCCTCCTCAAACAAAAAAGAGAAGACTAATTCTAAAAGATGATGACACATCTCCACCACCAACATCTTCAAAATCTCTGTCACTTGTCACAATTCCAAAACCCACACCTCTCTCTTCAGCTCAAATTCTAAAGCCATTACCTCCTGCTGGTGTCTCATTTCCTCTGGAACTCATTGCAGTTAGGGAAGAAATCAAATCCTTCTATTATGAGGATGACCCAGTTAAAAGGAGTTTGCCATCAGTTGAAGGATATCCCAGGCCTAACAATATTGAAGAATATTTGAAACTCAAGGCCAAGCAAGCAGAGGATATCGCAATCAAAAACAGACAAGGGAAATCTGATAGAGAATTTCAGCAAAACTATCAGTTCCTACTCACACAGGTCAGTGCTATGGAGCGATTTGCCAAAAATGTATGTCAGCAACTCTCAGAAAGGGCAGATGAGTCCTTGAGAAAAGTCTACATTGAGAACATCATGACCCACAAGAAATACAAGGGGGAGAAACATATGTACAAAAACTGGACCATTCCTGAACTTGAAAAAGAGGCAGCCAGGATTCAAGATATGATCAAAAATAAGGTCAAGCAGACTCCTCCTGAAAAATTCAAACAGATTGAAGCTGATAATGTTTTAGAGTTGAAGAGAATGAAAGAAGAGCTGATAGCAGCTGATTATGGGTCAAAGAATTCTGTGACAAAGTGGGGAGAAGATAGGGTCAGGGCTACCTACAAAAGGTTGGAAGAACTTAGAAAGAAAGATCCAAAAGTTCCTCAAAAGCCTGACTATTCCAAAGCAGAGGTCTCAAAAAGACCACCAAAGCTGCAAGTCAAACGAACCACTGCTCCAGCTGGTGCTGCCATCTACAAAAGAGGGAGTCAAAACCAGTCAGGTGCTGAAACAGTTCAAGATCTAAAAGCTGGAAATGACCTTGTAAAAGAGGTCATTAAATTAATGATAAAAGAAGATCTTGAATTGGAACAATCTGCAAGTACTGCTCAGCCAGTCATGAATAGGCCAGCTTCACCAAATACCTCTTCAAATAAAAATCTCCCAAGAAACCCATCAGGCTCAAAAGTACTAAAGTGGGTAACTGACAAACAAACCCATGTATTGACTCTGTTCAGGTCTGATGGAGAAGTGAAGAAAATATCAAGGGAACAAGCACTTGGCCTAAGTCTTGAAGATTTGCAGGATCTCCTTGATCTTCCACTTAGCAGGGATGATGAAGACACAGATGCCTTAACCTTTGAGCTTCAACTTAAAGGGTAGATAAGGGAACTGTTGATGAGGCAATAATGTTCCACAATAATGAAGAGTTTTGGCATTATCTGTTCCAGGGGGAGATTGTTAGGATCGAACCCTACCAGAGGAACAGATAATTAAAGCCAAAACTGGATCAGAGCAGTGGATCCAGAATAAGCAGAGGTTTCATACAAGTCTCTCCCCATGAAAGTGATTTTCAACATCTGCTGACCTCCTATCTACTGATCGTGCAAACTGCTGACCTACAACTACTGATTAAGTAAAGGCCTGATGAAAGACTAAAGCTCTGTTGTTCAATCTACTGCCTTGAGTCAAGCACTGCTGATCCGGACAAGTACTGCTGTGTTCACAGCAGTGGAGGGATGCAGCAGTTGTTTATTCTGTCTTTGTGTAATATAATGTAATAGCAGTAGTTAGTCTAGCAGTGTTTGTATTGATCAGAGGTTAGAGTTTGTTAGGAGGTTAGATGTCACTTTCATGGTGACGTCAGCTTAGATGCTCAGTGGTTTGCTAGTGCCTATAAATAGAACAGTGCTCTGTACTGTTCTATTAGCTCTTTGCAACACCGTCTTCTTTGCACGAACAAAAACTGAGCTCAGGCTGAGGGGGAGTTTGTAGTCAATAATTGCAATTGTTATCGTAATTGAAATAAATTCAATCTTTCGGTTCATTGTGAAAAATGTTTGATTAAAGCAATACTCTCGTTTGATTGTATGCAAAGTTTGTTTCCATCTTAATTCCGCTGCACAACTCATCCATTTTCATCTAAATTTCAAACGTAAAATACAATCAAAACCAAACTCAGATCCAACAGGGCGCGATAGCCCCCTGTCGACAAAATGTTTTTTTCAGGAACCAGCTTGTAATTCAAGGACTTTTAAGCAATTTTTCATGTTTTGGGCTCCAAGTTAACAACTCTCCAAGTAATCTTAGCTGTCCTGATGCGTGTGTGGTGGTTATATATTTTATGTATATTTTTAGCCCTTTTTACACTTTAGTCAAGTTTTAAATTTATAAAACACGATTATTACTAACACCAAACTCACATATGGGCAAGTGCACCCATCGTGAGCGTAGTATAGTGTTGGTAAGATACCGAGGTCGTCCAAGGACACAAGAGCTTTTAATACCGGTTTATCCTCAACGTCTAATCAAATCAAAAGTTTAGAAAAAGGTTTTAAACTAGAAAATAAAAAATAAAAATGCTGAAAATAAAAATAAAATAAAAGCAGATAGACAAGATGAATCACTTGGATCCAACTCGTGTTTCGTGCAACCTTTGATTATTTTCGCACTTTTGCACTTTTTAAGAGATTATCTTAGTTATAGTAGTAGGCCCCTCTTTTGAAGGTGACGTTACCCTCAACCCAGTAGTTTGAGTCAGCAAGGATACAATCCTAATGTCACGGCCCCAGCCCCGGTTTGACCCGGTCAGGAGCCGCGGGACAGGAACCCGTGGTATTTATTAAGTGATGCGATAGCAGACGATTCAACAGGATCTTTTAAAACTTGAAAATGGCCGATTATTTTATTTCATAATTCGGGATAACCCCCGTAAGTTACAATAGAGGAATTTCATTAGGAAATTCCCTGATTTATAAAACATGTTTATTTATTTTAACTGAGCCACCTCTTCAAGCTTGTTAGTGCTCCGTAGCACGGTTTCCTTGATTTACAGCAGGTCGCCTGAAACATGTTTTAAAAATATTTTATCAGCGGGGAAATACTGGCGAGTCATTCAGGTTAAACAAAATGACACATGAGTTATAAATTACAGCATAAGAGCGATTACAATGGCTTCTATCTTATTTTTATCTGGCGCCGTGTCACCTGGTGACGATGGTCATACCACTATTGGGTCTTTCCCCAAGTAGTGATGATTATCACGGTTAGGATTTATTAGCCTAACTGTAAGAAATTAGTAATGTGCACAATACCCCAATTAGCCAGTGATTTAAGATAACCATGCCTTAATCCCTGTAATTATAACTTTTGAAAATGCTTGGAGTATTGTAAAACAATGTTGATAAAAAGAGAATGACTCACATTGCAGATTTATACGGGCAGAGTTTAGCCTACTGATTAGCCTTGTAACCTAATTTAAATAACAATGCACACGAACTAGGTCAGTAACTAATACAGCATTTACGATAACTCACGAGACTAAAACCCTCACAACGAATGACAAAGTGCTATACTTAAACATTCGTCGAATTCACGACTAATGACAAAGTATAGCCCTAATGTGGGCAGCACTTAAACATCCATCGGATAGTTTCAATCGATCGGACATTGAATCGTAGCAGCGATCGAGTTAATACCCTGTATCGTAGCAGCACCCCTCTAATTGAATTTGTGATTTCGAACAGTATAACTTCGTTTTTGAAAGTTGTTTTCGACACCACTGAACTGCTCGTACCAATTATATTTATAGGTGAAATTTGGGTCTCACGCGGCCCGCGTGAGCCCACCCTTGATCTTTACGCGGCCCGCGAGGGCCCGCTTGACGTAGACTAGGGCTACGGTGTCATCAGTAGACTCGCCACGCGTGCAACACGTGGCCCGGATGCTTATCCGGTCAAACTTAGGGTTGACGCGGCCCGCGTGAGGGTCTGCCTATCCTTTACGCGGCCCGCCTAAAGACCAAGAATCTTGATTTCTTGATTTTTAATATGGATTAGGGTTTCAGGGGTCCGGGTTCGTACTTACGGGTCAATTTAGGACATTTTTGAAGTCCTTACATCCTCCCCACCTTATTTAAAATCTCGTCCTCGAGATTTACTGAAATAAGTGAGGATACTTTCGCTTTATCTCTGATTCTAGCTCCCAAGTGTACTCGGGTCCTCTTTTTGAATTCCACTTGACTTTGACTAGCACTAGTCGTTTGTGCTTGAGAAACTTAATCTTCCTGTCTTCTATTTGCAGTGGCTTTTCAACAAATTTTAACTTTTCATTCACCTCTACATCTTGAAGAGGTACTACCAATGATTCGTCCGATAGACATTTCTTAAGATTGGATACATGAAATACGTCATGTACTCCAGCTAGCTCCTCTGGTAGTTGTAAGCGATAAGCAACTAGTCCTATACGTTGGATTACCGGAAATGGTCCTACGTATCTTGGACTTAGTTTCCCTTTCTTACCAAATCGAACTACTCCTTTCCAAGGAGAAACTTTCAAGAGTACCTTGTCTCCAACTTGAAACTCTAATGGCTTGCGTCGATTATTGGCATAACTCTTCTGGCGATCTCGAGCCGTCTTTAGTCTTTATTTGATTTGAGTGATCTTGTCGGTAGTTTCTTGTACTATTTCAGGACCTGACAATTGACTTTCTCCTATTTCTGCCCAACAGACTAGAGTTCTGCATTTTCGTCCATACAGTGCTTCAAAGGGGGCAGCTTCGATGCTTGAATGATAACTATTATTATAGGAGAATTCAATCAAAGGTAGGTGGTCATCCCAATTTCCACCAAAATCTATTACACATGCCCTAAGCATATCTTCCAGGGTTTGGATCGTCCTTTCACTTTGTCCGTCTGTTTGAGGATGATATGCAGTGCTATTGCTTCTTGGAAACTTGTCCATAAATGGGAAGTGAAACGACTATCTCTATCCGATACAATGGAGAGTGGAACTCCATGTAAGGATACTACTTCATCTACATACAACTTTGCCAACCTTTCCATACTAAAGGTTTCTTTCATGGGTAGAAAATGTGCTGATTTAGTTAATTGATCCACAATTACCCAAATCGCATCATTACCTTTTCTGGTTTTGGGCAACTTAGTAACAAAGTCCATTGTTATGAGTTCCCATTTCCATACAGGCATTTCTAATTGTTGTAGTAGACCTGAGGGTTTCTGGTGTTCTGCCTTAACTTGTGAACAAGTAAGACACTTAGAAACATATCTAGCTATGTCCTTTTTCATTCCTATCCACCAGAAGTTATTTCTTAAATCTTGGTACATTTTATTGTTACCAGGATGCATGGTATACCTAGATTTATGGGCTTCCTCTAAAATCTTATTTCTTGATTCTCCCTGTTTAGGTACCCAAATTCTTCTTTCATGGAATCTCCAAATTCCATCACTGCCTTGTTCTAATTCCTTTATTCTTCCTTTTATACCTTCAGCATCATCCTTGATTGCTGTTTCTTGAATATTTTTCAATTGTTCCATTAAATCTAACTGTAGATTTAATCTAAGAGCACGAACTCGTCGTTGTTTTTCATGATACTAACGACTTAAGGCATCAGCAACTACGTTTGCTTTTCCTTCATGATATTGAATATCACAGTCGTAGTCACTTAGGATTTCCATCCATCTCCTTTGCCTCATGTTTAATTCTTTTTGCCCAAATATATATCTTAAACTCTTATGATCTGTATAAATAGTAAACTTACTTCCGTACAGATAATGTCTCCAAATCTTAAGGGCAAAAATTATGGCTCCTAACTCTAAGTCATGAGTCGTATAGTTTTCTTCGTGCTTTTTCAATTGCCTTGATGCATACGCAATTACCTTCTTGCGTTGCATTAGCACACTTCCTAATCCTAGCTTAGAAGCATCACAATAAACTTCAAAATCATTTGTTCCTTCTGGTAAGGCTAGAATTGGAGCGTTTGTTAATTTCTGTTTCAAAATCCTAAAAGCTTCTTCTTGCCTCGGTCCCCGTTCAAACTTAACTGCTTTACAGGTTAGCTTAGTTAATGGTACAGTTATTTTGGAAAAATCATTAATAAACCGTCTATAATATCCGGCTAATCCTATAAAACTTCTAATTTCCATAGCTGACTGCGGAACCTTCCATTTGGTGATTGCCTCTATCTTAGCATGATCTATGTGAATACCTTCGTGATTCACCATGTGTCCTACAAATTATACTTCTTGCAGCCAAAATTCACACTTCGAGAATTTAGCGTAAAGCTTTTCCTTTCTTAACAAAGTTAAGAGTACATGTAGGTGTTCACAATGCTCCTCCTAACTTTTGGAATAAATAAGTATATCGTCGATGAAGACAATTACGAATTTATCCAAGTACGGTTTACAGATTCTATTCATCATGTCCATAAATGCTGCAGGAGCATTTGTTAGTCCGAAGGGCATGACTGTAACTTGTAATGACCATACCTAGTTCTGAAAGCAGTTTTAGGTATGTCTTCTTCTTGTACCTTCAATTGATGATATCCAGAGCGTAAATCTATCTTAGAAAAGTATCTAGCTCCTTGTAATTGATCAAAAAGATCATCAATCCTAGGTAATGGGTATCGATTCTTAATTGTAACCTTATTCAATTCCCTATAATCGATACACATTCGCATCGAACCATCTTTCTTTTTCACAAACAACATTGGCGCTCCCCACGGGGATGAACTAGGTTGTATAAATCCTTTGCTTAGTAATTCATCTAACTGCTTTTTCAATTCTAGCATTTCTGTGGGTGCTAACCGATAAGGTGCCTTGGCTATCGGTGTAGTTCCAGGAATTAGATGAATTCTAAATTCTACTTCCCTATCAGGTGGTAATCCAGGTAGTTCTTCTGGGAATACTTCTGGGTATTCTGATACTACTGGAATTTCCTTAAGTTCTTTACCTTTCATGTTAATGATTACTGAAATCATATACACCATTTCTTGTTTTCTTGAATAACTGGCCAACTTCATTACTGAAATGAATTTCAGTGGTTTTCGTGGCTTATCTCCTGTAATCACCACTAATTCTCCTGTGGGTGTATGAATTTCTATGGAATTCTGATCACAAAGAATTCGAGCATGATTGGCACTAGCCAATCCATTCCTAACACAACATCCAATCCGGCTAAATTCATAGGTAACAGGTTTGCTGAAAATTTATGACCTAAAAGTTCTATCTTTTCTTCTCGCACAACCTTATTTATTTTAATAGAATTCCCATCTGCCGTTTCGACTGTAAAAATCTGCCTAAGGTTGGTTAAGGGTAAGTTAAGAGCTTGGCAGAATGAAGTATTTATAAAACTTTGGTTTGCACCAGAGTCAAATAATACTTTTGCATAAACGTCGTGAACTAGGAACGTACCAGTTATTACGTCAGGAATTAGTTCTGCTTCCTGAGTAGTCAACTGGAAGGCTCTAGCATTCTTCTTGGTAGTTCCTTCTGCAGGTTTGACTTTGTTATCGGCTGGTTTGACCAGTTTTGGGCAATTTGGCCTAAAGTGTCCAGCTTCTCCACAGTTGTAGCAGACTGTTGCTTTCTTCTTCCTGCAATCTTCTTCTTGGTGCCCCGGGATTTTGCAGAAATTGCAATACCCTTTGCATCTTCCAAAATGCTTCCTTTTACAGGCATTGCAAAATGGAACAGTGGAAGATTGCCCAGTTCCCTTTCTTTTGAAATTACTTCTGTTACCCATACGGAATCCCTGGGTAATCTTTTGGGCCACTTCCTTTTTCCGGGTTTCTTCTCTTGTGCGTACCAGTCCGTCAGTTAGGGTATTAGCTAATTCCACAGCATCGTCAATAGTGCGAGGTCTCGCAGCTTTAACGATATCACGGATTTCTCCAATCAATCCCCAAATATAGCGGGAAATAAGTACCGGTTCTGGCGAAGCCAGGGTTGGTACCACTGTCGCATACTCGAAGAATGTCGAAGTATACCCTCGACAGTCTACATCCTCCATCCGGTGGTTCAGAAACTTATTTGTCATTTGTTCTTTTTCATATTCGGGACAGAATTTTCTTTCCACCAGCTACTTAAATTCTTCCCAACTCATGGCATAGGCCATATTTCTTCCTTTGGCTTGAAGTACTGTATTCCACCATGCTAGCACCCCTTCTTTAAACAGATGCGACGCGTACATGACCTTGTCTTCCTCAACACATTTACTTATCATAATTACTGCTTCGGTTTTCTCCAACCAACGCAGCGCTGCAGTCGCCCCTTCATTGCCTGCAAATTCAGCTGGTTTATAGGCAAGAAATTCTTTGTAAGTGCAACCAGGTGTTGCAGCTTTCATTCTTTTGAGAATTGGGGCTTGCAGTTCATCATTGTTATTATTAATATGGTTGCCGCCTCCGTTTAAACTATTACTGAAATTGTCACCGTGTGTGCGTTTGCTAGGAATAATTTGTTGAGGTTCAACTGGAATTCGAGCAGCAGCAAGTATTGCTGGAATAGCATTGGCTATTCCTTGAGCAACGATATTCTCGATATCTTGCCTATTCAAAAATTGATCTTCATTGTTATGCTCAGATTGATTAACTTCATTATCGGGTTCATTACCAGCGTGTGCCATCTGGTAATTAATTTATATAAGTAATTAGTATAAATTAATTAATAACCAAACATAACAAAATAATTGCACATAATCACGTAAACAAATATAGCCAAAATTGTCGATCTTTCGACTTTTGATATTTTATATATAATAGGCATCCGTACAAACTGGTTATCTTACAAAGTTTTATTCTTAAGTTATTACACATAATTATATTTTTGTGATTATATTATTTTTAAACACACATTCCTACCACCACACAACCACTATCACACTATTCTCATCAGTTGGCATCTTAGAAACGACGTTCCCTCTCGTCGTACTTCCAGGAAATCCTCTCTCCTACCTCTCGGTTTCTGTACCCTTCATCCACTAGCTCTTCTCCAAAATGGCGGAGTTCAGCCAGATTTTCCATGCTAATAGGTGGGTGTAGTGGAGGTTCTGGGTCAAACTGAGGGAAAAAGGTATCAGGGTTATTTAGGAGATTCTGGAACTGCCAGTCAGTGGTCCACCATTCTTCTAACTCTGCTGGTAGAGGTTGGGTGTGGATAATAGGATCTGGGATTTCAAGCTCTAGGTTAACTGGAAGTTGTGCTTCCGCTGGGTAATTAAAAAGGTTTTCACCAATAGGTCCGATGAGGTCACTAAGTGCCAATTTATGATCTAACTCTTCCCAGGGTGACATCTCCTGATCTTGCCTAGAACTTTCTCCAATCTCCATTTCCTTGCCTTTACCTTTGAGATCCTCCGTCTTGGTAACTTTCCGTGTTGCTGGTTTCCTTCTGCGTACACGCCTCCAGCCCACAATTCTTCTTCTCTTCTTTGGTTTGGGTTTTTCCGGAGGTTGAGTTTGAAATTCCATAGGTTCCTCTATGTCAGTACAATACCCGGTAAAGTCTCTGGAAACTTCCACATTAACAGGATAGAGATTGAGGTTCTGAAGGGCTTCAGATAATTCATTCATGCTGTTTAGTATTTATGAAGAAACACACAAAATTTTAGGTTTAAAATTTTGTAAATTAAATTTTCACAGAATCACAGAAATGGAAAGCAGAAAATTTAATATTAATTACGAATATCTAATAAACCATTTTATTGAAACAAATTATTTTTTTGTACAACTAAAATTCAAAATATACTAGTGGTTATTTATTATATTAAAGTTTCTGGCTTATGGATAATATGGGTGCTAATACTGGGTTGGGGTGTTGGCAGTTTAAAGGTTAACATTTACTGCTACAGTGGCTAACATGTAGAGATTTGCCCATTGTTCATCTAACTCACCTTCCCATGGTGGGTGAGTCCTTGTTTCCTGAGTCTCTTTAATTATCACTTCTTTTGTTTGTAAATTCCTCATTTTCTCTTGACTTTTTCTAATAATCAAACTTCTTTTATTAGGGGTAAGTGGTTTCTCATACTGTGCTTTACGAAAAAATATTCCTTCCTCAGTATCTGCTGAATATCTTGAGGAATTTGATTGGGATGAAGTTCCCTTATCTTTCGGTGAACTATCTAATTTAAGATAGATTTCCGAAATTCTTTGCTTACCCATACTGTAACTAACAAGTAGTCAGTTAAAACAAATAATCCGGACATCCAAAAATTTTTGTAGTCAGTAAAATATTTTATTTTAGTGATAGGAATGCAAAAATACCATTCGTCGCTTAATTTGGATCGTTTTCGCGTCCGTTCAAGTTTCGTCGTAATTAACCGTGTAACGCGACTGTACGACCAAACGAACCGACATTCGTGATATTTCCGAGCGTATTTCAAGTCCCCTATACTTTGACGACCTTGTAGAGCCTTGAAAATGGCTTAACGGAGGTTAAATACGTCAAAAATCAAGTTATATACATGCAGGGACTGAAATGGAACAAAACTGAAACTTCAGCATGAGAGCTCGCGGGCCGCGACCGCCCAGGCTATATCTGTCGCGGGGCGCGATAGCCCCCTGTCGACAAAATGTTTTTTTCAGGAACCGGCTTGTAATTCAAGGACTTTTAAGCAATTTTTCATGTTTTGGGCTCCAAGTTAACAACTCTCCAAGTAATCTTAGCTGTCCTGATGCGTGTGTGGTGGTTATATATTTTATGTATATTTTTAGCCCTTTTTACACTTTAGTCAAGTTTTAAATTTATAAAACACGATTTTTACTAACACCAAACACACATTTGGGCAAGTGCACCCATCGTGAGCGTAGTATAGTGTTGGTAAGATACCGAGGTCGTCCAAGGACACAAGAGCTTTTAATACCGGTTTATCCTCAACGTCTAATTAAATCAAAAGTTTAGAAAAAGGTTTTAAACTAGAAAATAAAAAATAAAAATGCTGAAAATAAAAATAAAATAAAAGCAGATAGACAAGATGAATCACTTGGATCCAACTCGTGTTTAGTGTAACCTTTGATTATTTTCGCACTTTTGCACTTTTTAAGAGATTATCTTAGTTATAGTAGTAGGCCCCTCTTTTGAAGGTGACGTTACCCTCAACCCAGTAGTTTGAGTCAGCAAGGATACAATCCTAATGTCACGGCCCCAGCCCCGGTTTGATCCGGTCAGGAGCTGCGGGATAGGAACCCGTGGTATTTATTAAGTGATGCGATAGCGGAAGATTCAACAGGATCTTTTAAAACTTGAAAATGGCCGATTATTTTATTTCATAATTCGGGATAATCCCCGTAAGTTACAATAGAGGAATTTCATTAGGAAATTCCCTGATTTATAAAACATGTTTATTTATTTTAACTGAGCCACCTCTTCAAGCTTTTTAGTGCTCCGTAGCACGGTTTCCTTGATTTACAGCAGGTCGCCTGAAACATGTTTTAAAAATATTTTATCAGCGGGGAAATACTGGCGAGTCATTCAGGTTAAACAAAATGACACATGAGTTATAAATTACAGCATAAGAGCGATTACAATGGCTTCTATCTTATTTTTATCTGGTGCCGTGTCACCTGGTGACGATGGTCATACCACTATTGGGTCTTTCCCCAAGTAGTGATGATTATCACGGTTAGGATTTATTAGCCTAACTGTGAGAAATTAGTAATGTGCACAATACCCCAATTAGCCAGTGATTTAAGATAACCATGACTTAATCCCTGTATTTATAACTTTTGAAAATGCTTGGAGTATTGTAAAACAATGTTGATAAAAAGAGAATGACTCACATTGCAGATTTATAAGGGCAGAGTTTAGCCTTCTGATTAGCGTTGTAACCTAATTTAAATAACAATGCACACGAACTAGGTCAGTAACTAATACAACATTTACGATAACTCACGAGACTAAAACCCTCACAACGAATGACAAAGTGCTATACTTAAACATCCGTCGAATTCACGACTAATGACAAAGTATGGCCCTAATGTGGGCAGCACTTAAACATCCATCGGATAGTTTCAATCGATCGGACATTGAATCGTAGCAGCGATCGAGTTAATACCTTGTATCGTAGCAGCACCCCTCTAATTGAATTTGTGATTTCGAACAGTATAACTTCGTTTTTGAAAGTTGTTTTCGACACCACTGAACTGCTCGTATCCAATTCTATTTATAGGTGAAATTTGGGTCTCACGCGGCCCGCGTGAGCCCACCCTTGATCTTTACGGGGCCCGCGAGGGCCCGCTAGACGTAGACTAGGGCTACGGTGTCATCAGTAGACTCGCCATGCGTGCAACACGTGGCCCGGATACTTATCCGGTCAAACTTAGGGTTGACGCGGCCCGCGTGAGGGTCTGCCTATCCTTTACGCGGCCCGCCTGAAGACCAAGAATCTTGATTTCTTGATTTTTAATATGGATTAGGGTTTCAGGGGTCCGAGTTCGTACTTACGGGTCAATTTAGGACATTTTTTAAGTCCTTACACCTAAAGGGTTGGATTATTGAAAGATAATTAATTAAGTTATTAAATGCATATTGTGGTAGGCCCCTCTTTTGAAGGTGATGTTACCCTCGGCTAAGTAGTTTGAGTCAGCAGGGATACAATCCTAAATAGCCGGGTTAAAGTTTTAATAGTAGTTTACATATGAGGGGATCAAGGAGTTCGGACCCCCACCATCCAATACCAGTGGGTATTGAAGGAGGTCCTACTAAAGTTGACCCACGTCCTTGCAGGATCTATACACTGAACAAGGCAAGACTCTTACCAAACTGTTCCCTTAAACCCCGACCAGGTAGCCAACATATCTCCATATAGACCGTGGAGATATGAATGGTGAAAATATTTTATTTTATATAGACAGTAAAATAATGCCAAGACACCACGGACAAACGATAAGGAAGATTCACCTTCAACATAAGAAACTAGTTATTAAACTCATTAATACATAACCAAATAAAAAGTGCGAATAAATTAAAAATAAAAATTATTGCACTAAACACTTGTCTTCACCAAGTGATGTAAGAGACTTAGGCAAACATGTCCTTTGATTGTCAAGAACTCTTACGATCAATCTTGGATCCCGAGACTACTCACACACTCTATGATGGATGATGGTGGTGGATGTGAGTTGTGATGGTGGTGGTGGGTGGGTGAAGTGTGAGATAGGTGGTTTGCCAAAGGATGGTTTGCAAGTGAGCCAAGCACCCCTATTTATAGCCTGCACAGAAGCCCAGACACGACCCCGTGTCCATTGGGCACGGCCCCGTGTCCACCCATCTTCTCTTTCTTCATTAAATGCAGTTTGTCTGCATTAGTTGACCACGCCCCCGTGTCCGCTGGGCACGACCCCGTGTGCAGACGCGTATCTGTACTATCAATATTTGCCTAGATTATGTGAATCTTTGCGTTGACCACGGCCCCGTGTCCGCTGGGCACGCCCCCGTGGTGGGTGATAGAAGCTTCTACAGCTTTGTCTTTTCTGCAGACACTTGGGCACGCCCCCGTGCTCAGTGAGCACGAGGCGTGTTCAGCCTTTTGTTCTCTTGTTTTTGCTTGGGGAGATGCTGTCGAGGGGTCAGGCATGCCACATTTATTTCTTTTCTTGTTTTATTGTTAAATTTGGCTGCATTTTTGCTTCTTTTATTCATTTAAGCTCATTTAACCCTGAAAATACAAAAGGAAGACAAAAGCATACTTTTCCAACATTAGTACTAAAAAGGGTTAGTTTTATGCCTCATTTGATGTAATTTATATGTTGCATTTTGTACACATAAAATACCCCCACACTTGAATCTTTGCTTGTCCTCAAGCAAAACTCTTTATTTTGTTGCTTACACACCCAAGTGGAATGGGTAGAAGAGAAGGTTTTGGGCTTGTCATAGAGTGTCGTGATTCCAAGATTCTTTATTAGCTTTTATTTTTATTTAATTTACAATCCTATTCGTCATGATTTATTTAAAACATTACATAAGAGAAATTATTTATTTGGGCATAACATGCCTCTTTAAAATTCCATTTATATAAAAGTTCACATACCTCACGGAGGATCACTCAACACTCGGCCGAAGATGTTTTTTTTGTGAAACACTCGAGAGCAGCATGGAACTTACTTCTACCATATGCTTGCCAAGCAATCAATCCTCCTCCTTTTAAACTATACACCTTTGTAAGTATCAAGAGGATTTTGGGGAAGGGTTAGGCTTGGGTTAAAGGTAGACGGTTGGGTTAATGGTTAATAGAAAAGGGCGAAAGACGTAAAAAGCGTCGGTTTTCGTAAGACTTTATTTTTATAACTTTTTATTTTAATGAAGCATTTCTTCAAACAAAGTTCTTTTTGATAAACTTGTTTGTTTTATTTCTTTTGGCTTCATCATCATCATTTTTTTTTGATAAGGAAGTCATAAGAAAACCGAGCTTTGTTACTAAAATAAAGGGTTTAAAATGAAAAAGGGTTTTGGTGGGTAAAAGGGTGTTTGTTTGGGTTAAGAAATGAAAAGGTTTAGGCTCAAAGGGGTTAACTAAGTGGATTTTGGGTAGGTGGTAAAAAATAAAAAAAAAAATAATGGTGTTGAAATAAAAAGGGTTAGTCCTAATGCCTCCGTCATTGACTTACTTGGGTTTAAGTCGGTAAGGACCGGGAATGTATCGTCATGGCAAGTTCTAGAGTCGTAAGAACCAAGCGGCTATTCACACAAGAAATGAAAAATGAGCATTTAGTTTAAAGATGTGTATTTGTATGCTCAATAAAGGCTCAAAACTCACTTTTTGTGGTAATGGGTTTTTATGTGATCAAGTATATATAATCAAATTTTAACTAGATTTGTCATGCCGTTTCATAATTTTCTTATGTTGGTTCTTTTTATCACGACGCTATCGGTTGTAAATTTGTAAGAATATAACCTCTTTATAACTTGTAATTCCCGAATTAAACCAAGACAAGTAAAAAAAATGAAAAAATTTTGAAAAAATTTGGGGTGTTTAGTGGTTCCAATAGAGTTTTCTGTAAGGCTTGTAATTAGGACTTGCAAAATTCAAGGTTTCAGCATCCCCCCCCCCCCCACACTTAAATTACACATTGTCCTCAATGTGTCCCAAAAATAAGTTTTTAGGTTGATTGAATGTGTAAAAGTGTATTTAAAACAATTTTTTATGTTACTGGGCATCTGGACACGGGCCCCGTGTTCAGGTTGCCAGTAACAAAAATTAGAAAAAAGAAACAGAAGTCTGGGCACGGTGGCGTGTTCAGCGAACACGCCCCGTGTCCAGTTACCTGAACTGGGCGATTTCCTGCAGATGGTTCAGCATGGGGCCGTGTTGGCTGGACACGGCCCGTGCTGAACTTGCTGTAACGAAGAAAACTTTGCGGGAGGCTCTGTTTTTGTGCATGGGCCTTAGTATCCTTCACCATCCCGAGTGTGTTTTACCCATTACATCATCCAAACACCAAACAATTTATAAAACCATCATTCATTCAATAGAGAAAGTTACATAATATTCCTACTAAATTAAAATTCTAGATAAATAGGTCAGAAAACACAAGAAGTCTAAACCAAGAAGTTCTAGCCTAAAGTTTATTCTATTAGCAAAATTTTCGAAAAGATAGTTCTCTCGGTTGGATGCGGCTCGAAGAACTTCTTCCTCCAGGTATGGGTCCCTCACACGTCGGCGAGCCACTCTTCTATCTCCCTAGGGAGAAGAAAGGCGGGCTCATTGGCATCACTTTGAGGGGGTGTAACCTCCACCGGGACTTCTTGCAAATTGTCAAGAGAAGGTTCCGCGGGGATGTCATCCCACCCGGTGGGATTATTGACTCCAAGTGCTAGGTTCCAATCCTCTTGGGGGAGAATTGGTTCCATGGGAGGTGTCACAAGAATGTTCAACCTCTGGTGCAAGAGGTTGATTTCTTGAAAACTGTTTTCCAACCCCACCGTAAGATAATTTATACGGTCTATTAGGACCTCCTCTACCGATGTCATCTCATCAAGAGCTTCACGTAATGCCATCACGTAGCGTACGAGAGTTGCTTCGATTGAGGACCTCCGTTCTCTCCGACTGTTTCTGGAATGTGCTGACGAAGTTCCACTGTTTTGGCTCGGCATTCTACGAAAATAAACTGAAGAGAGTTCATTTTAATGAAACAGTAACCGCGAGCACGGCCTCGTGCTCGATGAGCACGACCCCGTGTTGGGTTGTCTGCAGATTTTTGGAACAAGAAATCTTGAAGTTTCAAATTATTTTTCTGATTTTAAAGAGTTTTTGAGCAGAAATAACTTAAAACACTGTTGTAGAACTTATTTTTAACAAGATTCCTTGAATAAAAATCTAACAAACATCACAATAAAGCTTAGAACCATGGTGATTTCAAGCTTTAATGGAGGTGTTGAGGTGAAAATTGGAGAAGAAGGTAATGAACAAAAGTAGAAAAGACAAGATGGTTGTTGAGAACCTTCTTTAGAATACACCTTAAATGGTATGTGTGAAGATTCAGCAAATCTCTGTCTTTTGGAGTGGTCCAAATGTGCAGGATTATTGGCTGCATTTTGTCCGTATTCTGACAAAAAGTCAGAAGGGAATCTTTTGGTGGACACGGGGGCATGCTGACCTGGTCACGACCCCGTGTCTAGAGGTTGTTTATGAAGTTTCGTCTATTTCTAAGAAATTTATCCGGATCGGGCGGTTCCTTACTGGATGGAACAACCCCAAAGTGCCTGAGATACCTTAATTTCTCTACATTTAGACGAGAATGCAAGAGGTTGTCGGTGAGGGTGATTCCTATGCTAAATGTAGGTGTACAAGTCTAACCATTTCCCGGGCTCTCGTTAAAGAAGGTGTATACCAAATTGCTCAGGTCTATGTATGCACCGAACGAAGTCGATGGGGAGTCCTTCACGGCACAATCAACACAGGGACGACTATCGCTCAAGTCCTCACGAGAGTTAGAAGTGGTATCAGGAACAACGAAGTTGTTTTTATTTGAATGTGATCCCAATAATTCTTCTTGGGTATCTTCTTGAGGTGAATTAATGAAATCCATCTCAAGTTCCTTTACCCAATTAAGAATTAAATCCTCCATTTGAAATAATTCATCAAGAAGCATTTCTCCTAGAAGATTCGATTGGGAGCGTTCAAGGGAGAGATAGGGATTATTTTTACTTTCGCCCCTCTTAAGGCTACATGAAAACAATGGGTCTATATAGTGGGGCTTATAATTCAGAAAATAACATTCTAAATCTTTATGGTTGCCACCACGTATTTGACACCACGTACCATAAGAGGGCCGATAGAAAAAAAAATCAGTATCACTCATGGTCGTGTCAGAAATTACCAACCGTCGGGATCTTACGGTTCTGTTTTCAGTAATTGAAACTTGGGCACAGGACATGTTGAGTGGACACGGCCCCGTGTTCAGCTACTGTCTGACTTAAAACAGGATTGCCAGTACCAAAGATTGGGCACGAGGCGTGTTCAGCGGGCACGGCCAGTGCTGAGTTCTGCAGAAGCTGAAAATCTAAGAAAAATCCTAAAAAACAGAAAAATAAGAAAAAACGATTAGGCTGTTCATTCCTAACTTTCTTAAAATTCTTGTGTCCCCGGTAACGGCGCCAAAAACTTGATGCGTGTGTGGTGGTTATATATTTTATGTATATTTTTAGCCCTTTTTACACTTTAGTCAAGTTTTAAATTTATAAAACACGATATTTACTAACACCAAACACACATATGGGCAAGTGCACCCATCGTGAGCGTAGTATAGTGTTGGTAAGATACCGAGGTTATCCAAGGACACAAGAGCTTTTAATAGCGGTTTATCCTCAACGTCTAATCAAATCAAAAGTTTAGAAAAAGGTTTTAAACTAGAAAATAAAAACTAAAAATGCTGAAAATAAAAATAAAATAAAAACAGATAGACAAGATGAATCACTTGGATCCACCTCGTGTTTAGTGTAACATTTGATTATTTTCACACTTTTGCACTTTTTAAGAGATTATCTTAGTTATAGTAGTAGACCCCTCTTTTGAAGGTGACGTTACCCTCAACCCAGTAGTTTGAGTCAGTAAGGATACAATCCTAAAGGGTTGGATTATTGAAAGATAATTAATTAAGTTATTAATGCATATTGTGGTAGGCCCCTCTTTTGAAGGTGACGTTACCCTTGGCTAAGTAGTTTGAGTCAGCAGGGATACAATCCTAAATAGTCGGGTTAAAGGTTTAATAGTAGTTTACATGTGAGGGGATCAAGGAGTTCGGACCCCCGCCATCCAATACCAGTGGGTATTGAAGGAGGTCCTACTAAAGTTGACCCAGGTCCTTGCAGGATCTATACACTGAACAAGGCAATACTCTTACCAAACCGTTCCCTTAACCCCCGACCAGGTAGCCAACATATCTCCATATAGACCGTGGAGATATGAATGGTGAAAATCTTTTATTTTATATAGACAGTAAAATAATGCCAAGACACCACGGACAAACGATAAGGAAGATTCACCTTCAACATAAGAAACTAGTTATTAAAGTCATTAATACATAACCAAATAAAAAGTGCGAAAAGATTAAAAATAAAAAGTATTACACTAAACACTTGTCTTCACCAAGTGATGTAAGAGACTTAGGCAAACATGGCCTTTGATTGTCAAGAACTCTTACGATCAATCTTGGATCCCGAGACTACTCACACACTCTATGATGGATGATGGATGATGGTGGTGGATGTGGGTTGTGATGGTGGTGGTGGGTGGGTGAAGTGTGAGAGAGGTGGTTTGCCAAGGGATGGTTTGCAAGTGAGCCAAGCACCCCTATTTATAGCCTGCACAGAAGCCCGGACACGGCCCCGTGTCCACCCATCTTCTCTTTCTTCATTAAATGCAGTTTGTCTGCATTAGTTGACCATGCCCCCGTGTCCGCTGGGCACAACCCCGTGTGCAGAAGCGTATGTGTACTATCAAGATTTGCCTAGATTCTGTGAATCTTGCGTTGACCACGGCCCCGTGTCCGCTGGGCACGCCCCCGTGGTGGGTGATAGAAGCTTCTACAGCTTTGTCTTTTCTGCAGACACTTGGGCACGCCCCCGTGCTCCGTGAGCACGGGGCGTGTTCAGCCTTCCGTTCTCTTGTTTTTGCTTGGGGAGATGCTGTCGAGGGGTCGGGCATGCCACGTTTATTCCTTTTTATGTTTTATTGTTAGATTTGGCTGCATTTTTGCTTCTTTTGTTCATTTAAGCTCATTTAACCCTGAAAATACAAAAAGAAGACAAAAGCACACTTTTTCCAACATTAGTACTAAAAAAGGGTTTGTTTTATGCCTCATTGATGTAATTTATATGTTGCATTTTGTACACATCATGTCCCTAACACATGTATGGCCAAGATTTAATGCTTGAGGAATTCATAAACACTTGGAATGATCTTGATTCACCTCCACAACTATAAATACCCCCCCTCCTTCACCTTGTTTCGTTGCTCATTTCCAACTTTGAACTCTAAGTGGAGGATTTCCATCATTCGGAGCCACCTACTTGAGTTCTAGTTCATCTTTTCCAGCCTTTGAACACCTTGTAAGTGTTCTTTCATGGCTTAGTATTTATTTTCACCTATTTAGAGCTGAAAGTCAAACAGTTTGACCAACAGTTTGACTTTCGGTTTTGACCATAAATCGGTCAAATCAAAGTTCAATTGAACTTTGCAACGTGATTGTAATCACGATGGCTATAATGCTTAGCGATTATACCTACTGATTACCTCGTTGACTAGGCGTAGTGACTAGTCAAAGTTTCGGTCAAAATGCGTATTTACGCGCATTTTGCGACGGAACTATTTTTAGGTGTCAAAACACTTTGTTTTGATACCAAATCAGTTTTCTAACTTAGTTAAACATGTTTTAACATGTTTAACTCATCACTACTAGTTTAGTGCTTGTTTAGGGTCGTAAGTTAAGCGGTCTCTACAACCGGTTAGACTTTCGAACCCGACCCGTTTGGTCGGTCATTAGGATCCGACCAAGCTTATTTAGTAATCATAGTTGCATAGGGAATGACCTACTGAGGTTATACCTTATGATCACTTAGGTTGGTTAGTTATCCATTAAGTCGTTTATATGCCCGTAGAAAATGACCAAAATGCCCTTTTTAAGCATAAATTCATATTTTGCATATGTGAACAAGTTTTTGACATCTAAACTGATTTAGTAACATATTTAAGCATAATTGGGCATGTAAAATTTGACATAGGACATAGATAACCATCCGACCTTAGATTTACGCAAACGACGCGTTATAGTAGCTTAAACTACTGTAACGGGTCGAAACGGGTCAAAAGAACTTAGGTTAACTTCCAAATCAGAATGTTAGGTCTATTAAATCATGCCATATGAGTTCAAATACTCATTTGATTTATAGAACCTCATTCTATCCTATCTCCCGATTTAGGATCCGATTATTAACGTAGTTACCTATATTAGGTGTCGTTTGATTCTGTGATCCTTGAAGCTTTATTTGATCTTTATTTCAAGACTAATAAGCAATCTCAAGTGAGTACATAATCCCCTCTTTTACCGCTTTCAAATATTTTTGTGGTGAAACACTTGTGCCTACTTGTTACTTTCGTGCTTTTCATGCTTTTTATGACATATACATGCTATGTTCAACTAGTACACATATTAGTACATGATTTGATTTATGTTTTGCTATGTATGTTGACTGAGCATGCTAGCACATTGATTTCATGAACACTTTTGTTGCATATGTTTACTCAGCATATGGACACATTGATTTACATAACATTTTTGCTATGTATGTTTACTGAGCATGCTAGCACATTGATTTCATGGACATTTATACTATGTATGTTTACTTAGCATACTTAGTACATGGTTTTCACATGACATGCTACATTGGTTATGACATTTGGTATGTTTAACGGGATAATAATACACTCATTAACATTGATCACGCCGCTCGGTAGTATGTAATGGTACCATAGGACTTGACAAATCCCGTTCCCGACTTCCTAGGTTTGTTTGGAAGTAGGGAATAACAGAATCTTATATACATAATTGATAAACCTTTAAATTGTTAAGGGTTTTTCCGACAGTCTCAAGGCTTGAATGTATGCGATAAACATTACTGCATAAATGTTTGTAATCATAAAGCATTGTTTTCTGCAAAACATAACCTTTGATTTAAACTTAGGTTTATTCAAAAATATTGTTTTGTACATTTTACATACGGGATTGAGTAAATACTTTTTTATTCACCGTACATGACATTTGTTCACACTTTGACAATATACCTATGGTTTGAGTAAATACCTTTTACTTGCCATACATAACATTTGTTTATACAAGACATGTTTTACATTTGACATTTGAACATTGTTTATACATAAACATTTTGACATTGGTTTAAACAATACATTTTGGGTAGTTATTGATAAGTGATTTACATAACGAGGCGATGTGTAATATGATAAAAGCATGGTGGATACGCCGCTGGTACATCCTATATATAAGTGCTTTTATGATATCACATATTGTAGCGTTATTTAAACCACTTGACAAAGACATGATACATTTTATGCAAAGACACGACATTGTTTTACAAATGACATATTTCACACAAATTATTTTTTACTTGGTTATTTATTTAACCATGCATTATTCTTTTATATCATCTGATTTTCATATGATTTTATAAATGAAAAGATTTTTACAAGGTTCATGACTACTTTTTGTTAAACACTTCTTTTAACTACAAGTCATGAATCCTTCATAAACAAAACCTATGTATCTCACAGGCATTTTTATGTTGACGTACTTATTTTCGCATGTGTTTCAGGAGCTAATGCGTGATGTTGATTGTGCTATACTTAGGCGGACTCGGGCCTTAGTGAATTAAAAGACAGTATAATTATGTTATGTTTTCGTTAATGCAAAGACAATGTAAACACTTTAATTCTAGTAAAACCGAACTTTAAATACCATGGTTGTGAAACAATAATTCTGTCGCTCCACTCCCCGACGTCTCCGCCGCGGTTTGTTGTTTTACGCGGTCGGGGTGTGACACAATGTGTATCGTGAAATCAAGAATCATGCATAACATAGCGTTCAAAATATGAATTATGATTACAAGTTTTGCACATAAGTTTAACATGAATAACATGAATATGATTAAAATAATTGCGTTTTCATTATGATCAATCGTCTCGGATTACAAATTGAATCGAAATAGATTACAACGAGAGTACAAGTGTCTAAAAATGGAAAGTACAACAATACTTGCAAAATCAGGAAGGTATAAAAATGCGAAGCTTACAAGGAGGCTCTTCCGAACTATTATTTTTCGCTCTCTAAGGCCCTAGTTCAGGTTATACAAGGTTTGGAAGCTATTATTAGAAGATTTTTATGGGGAGGTTCGCTTAATAGAATAAAGATGAGTTGGGTTTCGTGGGATAGGGTAGCTTCTCCTATAGTGGTTGGTGGCTTAGGTCTTTCTAGATTAAAAGACACCAACATTGCTCTGTTGTCTAAGTGGATATGGAGATATAGGAATGAGCAAAAGACTATGGAAATCTGCCAACAACGCTTTACATGATACTAAAAGGTGTTGGGCGCCTCTTCCGGTTAATAATTCGATGACAGGTGTTTGGAAAAATATTGTGGGTTATATCGAGAAGGTGAAAGTCGACAATATTAATTTAAACCATCTTTTCAAAGGCGTAGTGGGTGACGGCGCCACTATTAGATTTTGGCTTGATCCTTGGTTGTGTAACGAACCTTTAAAGGAACGTTCTCTAATCTTTTAAGGTTGGAAAGTGAGAAGGAATACAATGTTTTTGATCGGTTCAATAGAGTGTCCAACTGTTTTATGGAGCTGTGGAGGTGGTCACAGCATCCTAGTTCAGCGGTTGAGCTGAATGAATGGTCTGATTTAATTGGGCTGCTTGACGAAGTTAGGATGTCTAAGATAAGAGATAGCTAGGTATGGATGGGTGGGAGCCAAAGGGAGTTCTCGGTTAGGGCGGTAAGGAATTTCTCAGCAGTAAGGTGGATTGTAGTAGTATATTTGTATTCGAATGGTGCAAATGGGTTCTAAAGAAATGCAACATTTTTATGTGGAGAGCGGTTATGAACCGGAAAGCCACGGTTTATGTGAGTAATTGTTTTGTGGGAAATTTATCTTGTGTCCATTGTGAAGCCGCTAATGAATCACTGGAACATATTCTTTACTCTTGCCACATCGCTTCCGATGTTTGGAATTGTATCGGTGCATGGTGTAAGATTGGGCCAATATATATGTTTTCTGTGAAAGACTTGGTGGAGCTTATAGGGAGGATGGCACAGGAAGCATTTAAAGGCATTATAATGGTTTCGTGTTGGGTGATTTGGAAAGCCATGAACGAAAAAAGGTTTTTGAATGTGGAAATAAAAATTGGGAAGATCACGCAAGATATCAAAACCCTTGGCTTTTTATGGTATAGTAATAGATCTAAGAATAGATCAGTGACTGGGAATATGTGGTGTAAATTTAATTTCATGTAAGGTTTTGATTAATCTGGTGGACTGCCTCTCTATTTGAGGGCCGGTCTTCGTGAATAAAATTTACTTTTAAAGAAAGGCTAAATAGAAATTAGAATATGTATATTTGGCTAAAAATAAGAATATGGGTATTATAATTTTTTTTTGAATGGCAAACACCACTTTATTAAAACCGAAACTAGCCCACCCCTTAGCAAGGTGCTAAGACGCCTGGTGGCAACTGAAACAGAACACAAAACAATATGAAAATAAAGAAAACAAAGTGTTCAGACATTACAATCGAAGTATCTCCACTCATTCCAACTCGGCACCACATCAATTCTTGACCCTTGTTTTAGCCAGTGATAAGAGATTTCTTTAACATCGTGTATAACCTTATGAATCATACCACTCTTATTATTAAAGATTTTATCGTTCCGCGCTTGCCATAATAAACATATCGTAAGTAAATAGATCGCATGGATCATTCTCCTTTTAGTCGTTGACAAAGGTAGGTCTTGCAAATTGTTTTTACTGAACCCACATTCACCCCATTTTGTATCTTCAGCCAACGATGCACCTGCTCCGAAACATTCTTTGCAAATTGAAAAGTTACAAATATATGATCTGAAGGTTCATCCCTAAGCCCACACAACTTACAAGTCATAGAATGTAACTCTAAGCCTCTTGCCTGCAAAGCGTCACGCGTTGGAATCTTCCCATCGATCGCCCGCCACGCAAACATATTACTTTTCGACGTTGCCCACTTGTTCCAAACAAAATCATTTGCTGAATCATTGACATCAATTTGTCTTGCCAATTGTTGCCTCACTTCCTTCACTGAAAACAGCTCCTTCCCATCTTTCCAATACCAAAAATCACTTCTCACTAACTACATGTACCAATTCGCCCATTAACATTTCCATTTCCAGTTTCTCCTCCAAAAATCACTTGACTTACTAACTACATGGGCCTTATAAATACAAAGTATTACACAAATTCAATTTATTCGGCGTCCATGTTACTCGGCATAAAAGAATACAAGATTCTTGAAACCAAAAATCCAATTCGGTTTTGGTTTAAACTTATTCAGTTTAAGGAGTTATTAGGCTATTAATTAAAGGGTTATTGGATCCGATCACCCCCAACTATTGGCATTTGGCCGCTAGCACTCTCAACTTTGACTTTGGCTCCCACCACTCCCAACTTAACACATTGTTTGTCATGACACCCCGTCATTAAATAAACACTAACTGGGTTAGAAAAATAAGCCTACGTGTTAATGTAATCCAACATGGCATGTCTGACGTGTAATGTAAACCTGTTTCACCATCTTAAAAACCCCAACCCCCCCCCCCCCCAACAGCATACCATATGAAACCCTAGAAATCCCTGATCAAAATTAAACGCACCTTGGAGCCCTAATCATAACATACGATCCAGTCGATTTCACTGAAGAACAAGCCCTAACTTTGAATCGGAATGAGCTCCTCTTCTACGTCTGCATCCAGAGTATTCAGAAACCCAAATATGTTTAACGTTGATTGCAGGGGAATGTGTACTGCCATCATGACATTGTTGCAGTGATTCAAGTTGTTGGACAGAAAAGTGTGCGGCAAGGTCAAGAATTTTATGGTTGCTTGGCCGGTAAGTTCGACCTTAATCCCTAGTTTTTTGGCTTGAATTGAATTGATGGTTTATGTGAGATCATTTTCGGATCGATTCCATAACTCCGTTGACTGCGTAGATCACGTATCTTGTGCGGAATCCAAGTACGTGAGTGGATCAGACTAGAACAAAATATAATCTGCTTTCTATTGATAATCTGACAATTTACACCCACAAAAGCAATTTGGCAGAGTTTTGTCTCTCAAACCAAAAGTTACAAATGAAATGAACAAGACAACAATATATAGGCATCCTTAGCAAGGATGGACTTTAACACAAATGGACTTTAGCACAAATGGACTTTTCGAAACCTTGTTATGAACATTTGCTCAGCTACGATACGTGATTGACGGAAGCGATGGACATATGCACTCACAGACTCCCCCTTGGATATTGATGCAGTCAATCTTGGAGCTTTATTTCTTCTCTCTCTCTCTCTGAGTCTAGAAGCTTTGACATCTTCAGCACCATAGACTCCCTCTTGCTCTAACAAGCTCTTCTTGATTCTGCATTTTGCTTCCGTAGCTCCCCCTTTCATCAGACTCTCTCTCCAGGTTCCCGCTTTCTTTAAGTTTCTGGCTTTTCAGGATCGTCACCTGGTTCTATTTCTGCAAGCTCCCTCTTGCTTTTAGCTTTTCTTCAGACTCCCCCTTAGCCTCAGCTATCAGGATCATAATCTGTCATTCAAAAATTTGACAACTAAGCTTATTATATCTTAGTATCGAAACCTGGCTCTATGAAAACCTTTTGACAGTTTTAAAACTCCAGGATTTTATACTGGCTCTCTCCCCCTATCAAATAACTAAATATCTGACAATGAAAGTATCAAACTACCAAAATCCTCACAGATTATCATCCAAGTCCAAATTAATGACCTTGGAAATTTCACAAACTGTTTTTGATTTTTCATTTAAAAACTCAAGTTTCAAATTAATGAACTTGTTTATTTTCATAAACATGTTCAGCATACTTAGACTTTGAAACTCAGCTTTCAGACATCGGTTGTCGAAAATAAAGTAGAAGCAAAAATCTTTTTGTATTTTACAAAGTTTATGCTAAAACACACCGAAAATCTTTTTGTGATTTTTCTGAAATATAAAGCAGTAAAGAAATATATACAGACATATTTTTGTTTGAGTTCGCATCAGAGGATCACATCAATTTATGACAAATCACTAGCACCATTGACCTTTTTAGACTTTAAGTTCTAAACGATTCATTTAGATTGTCAGTATACTGATCGACTTAAATTTTCACACAAACTTCAACTGATTGAAGATATGAGATTTAGTGTTTTAATAACTTAACTTATTCGCGTGTCCCACCTCATAATATACTCCCGTATCAAGATCCCCCAGATTCAGTCTTACAGGTGAATATACTATATTGATATATGTACTCTGGGTTAGTGCGAGACCTTGAGAGCTCAGGTATGAACTATCGTTCAGTCAAAGAGATGAAGGCTCGACTTAAAGGTGTGTTCCACTTAGGAATCTTCTTTACAACTGCACTTGATTTATATCTTTCGATATTTTCTCAATTTTTATGCAGAGGGAAAGCTTTAAGCGCAAAAAGCATTATACGAGGTCTAGGAAATTGCTGACACAAAATCAGAAGACCAAGTATAATACCCCAGATATCAGTAAGTATAAAGACCTAGTATCTCAGAATTTAAGCAATCTCTCAAAAGAATTTACTAAGTCCATATATCCGAGAGATGTTCCCCACGAGATAAGTAAGCTAATGATTTTATGTTTATATCTCGAAATCAATCTACTAAATGTGTAAAATACTACTGACATATCATCAATGAGACCGTTTATCACATTTGACTTTCTATTTCTTTAGCATGTTGTGACTGTCTTACTGATATACTATCATTTCCTCTTTTTACACAAAAACTCATTTTTGAATTTTTTTCATGTTTTTGACTTTTTTAAATTTTCAAATGTTTTTGTATTTTCAAAATTTTTACTCCTCCTAAAATCCAAAACATTTAAGAAAATTTGATAACCGATGTAGACAGCTTTATCTCGCCATCCATTTTCTGCATCACATGCTCTGTTTTGCATAAAGTACCTCCATGATTTACAACACATTGATATTTAACAGTTTGAAAACCATTTTCAACCACTTGTGAAATTAATCATGTTTGTTCAGCCGTGAGGGTTTCGGCATATTCAATCAATGTAGGTCCCGTATTCCCGTATGGATCATAACAAGATTGATAACTAATCAAGGATGCGTAATCTCCTTGATTAATCGAATAACAAGAAACAAGAATATTATAAGATGAAGATGAAACACATGAACACTTTTCAAACCGATCTTCTATGATTATCAAACACTCGAAATTGTTTTACAATCACTCAGGATCTAACAAGAACTCACAACTGATTTCTGTGTTTTCTCTCAAACTCTCTCAAACGTTTAGTGTCTAACCTAATCCCTAATGCTTAAGGTTGTTTATATACTCACAACCAATACAAACAAATTGGGCTAAGCCCACAACCATTACAAACAGAATTCGGGCTAGACTAAGGACTAGACTAAACTTGGACTTAAACCAACAAACTCGAACTGATCCATAACTCGAAATCCAACTTCATAATATCCGAAGACCAAGCCAAAGCTATTGTTACAAAATATGCACCAACAAACTCCCCCTTGATAATAGCTTGCAAAGGTAACTTTAGTCTTCAGAATCTCACAGTCTTTGATCTTTGGATAGCGACAGCTTCAACACGAATTTTGTCGGCAACGGACTCCCCCCTAAGCTGATGCATCCAATCACCATATCTTCCGAGTTTTGATTCAGCATTGCAAGTAAGTCTTCACAGCATCCATTATGCATTGTAGACGGAGGATTATACCAAGCAGCAACAAACTCCTCAACTCATCACTTCATTCTCAGCAACATATTGCTTCAATCTGAATACTATAAAACAAACATCTCAAGAAACCATAAGAATTTTTCAACAAAGTTAACAAATTATTATCATTTAAGAGATAGCTAAACTATATCACAGATTAAGCAGTTCCAATTTATCACCAACACGTAACATTTTTTAATCAAACACCCAAGAACCTACATGATTTTAAATTTGGAACTCACTTTCTAACACCGTCTCCCCCTATCTGTAACAAGTCCTCCAAGAACAACAGTTTTCCATACATTAAGAATTCTTACAGAAAATGTCACTATTTTTTTATTTTAATATTTTCTAAAAGAAAGTAAATAACAAAAGCAATAGACACTCTGTTTTTATGAGAATCACCGGTAAGAAGATCATATCAGCAAAATCAAACTGTTTTCACACTATTAGATAATTCTTTATAAAATTTTCGTGAACAGCAGCCCAAGACGATTACCAGTATTGTTTATCCATTTAAACAAAATGTGACAACTATCACTTTTCCGTACATTCCGTACACAATTTGAACAGTAATCTGTGCATGATCTAGCTTACAAGACAAATGAAATTCTGATTACTGTTATATACATACAATGGCATTTCATGTTGCAAGACTTTTATCATTACTACATGCAACACGATATAATTCTAATAATGCACAGAACAGAATTGGCACCATTATCAGACAAACTAAAAACACTTACGGGAGTTCAGTACATAGACAGACAGTGTTTTGAGGCCTAGTATGAGCCAGAGACTACGTACTACACTAGTATATTGTGTAGGGAAGTAAGGACCACAAAACTGCTTTTCTAGGTGATAGATAAAGTGCCGGAAAGTGCCTAAAACCCACATAAAGTACAAAATTCTGCATAAATCAGCAAAATTCAGCATTTTAACAAGTTTGTTACATGCAAAAATATGACTAAATGGTCCTGAATGCTTTCCTAAGTGTCGGGAATTAAAAGGGTCACAAAAGGGTACATAAAGATCACTAAACGGAATAGTTTGACACTTTAACGAACCGGTATCTAACCGAACAACCGGACATTACCCGAAACACCAAAATTATACTAGAAGCATTGTTTTAATGTTTCTGAACTTGTTATGATCCCCGAACACCCTGACACACTATATAACACATCATATGCATGGACACTAACTAATACACTTAACTTCCAACTAAATTCTCTAACTTATCATTAAAACCAAACCAAGACCCCCCCCCCCCATTGTGGACAGTCACCTAAGTGGCCCCACCTTTGATCTTGTGAGATCTTACTTGATCTCCTTAATCTCCTAAGATTTGATTAAGATTATGTATGTACTATTACAAACACAAGACCCATTTGACAAAACAATTAGATGGTTATAAGAAGTCATGACCCTCTCATTCTCACACACACTACACACACCAACTCACCTCCTCTCCCTCTCTTGGTTTCGGCCGAGATCAAGCACCACCACCACCATCATTTCCACTCAATCCCATCCATTCCAAGACCATCCTAAGGTGTAAGAAGGCGTTTAAGGAAGTGTGGAGCTTGTGGATCTTGAAGGACCTCTCCCGATTGCTTTTATCCTCCACATTTGTCATCTACAACATCTTGTGTTCATCCCTAGCCTTTGTGCTAGTAGTAAGGCCCTCATAACCCTTTATTACTTCATATTTTGATGAATAAAAGATGATGAACATTGTTAAACTCGATGAACACTAAAGGACTTGATCATGAAACTTTAACATAAGCTATTTAACATATGAATACTTATTGATTTGTGATGATTTGTTTCTTGATGATTGATGATTAGTGTTAGTGATGTTAGACATCATAAGGAACCTACTAGATTGTGATTAAACACATGATCTAGTAAGTTAAGGTGGTGATCTTGTGAAAGACCAAGATCATCATGCTTATAGTTTTCATGAACTTGAAAAATGAAAATGATTTTTGTGAATGATGTAGTATGTAACATGTTTACTAGACATAAATGTGGATGATTACAAAAATAGTTTTCCAAAGAAACCAAGTTAAATCACAAAGATTTACATGAACATTGTTTTTAAAGAAACTAACCATGTTTCAAGTGGTGAAACAAGTATAAGAATACATTGTTTACAAGAAAAATTCAAAAGAATGATTTTTGGAAAAATCATCTAGTAAGTTGTAAACACCTAAATCTTTCAAGAATGAGATTTTTAAAGAAATAAACACACTTTAAAGGGTAACTAAACCTACTAAACACACTACCAAGTTACTACAAGTTTTTATGAAAGTTCAAGTTCATGATTATTATGTAGATAGCTTTGTTTTAGCACTTGGTACGTGTAGATTGATTGTTGGTTGTTTGTGATGATTTTGAAAAGAAAATGATATGCTTTGGAAGCATGGACACCTCCATTTTTAGGAGAAACTATGGCAAAATTTTCTAAAAATATAAACACTTAGAAAAATATTTTCTAAACAAATATTTACAAGTGTGTTTTTAACTATGGTTTTCAATATAAACTTTACCATAGACTTTGTTAAAAAAATACAAGTATTGGAGGTTGGTTTTTATAAATAAAAATGGATAAATATGTATTTAGAATATATATTTACATTAAAGACACATTGTGTGTGATTATTTGTATACTTGGTGTAATAGTATATTATTTTAGGATTAATGTAATATTACTTAACAAAATACCAAGAAATTTACAATCCAAAATAATACCAAAAATCACAAGGAATAAATATATAAGTTACACGCAAAATATTGTGGAACTGAACGATAAAATGTAACTTACAAAATATTCTGAAAAAATGCGTTTATGAACATATTTTTGGTAAAATATTATTTTGGATACAAAAGAAATGAAAATATGATTTTTATTATTATTATCACCAAGTATATCATATTTTTGACAAGGAGAAAATATATTATTTTTGGGAGTAAAAATATATTTTCTTGAAATATTTAGAAGATATATGATTTTAGGGAAAAATATATATACTTTCTTGGAATACATTGTTTTTTGGAAGTAAATATTGGAGATTTATTCAATGTTCCAGAATAATCAAGTATGAGCATGCAAATATACATGTATGAGATACCCCCATCCTTGGGAAGGAAATACGAAAATAAATAGTTGAGAAGTATTATTACAAGGTATTGTTTAACAATTATTCCAAAATTAAATGTAATTTAAAGTTAAAATAATTAATATTTTAACAAGTAATTATAACTTGGAATAATATTGAGGACATAAAAGAAACGTAACTCAAAAACGTAAATGCTAACGCAAGGCACGGCCCGTTCGTCTAATAGACCCTAGTACATTGTAGGGAGTCGTGTTTGCTGAAGAGATTTGAGTTACGAGTACCGAAGACGCAAAACAGTGAGTTCATGTCCCCCTTTTCTTTAATTGTTTTCGGTTTTATAACTCTCGGGGGTGGAATACATGTTACGAATGTTTAAATAGTATGAACTGAACTATTAGATCATGTGAACATAGACTAAATTTGAAATGCCATTAACTCATAATTAGGGACGAAGGTTAGATCTAACGGGTACGGCCGAACCCCATTCATGGTACTTGTGACCACTTGAGTGCTTCGGTGTCCCAGTCGAGGTAAATCGACAATAGTCAAGGTGAATTCACATAGTCAAGGTGAATTGACATAGTAGAAGGGAAATTCGACATAGTCGAGGGAAATCGACATAGTCGAGGGAAATCGACAAGGGTATAAGCCTACTCATTTCGAGTACTCCCTATGTCCTCACATGCTTTAATGTCCTTGTAAAACATTTATTTGGTACGTTCATACACGCTTTTCATACCTGTTTTCAAAGGAGTCTCTCAAAGGTTTACAAGTTTGTCAGTACTCACACAAAACGCATGAACTCGCTCAACTTTTGTTGATGTTTTCCAAAATTACATGTATTTCAGGTAACAAGATGGATCTTGAGCGCGGGTGTTGTTTCTAGAAGTAAATTCCAAGTTTAAGATGTCATCCACTTTTGTTGAATTGTATCTTAGTCGAAGGTTGTTTTGTTTGAAACTTAAATAACTGATATTTGTAATACTTCTACTTAGTGAATGGATGAACATCGTTTTGATCACATAGTTGTTTATTATGATTGAATGCAATGGTATTAAACAAGTCACACATCATACGCTTCCGCAAAAGTCAGGGTGTGACACAAAATGCATGAACATTTCAAGTACCATTACCATATGATACATTAAGGTAATTTTATACTGATATACTAGCGTGTCCCACTTCAGGACATACCCCCGCGATCAAGGTATGCACAAAGATTCATCGTATTAGGTGAGTATACCGAATTCATCCGGGTTTTTTTCAACGAAAGATAATTGGTGATCAGGTCAGTACTTCCGTACAGCAAAGAGACCAATATCTAACAAGGGCTAAGAAAAATACCAATTTTGGTACGATTTATGCATTTTGCATATTTGAATGACTCTCTAGGAGAGCTTCTTCATTTATGTGTTTTGGCATTTTTAGCTTTTTTAAGATATCCTGGTTATGCCTAGGTCAGCATGTATCTGGATGCAGCAGAAGGACAACCCCGATACCCCCGGATGAAATAACAGCATAAAGACCCAAAACCTCAGATGTTGGCAATCTATCAACGCAAGATTTAAGGTCATTAAACCATACGCCACTGATCTATCAATCACATTGGTAAGTTGATTATTTCATGCTTTTGCCTACTGGTACATCATATAATGCAGCTACTATCACACTTAAGCAATTTAATTCATTTTCAGTGTGACAGTCTAACTTGCTGCTGTACTATCATTTCGTCTCTTTCACACAGTGATAACTCATTTTTCATTTTCTATTTTTTTATGTTTTTAATTTTTCAATGTTTTTGTATTTTATTATTTTTAAGAAAGCAGTAAAATATTTACAAAATTCTTATGAAAAAACAGTTATTCAGGATTCCTCATCCCGTTGAGTTCGACGAAATGTTCAAAGCGAGCTCTATCAAAAGCTTTAGTATAAAGATCTGTCAGGTTATCTAGTGTGTCGACTCGATGTAGTTCAATTAATTTCGTTTCAGCACCATCCCGTATAAAGTGATGATGAATGTCAATATGTTTAGTTCTACTGTGCTTTACGGGATTGTTTGTGATTGAGATAGTGGCATTATTATCAATCATAATAGGAGTATGAGTGAAATCCAAACCGTAATCGCGCGTCTGCTGTTGGATCCAGAGAACCTGAGAGCAACAGCTACCCACAGCAATATATTCAGCTTCACATGTAGAGGTAGAAACACACGATTGCTTCTTGCATTGCCAAGACACAATCCTCCCTCCTAAGAACTGACAACCACCTGTTGTAGACTTTCTGGTATACTTGCATCCTCCAAAGTCTGAGTCAGTGTAAGTAACAAACTTCAAATCACTATCAGCTAGATACCACAACCCAATTTTAGGTTTCCCCTTCAAGTAACGAAGAATACGCTTCACCACCTTTATGTGTAACTCTTTTGGATTCGCCTGATATCTGGCACACAGACATACAGCAAACATGATGTCTGGTCTTGAAGCAGTCAAGTACATTAGAGAACCAATCATTGCCCTATACTGATTTGGATCAATGTCTTCAGTACTTTCATGATCTGGGCCAAGATTGTGATTTTCGCAGATGGGCGTACTGAAAGTATAGCAATCCTCCATTTTGAATCGAGACAAAATGTCATACACATACTTTGTCTGATGTATAAACATCACATCCTTCTTCTGATCAACTTGTAATCCCAAAAAAAAAAGACAGCTCACCCATAGCACTCATTTCAAACTTGCTCGTGACACATGTCTTCATCAGATGACCCAAAGATGATGTCATCCACATACACCTGTACCAGCAAAAAATCTTCCTTCTTTCATTTGATGAACAGTGTACTGTCAATCTGACCTCTTTCAAAACCATTCTTTATCAGATGTGTTGACATTGTCTCGTACCAAGCCCTGGGCGCTTGATGTAATCCATACAAAGCCTTATCCAGTTTGTAAACACGATCTGGAAATTATGGATCAACGAACCCATCTGGTTGTGAGACATACACCACTTCTTGGACTTTCCTATAAAGAAATGCACTCTTCACATCTAGTTGGTAGACTTTGAAGCCCTGAAAGATGCGAAGGCTAGGAACAAACGAATTGCCTCCAACCTTGCTACTGGTGCAAACACTTCAGTGTAATCAATCCCTTCTTGCTGATTGAAACCTTTGACCACCAATCGAGCCTTGTTTCTCGTCACAACTCCTCTATCATCTCTCTTGCACTTAAACACCCACTTAGTGCCTATTTCCTTTTCACCTTTAGGAAGATCAACTAGCTTCCAGACCTTCAACTTCTTAAACTGGGCTAATTCTTCTTGCATAGCTTCAACCCATGAATTGTCTTTCAGAGCCATGTGAATGTTTTTCGGCTCCTCTTGAGAAATAAAGCAGCTATACAAGCACTCATTCATAATCCCAGTCTTCTCATTTGTAGCATACAGACCTGAACTCTCTGCTATGCTTCTCCTCGTCTGAACACCTGTAGCAGGATCTCCAAGTATCATGTCAACTAGATGATCTTTGTTTGCTCATGTCGTAGCAATAGCATCAACTTCTAAATTATCACCCAGGTTTGATCCAGTCTCCCCCTGAACATTCTGATTCGCAAACGGATTAGTGAAATCCTCCCCTGAATAGGTTCAGACTCACTATCACTTGAATCATAAACAGCAGCACGTGAGGAAGTTTCCGGAGCATCTGTCATTGAAACACTCAACCTTGGCATGAAATCGCCCTCTTCATCTTCACTGATCACATTTTGGGTCAACTGAGATTCATCTGCATTTAAAAACTCAGGAATATTAAATGATTTAAACACACTCTCATAATCATATAATATAGCTGGACCACTCGTTGATTGTTGAAGCTTGTATGTAGTAATTTCAACATTAAACACAACCTCAGTTTTACCAGTTTTTAGATTAAAAACCCTTTTATTCGGTGTGCCAGGTACGTAACCTAGAAAGTAACCTTCGTCAACTACCTCACCGAATTGTTGTTTATCTTTATTTCACACAATGGTGCAGGGTAATCCAAATGGTTCAAAGCCTGTTAAGTTTGGTTTTTCGTTAAACATAAGTTCATGACAAGTTTTGTTAAAACGTTTAACGGTTAAAACTTTGTTTAGGACGTAGCAAGCTGTATTCACAGCTTCTCCCCAGAAAAGGACTGGAAGCTTTGATTCTGAAAGCATAGTCCTAGCGGCTTCAATCAACATCCTGTTTTTCCTCTCAGCTACTCCATTTTGTTGAGGCGTATAAGGAGCAGAGTATTAATGTTCTATTCCCTTGCGAAGACAATAGAGATCCAGAATCCGATTCTTGAACTCCATGCCATTATCTATCCTTCTCCTCTTGATCCTTGCTTCATGGACGTTTTCCAATTTTGTAAACAGATCTATCAGCATCTCTGTTGTCTAATCTTTTGTACCTAAAAAGAAAACCCATGAGTAACGTGAGTAATCATCTGTGACAACAAGACAGTAGTACTTTCCACCTATGCTTCTCACGTTCACTGGACCGAATAAATCCATGTGAAGTAATTCATGAGTGGCATCTATGGAATTTACTGTTTTCGATTTGTGAGGTTTCTTGCGTTGTTTTCCCTTTTGACATGGAAGACATTTATCTTCCACATGAAACCTCTGCAATGGCACCCCTTTCACTAACTCATTTTTAAGAATATAATTCTTTTTCGATAGTGAATATGGGCCATGCGTCTATGCCACAACATTGACTCAGCCTCAGATGCTTTTGATAACAAACACGCCACCACGCCAGACGGATCCTTAGCACCCATGTCCATGCCATAAGTGTCATTTCTCCTTGGTGCACGCATCACTATCCAATCATCCGAAATCACCAAACCCGGTTTCAACACCAATGGTTCAGTCTTGGTAAAATGGACCGAGTGACCCTTGTCGTAGACTTGTGACACGCTCATGAGATTGTGTTTAAGCTGCTCAACATAGTTCACTGTGTCCAATGTGATCTTCCTGTTGGTCACTTTTCATCGACCTGTAATTCGACCACCTTTCGCACCAGCAAAATTCACATGTCCACCATCACAATTTTCAAACTCAGATAACAATCTCGCATCCCCCGTCATGTGGCTAGAGCAGCCACTATCAACATACCACAAATTGGTAATCCTCCTTAGCAGCTCCTGCACACACCAACCAAAAATTAGTTAGAGCGGGGGACCCAGGCCTTAATGGTCTTGGGTCGTCCAAATTCACCAACTACTGGAACATCCATCCAATATCCATCACTCCTAACAGGAGTCTTGGATCTCAGACTTGTTGATGGAATTTGTTTTTGATTTCCACTAGGTCTATGGTCTTGAGGGTTCCTATATGTGTTTGGACTATATGACCTTTGAAAATTTTGGTTTTGGTACCTTGAGTTTTGACTCCAAGAAGCTTGATTGTTATAATTTCTAAAGCCATTAATATAAAAAGTTCGACCACCATTATTTTGGTATCGATTTTGATATTGATCTTGACTTCTGAAATTATTTGAATTATAATTGTTCATTCTTGGTGAACTGCTCCTAGGTCTCCCATATCTGCCTGATGTAGATTCAGGCTGAAATCTTTGTTGATTTCTTTGAAAACGAGGAACTTGTGGAGTTCCTTTTTCAGCCTTATTTACACCAACAGCAACACTCTCTTGTTGCTTAGGAGCAGCTTGCTTTAGAGAGTTGGAGACTCTCACTTCATTATCACCACTCTTCTCTGGTGATTTTTCTCTCTGTTTCTCAATCACTTATGTTTCATTCTTTTTGTTAGGACAGCAGCTTGCTACATGTCCCTTTGTATCACACTTGAAGCATGATCTTTTTGCTGAAGACTTCTTAACCGAAGCCTTTGAACTAGATCCTTTATTTGATGATGATGATGATGATGCCTTAGAAGGATTTTGTTCAGTTTGCTTAGATTCTGATTTTTCTATGTTTTTGTTTTTAGAAAACTCTACATTTGATTCATTTTCAATAACAGTGGTTTCGTTTTTCATGTCACTTCCCTGAATAAAAGTAACCTTTTTAATAAAAGTTTGGTTTTTACTCTTAGGAGGTGAATTTTTCTTTTTAAAACGGGTTCCCTGTTATTTTCCTTCTTAACATCATCACTCTCAGACATATCACCTTGACTTGATGTGGAACTACTTGGTGCTGTTGACACAAAGTCTGTTAACTCATCTTCATCAGGCAAGAAAGAATAGTCATGACTAAGAGGATGTGGGACCTCATTAAAGCCCTGGAAGCCCACACTCGTCTTGTCATTACTTTTCTTCAGACCACCCATCATATGTTTCATGACAAAAGTTGAATCTCTAAATTGACTGAATTTCTTTTCAAGTTCAACAATTTTTAGTTGTGCTTCAGGCAACTTTTTGCACTTTTCAGAAACCTCTTTTGTTTTCTCACTCATCGTATCATGAGTTAAGTCTATAATTTGAAGTTTTTCATTTAGTTTGCAAGTTAAGACTTCAATTTCAGTTTCATAGCCTTTAATCTTCTTCAAATACATAGACTTATTTCTTTCTACGAAAAAGTTTGACTCTTTTATGCTCGACATCTCGTTAATCAGACTTTGGTTTTGAGTTGATAACCTATCAACATCACCTTGTAATTCATGACATCTTAAACAAATAGAACTAGTAGAATTAGAACTTGCCTCTCCTGTAGCTTTGTCTACGTTGGCCATGAGAGCAGCAAGTCCAGCTGCCATCTTCTTATATTTAGCATCCTTTTCATCAGCATCCTCTTCATCATCAGACTTTAGATTTTCTTCTTCAGCTTCTTTCTTTTCATCTGCCTCAGTAGCTATTTCTCCTTTCTTTACAGCTGCACTCTCAGCTACACAAGCTTGACCACATGTTCTTGATTTTGAAGAAATCTGATAACGCTTTTCCAAAGCTTCCCACGGCTCTCTAGACGTCACATACTTACGGAAACTATAACTAATTTCCACTGGTAAGGATTTCTTGATCGCTGCTAAAGCTTGCTTCTCTACGTCAAACAATCCTTTCTCAAATTCTTGCATATTCTCATACGAAGTCGCCCTATATCTCCTTTCAACTTCATATGTAGGAGCAATGTATCCATCAATCATACAGCTCCACATCCTAGAATCTTCACCTTGAACATATGCTTCAAACTTTATCAGCTTTGGCCAATTCTTAACAGTCTCACTGACATTATCCATTTTGGCAATCACTCAGCGTAAAAGTTTAAATGGTCTTTGATAACCTGTGTCAAAATCCAGCTCTAACTTCTCTACTGGCCCTTGTCGAGCTTTTACCGTAACCGTACTGATAAGACCATACAAAATATTTTCGCTAACTCAAACACCTTGCACGCGATCGAACCAGCTTCCTGTATCACACCTCAAAAACCTGTCAAATCTTTATCACAAACCAAACAAACCCTTTCCTTTTTTTTAATTTTATTTAACCTTCTTTTATAATTAATCAAGAAAGGTGATTTAAATTTTTTTTTTTTATTTAGTTACTTTTATATTAAAAGAAAACATAATAATAATAATATTATTATTATTATTATTATTATTATTAATTAAGTAATGATGACCTAATGATTGAGTAATAATTATATAACGATTTGAATATTATAATTATTATTATTAATATTACCGGTTCAAACGAAAATAACTGTTCTTTCTTCTTCTTCGTAACTCAATCCCCGAAACCCTAATTTCAAATATCATCCACCAAGAAGTCTCTTGATGTTGCAGGTGATTATGTGTGGTGCTCTGGTGATGGTGATGACGACGACCGGTGATAATGAAGATGACCGGAGAAGGCAAATGTGAGGTAGGGGTGTTCGGAGGTGGGGGTGGTTGCCGGAGTAGGACGACGGTGATGGTAACCGGAGATGTTTGCGACGGAGGTGGTAGTGAACGATGATAAGTGGAGATTGTCGGAGATACGGTGGTCGTTCAGAGGTGGTGATGATGGTCTGCGGTGTTGATAGTTGCGAGGATGTTGAACGGTGGTGGTCGGATAACGTCGGTTGATGATGGACTCGAAACAGGATGTGTGATGGTTGTTGATTGCGACTCGAAAGAAATGTGAAGTATGGATCTCGAAACCTCTTTATCTCTGATGATTGCGATGACTCGGAACCTCAACGCTTGTTGCGACTCGAAAACTCCTAGTCTTGAAGACTCGAAATGATGGGTCTTGTGGAGTTGAAACCGGTGATTGCGACTGGGGAGAAGTGTTGTGAAGACAACTCGAAACGGTATGATGTATGAATGATGATTGTGCGACTCAAAACAAGAATTGTGAGACTCGAAATGTGGTTGCGACTCGAAATTCTTGCAACAAGCTGTTTCAACTTTCCAAAAAAACACACGTGCAGTTGTTTCAACTTTCCTAAAATTAAGGATTTTTTTTAAATCTTTTTAAAAGTTTTAAAGATACTGCAAAAGTTTCAATATTTTTAAAACTTAATTTTATCTTTTCAAAACACTTTTAAAAGCAATCGAACAAGCAAAGTATAATGCTTTTTCAAAGACTTTTGATGAACGCTCATGCAAAACTCGAAGAACACGGTGAATGTTCTTGATGATTTCGATGAACAGATGATGAACCAACAAAGAACAGTAACTCGAAACCACCAAAAACACACCAGATATTCAACAGTTCTTCAATAACAGCAACAAAAACATGTAACCAGCCAATAATTCTTGAATCTGTATATCAATCTCGAACCAACAACTAAGAGCAAAAGCTCTGATACCAATTGTAGGTCCCCTATCCCGTGGATCGTTACAAGATTGATAATCAATCAAGGGTGCGGAATCCCCTTGATCAATCAATGAACACAGAAACAAGAAACTAATATGAAGAACACGATCACAATCACTTTCAATCTGGTCTTCTATTGATTATCCAACACGAAGTTTACAATCAATTCAAGACCCACAAGAAATCTCTCAGCCACTCTCTGTAGATTTTTCTAGTAACTGTATAACCTAAACCCTAATGCATAATGTTGTTTATATACTACAGCCATGTTTACATACTGGGTTTTGGTCTGGGCTAGGTCATTCTTCAAGCCCATTACAACAAATAACTCCCTAACCAATATGCTAAGGCCATTACAAAATATCCAAAGACTAAATAATCAAACTATTAAGCTGTTGTCACAAAATATGCACCAACAATCAATAAATTTTTTCAAATTTTTGATTTTTTAACAATTTAAAAACAAACATATATTTTTTCATTTTTCAATTTTTGACAAAATAAAAACAAATTATTTAGTTTTAAAATTTTTCTATTTTTTAGGGTTTTTTATTTATGTTTTATGTTTTATTTATATACAAAAACAAACGAACTCCCTATTTTTCATTCACAGGGGACTGCCTCCTCCTGTGTCGGGCTGCTCCCCTCTTCAGGTTGACATCCAGCTTCTTTCTGGAGTACCTTCACATTCATCTAACTCAATTACTTGAATAATGCAACCCGGGCTTGTTTGACCTTGGGTATTGTCACACAATACGAATCATTGAGTTTTGGAAAATCTTTATCATTTTTTACAAACACTTTTTCTTTCTTATTTTCAACCTTCTTGGTTGAATCGATTTTCCATTTATTGTTACTCACAGAAGTCTTTTGTTTCTTGACAATCAAAGTTTGTCCGTTTGAAACATTCCTTTGATAAAACCTTGAATCACTTTGAACGTTTCGTTTTGATAAATCATTCTTAGGTTTTCAGATTTGTTCTGGTTCAAACTTGGAAGTTTTTTGTTTCCAATTTTGTTTTGACTTTGAAACATCAACTTTTTGTTTCCAAATTTGTTGTGACACAACTTAGAGTGTCTTTGGTTTACAAGTTTGCTTTGATTCAAACTTGTTTGACTTCTGATTAACAACCTCAACTTTCTTTTTCTCAACATTAACAGGCCTCAGATTTGGACATTTTCGACCAACATGTCCAATTTGATCACATTTAAAACATGTTTTACTTGAAACATCCTTAGCCTGCTGTTGTTATTTCTTTTGAGCATAGAATTCCTCATTAGTCTGTCGACTAAATTGGATTTCTTTATCTTTTTCTGAACTTGTTCCATGAACAAAGTTCGTCTTTTTCTGAAAATTTGTCTTATTAGCCCTATTCTTTTGGTTTTGTTTCTTTTTATAACCCAAACTCGCATTTGTGTTTTTCTTCTTGTAACTAGGTTTGTTTTAAAAAGTTTTTTTGCTCTTACCAGCAAATTTTGCAATTTCAGATTTCTCGATTTCTACCAGTTTAAAAACTTTGTCAATCTTTTCCGTAATCACATTTTGAATCGGAACTTCAATATCTGAGAATAATTTGTCTGATCCAATCATGTAATATACCAATCCTATTGAATCATCATTCGCATTTTTCTCAGATTTTGAATTCTTAAGATAATATTATGGAAACTTTCCTCATCTTCAATTTGTGATTCGGACCTGCCATTGTTGGTAGAATCCTCTTTCAAAATGTTTTCAACAACCTTACCTACCACCTCTGAATCACCAAGATCATCAGATTGGAGTAAGTCACATCAATGTTGTCAGGCAATTGGTCAACAATGTTTATTGCTTTCGCCACCTTTTCGTCATCATAGAATGTATAATTATTCTCCAACAGTGGTGGTACCTGATGATATTCTAACCCAATTCCCTTTTTGTTCTTTTCAGAATCATAATCATCTGGTGTGATGTTGAAGATTCGTTCGAGAATATATGAAGCAGTATGATAACTTTGAAGTTTGTTGACTTTCTTTTCTTTCTCAGCTAATTCACGTTTAACTTCAGCAAGTTCATCAATATATTGGTTTAAACCCCGTTGTTTACCCTCGTATTTAGCTTCAAGAAATCTTGTTGTTTCAATACATTTGGAAAGTCTTCTTTCCATATTTTTTTCTTCACTTTTCAAAGTCTCAAAAGTTTCTTTTACAGTATGATATGACACTTTCATTACATCATACTCTTTCTTCATTACTTGAGTTGCATTTCTGTTTTCAAAACATTTTTCACAATCTACTGAACACTTTTGTTTTAAAAATCCATTCTCTTTTTGAGGAATGTTGCATTTTAGTGTCAACTCTTCTATTTTATCTTTCAAAAAGTTTTCATTTTTAGAAAATTCATTGTTTCTGGTTTTTAACGTTTCATCCTTTTCAGTACTTGCACTGCATGATATAACGTTTTTCTTGTACTGAATTTCATCTTTGTTACCAGATATTTCATTACTTTCATCATTTTTACCCACTTCTTTAACCTGATTTGATGATTTAGGAGATTCAGTTAGAGTTTCTTTCGCAACTAATTTTTTTTCTGTTGTTTCCTCTGTATCAGGTGTCTTCTTCAAGCTTTCTATCAAATCTTCCATACTTTTTATACTTCCCTTAAACACCTCTTCCATACACTCCTCCAATCTTTTAACATATTCTATGTCGCCTTTCTCTTTTGAATTTTGCTTTCCAGTAGTAGGTATAGTTGGGACTAAAATGTCAAAGCCTATTGTATTAGGATCAAAAAGATGATTTTCTTGAGAATCTGAGAAACATTTCCTCTCATTATCCATCTTTTGATCTCATCAAAAATTGTAATTCATTTATTCAATTTTATACGCGCATGACGATAATCACCTGCAAAATAAAAACATATCAAATCTTTTAAACCAAACACTTGAAAACCCTAGTTTCACGCGGATATGGAATGATGTTGTTTGAGTAGATCAACTGAAGTATATTCGTGTGAATATGAAACCAAGATCTGTGCGGATGAACAAGATATACAACTTTATCCTTGAATCTTCCAGGTTCGCGCGGATGAACAAGATATACAACTTTATCCTTGAATCTTCCAGGTTCGCGCGAATGAATGTGGAGATTGATCCGTTATTACTCAACAACACACAATACTATCTTGGTCCGTTCGAATGAACCCTGAGTTGATTCGTGATTATTGTTATCCTACTGTTCATGTGATTATAGACTAAAATGATTATAACAGTGGATGAACAACTTTCAGCGGATGATATTGATCAATGATTGTTGTTGGTCCATGAATTTTGTTAAACTCCTGATTCGTGCGGATCTAGAAAGAATGGATTATTCCTGATTCGTAGCAGATGTTGATTCTTGAATGCAGACTACTAGGTCCGTGATAAAGTAGATGATTCAGGTTTGTGCAAATTAACAATCTCATATCCGTACTTATATGTCAAACCAGATCCATGATTAGTTATGCAGTTGATCCGTGATTAGTTATGCAGTTTCAGATTCGTGATTAGTTATGCAGTTTCAGATTCGTGATTAGTTATGCAGTTCCAGATTCGTGATAACTTGAACACTGATCTGAGTTCGTGCGGATCTACTTTGATCTGTGATAACAGCGCAATAGACTTGAAACCTCAGTTAGCGCCGATGGGGATTAAACTTCTTGGTCCGTGCAAGTGATGATTGTAAATCCGCGCAGATGAAGAAGTCAGTTAGTGCGGACTGACTTACCTTGGTCCATGATTACCAATTACACAAACCCTAATCTTTGCGTAATGTGTGATACTAGATCCGTGCGGATCGACTTAATAGTAGATCCGTGCGAATGTGTTATCAAACTACCAGATCCGCACAAACAATTCAGTGCGCAAACTTGTCAAAAATTTCATGATTTTCAAAGATTTGGTAATGATTTTGATTGAATTAAGGTGTGAAACTTAATAGGATTGTTGAAAAACGATTTTCGCACAGTATAGTTGAAAATCAGATGTTTTCAACCGTAAAATCAACCTGAATTTGTGACTCAAAGTTGAAAAAGAAATATAGGAGATGAGTAGAAGAAGAATGATTGAATTCAGCTCCGATTTGTTTTAATTCAGCTTGAATTTTGTATCTTCTATCCGTGCAATCGATCTCCCGCTCTGATACCACTTGTGAGATCGTTTCCGGATCGATTCCGTAACTTCGTTGACTACATAGATCACGTATCTTGTGCGGAATCTAAGTACATGAGTGGATCAGACAAGAACAAGCTAAATATAATCTGCTTTCTATTGATAATCTGACAGTTTACAACCACGAAAGCAATTTGGCAGAGTTTTGTCTCTCAAACCTAAAGTTACAAATGAAATGAACAAGACAACTATATATAGGCATCCTAAGCAAGGATGGACCATAGCACAAATGGACTTTTCGAAACCTTGTCTTGAACATTTGCTCAGCTACGATACGTGATTGACAGAAGCGATAGACATATGCACTCACAGTTTAAGTGAAATGTTGTTGTCTTTTGTAGAGATCCGCTGCAGGTTTTTCTTATGGAAAGAAGATGTGGAAAATATGTTCAAACAACATGCATCCGACTGCAGGTTCAGTTATGAAGACCTGAAGTATCAAAACATGGATTTACAGAATCAGTTGTTAGTAGAAGAGAATAAATTGTTGAAAGCAAAGATATCTGGAACAGAGTCGAAATGGAACAAGCCATATATGTTAACCTTGTTTATTGCCAGTACAATAGTGTTGTATATGTTTAGGTAGTATGCATTGAGGAGTTGTTGTAATTCTACACTTTTGATGATTATTAATGCAAAATCCTAGTTGTTGATGGTTATATCTGCACATGTAATGAGATGACCAAATTAGTCAACATATCCAAAACTGTATTTTGACCAATCAATTGTCAAAAGCCAACAGATGACCAGAAACATACCTCTAATATAGCTGCACATATAGCTGCATATGTGATGATGATAACTGCATATGTAAAGAGATGAACAAAACTGCACATATAGTTGCACAGCTCTAATGACCAAAACTGTGTAGTTTGACCAATCAATGATCAGAATTGCAATTGTCCAAAACTGCAATGCATAATGACCATAACTTCAATGACTAATGACCAAAAGTGCAAAGTCTAATAACCAAAACTGCACATACAGTCTCTACTGACCAAAACTCTGTAGTTTGACCACAATGGTCAAAGCTGCAATTGTCCAAAACTGTAATGCATAATGACCATAACTTCAATGAATAATGACCAAAAGTACAATGAGTAATGACCAAAAGTGCAATGTCTAATGACCAAAACTGGACATACAGTCTCTAATGACCAAAACTGTGTAGTTTGACCAATCAATGGTCAAAACTGCAATTGTCCAAAACTGTAATGCATAATGACCATAACCAAGAGTTATAACATTACATAACCAAGAGTTATAACATTACATAACCAAGAGTTAAAACAAGTCATTCAATTACTTCAGTTGTCCTAAACAGTTATAACATCACATAACCAAAAGTTGTCCAAACAGGCTAACAGCACAAAAAGGACATACAGACCACACTAATTATAAGATAACATAAACTACTCCAGTTATCACAAAGTCAAACTATGACTTTTTAACTGCAGCCTTCCCTGTTCCCCTTCCCTTTGGTCTTTCCTCTGACAGTAGTTGACTTCTGGCTTGACCTTTTGCTTCCATCCTGAGTAGACTGCTAAGTTGTTCCTTGTTAAGCTTCTTGAGTTGATTGTTTGGGTCTATGGCTCTTCTTCTGTCTCTTTGGAGCAGACCGTACAATATACAAACACAAGGAGTTAGAGCCTACAATACACAAACACAACTGGACTAAAAAATATTCACCTGCAATCATTTTTCCCTGTTGACTACACTTTCTTTTGTTATGACCTCTAGCCTCACAATTACCACAAGTCATTATCACCCCATGCTTGGTAAGTTTCCCTGGTCTCTTTGGATCTTCATGAGGATCCCTCTTTCTATTCTTATTAGGCCTCCCAGGAGCAGATTTTATTGGTGGTGGATCCATAGGGTGGTGAAGCTTGGGCCAATACCTTTCACTAGGTATTGGAGGGATTGAGAACTCATAAGCCTTCATGTATGTTTCTTTGTGGTAACACACATCAACATAGTCTTTTGCATTTTTATGTAAAAAACCAGCAACTGCACAAACATGTTTACATAGATACCCCCTTAAATCCCATTTCCTACATATGCCGGTTCTATTATCTAAATCCACATAAACATCATCAAAATCCCTCACTTGAAACACATGATATAATGAGGGATACACCTCACATCTATATGCAGCCTGTTTTGAAAAATCAAGCTTGTCTTGGATTTTAGGGCATATAACACATCCCTGGCACTCATTTATGTTCTTTTAGTAACCAGCCTACTCATGAATTGAATCCTTATATCCTCTAACATGTGTATAATGTGCTTTGACCTTGCATTGATGATAAAACCATTAAAAGTTTCTGCCATGTTGTTTACTATAACATCACACTTGGTGTGAGTGTTCAAATAGCACCTGTTAAACCAATTGGGATTCTACTTCAGTAAGGCCTCTACTGCATCAAGGTTTATGGTCCTCCCAAACATTGCCTAAGCTCATCCATAAACCATTTCCCAACTCTCATTATTTTCCCCTTCAACTACTGCCTATGCCAAGAGAAACATTTGGTCATTACCATCCCTTCCCACAACTGTTAAGAACATCCCCCCAAGGAAATTCTTTAGAAAACAACCATCTAAGCACAACACCTTCCTGCATCCTGCTAAAAAACCCTTTTTTTACTCCATCAAAACAAACAAACAGTCTAAAGAATACTTCACATGTGGCCTTTGGATCTAGATTAATGAAAACTAGTGGAACAGTTTCTAACTTAAAGGTTGATGATGGATTTGCTTTCCTTAAACATCCAGGTATGAACCAATTTTACTGTAATAATCTCTCATTGATCCATGAAGCTTCTTGTGTACACTTGATTTAGCCTTATAAGCTAACCACTTAGTTATAATTACCATAAACTTCTGTTTAACTGCTGATTGAATCTCCTTAGCAGACCAATTTGGCTTGGCCTTAAACAAAGGAAGGAACTCATCACCTAAAAACTTGGCAGTTAGCTGTCTATTCTTGATCATGTTTCTCTGGTAGTTGTGTTTGTTTTTCACACTTTTAATCATGTAACACTCTTTCCCTTTGTTTAGTGAACAAAATAGATAGAATGGACACCCTCCTACACGCTTCACTACTAAACGACCTTCTTGCTTATTATCACTTTTTGCAATGATGAGATTCCTGCCATTAGTCACAGCATATCTTCTCACTGCCTCCTTAAAACGATCCATTGAGGCAAACCGTATTCCAACTTTCCAAGTAAACTTCTTCCAGTTAGTGTGTTCACTTACACTTGGAGCAGTTTCTTTGTACTTCTTACCTCTGATATCATCATCCTCACTCTCACCAGGTGTGGCAATGTCACAATCAGATTCCTCGTAACTACTATATCCCTCTATGTCACACCCCAACCGATGGCGGAAACATTGGGGTGCGAGCACTAAGCGTTCAGATTGCTCATGAGATTCCATAACACTAATTGTTTCAATAGAACTTAGATTAATTTCATCATAACATTGTCTGAAAGCAAACACAACCAACACAAGTATCGAATACAAACCAAAACGAATATTGTTCAAATTGTTCAAAAGATTCTAAGTTAACTAGGCGACGTTTCTACGCATCTCCTAGTTGAATTCCATGCAATCCAAGCATCCTATCAGCCTGCAACATGTATTAAAATATCAATACAAAAGTATTGGCGAGTATACAAGTTTGATAATAGAATAATAGATTAAGACAACTCATATCCATAGTGTAAACAATATAATAGTCCCAGCCGTGCTAGTGTCGCAGTCCACGCAGTGATAGCCCAAGTATCCCGATGCTTTATGTTTACCCCACGACTCAAGGTAAACTAGAATCCTCCTAACAATACCCCCCGAGAATAATGGGAGAGCTGCATCTCCTATAGCACTACTATTGTTAAGGCGGAACTACACACTCTGGATTAAACGCCACATAGCACAAAGAGTCAAGAATCAAGAATCACAAGTTTCACATAGGATAGAGTATAAGTTTCAAAGATTCAAGTTTAAGTTTCATAGAATACATGTTACACCCCAACAGTTTAGAGTAAAAAGGGGATCGAGTATAATCACAGTGATTGTTTAACAGTATAAACTGCTATTGGATCAAAGGGAGCTCTTTTAAAATTAGCCTAATTAGATTACAATAGGATAAGAGTCGGACAGAGTACGAGATTGAATAAGGTGTCAAGTTGGTCACTGGATCAAATGGCTGTCCGATCGGATAGCTATCCGATCGGATTGCCAGTCGGTCGGGTGACCCATGTGTTGTGAAGGTAGACGGCTGCCCGGTCGGATGGCCATCCGATCGGGTTGCCACTTGTGTGGAAGTTCATAGGTGGAAGGGATAGGGTGGCTGCTCGATCGGACAGTAGTCCGATCGGGTTGTCACTCGATCCGAGTGTAGCTACCCTGGTTCTCCCAGTCGGATGGCTGATCGATCGGACGGCTGTCCGATCGGGTTGCCATTCGATCAGACTCCCGAGTTTTGATTGCTAGCCAAGTGTTTGTTAGTTTCAAGTCTATGGCCAGTGTCACCTGATAGGGTGGTTGTCCGATCGGACGGCTGTCCGATCGGGTTGCCACTCGATCGGGCGACCTTTGTTCTCGTTTAACATTTTTGTAAAATCTCTAAGTTTCTAGATTAACGGTGACGGCACGACACGTATCGAGACAACGGTAAAATCCCTTTAGCACTCTAAACCCCGATTGAGTGGGAATCACCCCTGTTTGATCGATCGTTTGTTTCTAATGGGTTTATGTCGGGATCCGTTGCCATGCTCGTCTTTTACCGGTAGAACCAGATTAAATACCAACTCTAGACTATTCATCAGATCTACAGTTAGTTTAGACCCGATTTCCACCGAATAAAGTAGAAGTTGAGAAAAAGATGAAGATACTCAAGTTTTATAGGAAAATTCTAGATTTAGCTTAGATTTAGGTTAGATTTAGTGATACGTACATGGAATCCCTTAGGTCTTAGCTAGATCTCGTCAAGAATGGCCTCATATGTTAGTTTGTACAACCACCATGATGATGTCATCCTTAGGATCTCAGATCTGAGAGATTTCACGATGAAAAGCATGATTTCAAGTGAGAATCACGTAGAGAATGAAGCGTAGGTCAAGAAAGTACAAGAATCTAGCCGAAAACATACCGAATTTAATGAGAAAACTGAAGGAATGAAGGGTGCGCGTGCCTTGATCGAGCAGAGCTGTCACATCACTCAAAATGGTGATGTGACAGGTCTATTTATAGTGAGAGGGGCAACAAGGCGGTGCTAAGTGGATAGGGTGGCTGGTCAATCGAGTGGTCACCCGATCGAGTGGTCACCCGATCGGGTGGTCACCCGATCGGGTGGTCATCCGATCGGACGGCCACTCTGTCCAATCCCTTCCTTCCGCGTTCCTGATTTAGATTCATTTTGCGAGTTATATTTAGCGTTGCGTTGCGTATAGTTTGGGTAAAGTATCTAGATTACATTACAACCCAAAAGTTTCCAAGTTTCATAGATTCCGCCAGTGACAAGGTTCCAGTCTCTCGTTTAACCAAGAATCAAGTTTTACGAGTCTAAGGAGTCAAGCCACCAAATAAGTTTCAAGAATCAAGAATCATAGTTTCTCAAGCCTCAAGAATCAAGAGTCCAAGTATCAAGTATCAAGTATCAAGAATCATAAAGAATCTAGTTTCCATAGTAACAAGAATCAAGTGTCTAGATTAAGTATCAAGTCTCATAATTTAAGTGTCAAGCATCTAGATTAAAGAATCAAGCGTCATAATATCAAGCATCAATTATCAATAAGGTCCATACCAAAAGTATCAAAGTATCAACATCACACAACTACAGGGACTAAAATTGACAATAGGTAAAAGTTCAGGGACTGATCTTGCCAAGTGTCTAAAGTTTAGGGACGTTGGGCGTTACAGTCTCCCCTCCTTTAGGAGATTTCATCCCCGAAATCTTAGTTGAAGACTGCTCAAAGAACTGTGGATAATTGGCCTTCATATCGCTTTTCAATTCCCAAGTCAATTCGACGCCACGCTTTCCTTCCCATCGAACCTTAACAATGGGAATTTTGCTGCGCCTCAGACGCTTGACAGTTTGATCCATGATTTTGATCGGTTTCTCCACAAACTGAACAGCTTCATTTATTTGCAAGTCTTCGAGGGGAACCTGCAGTCCCTCGTCGGCTAGGCATTTACGTACGTTGGATACGTGGAACACTAGATGCACGTTGTTTAGCTCTTGTGGCAAGTCGAGTTTGTACGCCACCTTGCCAATCCTTTCAAGTATTACGAAAGGACCCACATAGCGAGGAGCGAGCTTACCCTTCTTTCCAAAACAAACTACTCCCTTCCAGGGAGATACCTTGAGTAGAACTCGATCACCAACAGCAAATTCCAAAGGCTTCCGCCTGCTATCAGCATAGTTCTTTTGTCTGCTCCTAGCCTTGATCAAGTTATCACGGATCTGAAGAATCTTATCCGTTGTCTCTTGAATAATTTCAGGGCCAGTGAACTGCTTTTCCCCAACCTCATGCCAGCTGAGAGGAGATCGGCACTTTCTCCCATATAAAGCTTTGAAAGGAGCCATCTGGATACTGGAATGATAGCTGTTGTTGTACGAGAACTCAATCAATGGTAAATGTACATCCCAGTTACCACCAAAGTCGATGACACAAGAACGGAGCATATCCTCTAGGGTTTGAATAGTACGCTCGGTCTGCCCATCCGTCTGAGGATGAAAGGCCTTGCTAAGATTCAAGTGCGAACCCATGGCGGACTGAAAAGTTTGCCAAAGACGCGAAGTAAAACGACCATCGCGGTCCGAGATTATGTCAAGAGGTATGCCATGACGGCATATAATCTCATTAGTATAGACTCGAGCAAGTTTCTTTACCCTGTAATCCTCACGAATAGGAAGAAAGTGGGCTGATTTGGTCAAACGATCAATAATCACCCAGATACTATCGTGACCTTTAGAGGTGCGGGGTAGTTTAGTAATAAAGTCCATAGTAATGCTATCCCATTTCCAGACAGGGATTTTAGGTTGTTCCAAGAGTCCAGAAGGACGCTGGTGTTCAGCCTTTACCTTTGAACAAGTAAGTCACTTAGACACATATACAGCAATGTCCCTCTTCATGCCGGGCCACCAGTAAGTCGTACGCAGATCCTGGTACATCTTATCAGCACCTGGATGGATAGAGTAACGGGATTTGTGAGCCTCAGTCATAATGAGCTCACGGAGGTTATCGCGATCTGGCACCCCAGATGCGATTTAGATAATACTGCAGGCCATCAGATTTAGTTTCAAGCTGGTCCATTCTAGCGCCGTGGATTTCTTCTTCTAGACTTCCTTCATTTGCTGATGAATATTGGGCATCACGAATACGAGCATGCAGATCACTAGAGATACGAATAGCCTTGAAATGGGTCTTACGACTAAGGGCATCGGCTACTACATTCGCCTTGCCTGGATGATAGCGAATTTCGCAATCGTAGTCGTTAAGCAATTCCACCCAATGTCTCTGTCGCATGTTCAGTTCTTTTTGGTCAAAGATATGCTGAAGGCTCCTATGGTCGGTGAAGACCACACACCTTGTACCATAAAGGTAGTGTCGCCAGATCTTTAACGCAAAAATAACCGCACCGAGCTCCAGATCGTGAGTAGTATAGTTCTTCTCATGTACCTTGAGCTGACGAGAGGCATAAGCAATGACCTTGTCCCGCTGCATGAGCACACAGCCCAATCCCCGGTTTGAGGCATCGCAGTATACCACAAAATCGTCATTGCCATCTGGTAGATTTAACACAGGAGCATTGCACAAAAGATTCTTAAGAGTTTGAAAGGATTCCTCTTGTTCAGGACCCCAAACAAAAGGTTTCTCCTTTTGGGTTAGCGTAGTAAGAGGAACAGCGATTTTAGAAAAATCCGCGATGAATCGGCGGTAATAACCCGCCAACCCTAGAAAAGAACGAATCTCGGACACGGATTTAGGCGTACACCAATTATTTACTACCTCAATCTTAGAAGGGTCAACATGAATACCTTGACTACTAACGATATTGTTAGGACCGGTTTTGACTCCGAAATGATTGCGTGTGACACGTTCGACGTGCGGAATCCGTGAACGTGCGTGACCGAACACACGAGACGTACTCAATCTGTGATTCTATAGAAATGTATGAAATCGTACAAAGCACCACGAATCACCTTTTGCCTTTCTCTCTCTACTTTCTCTCTCTAGCCTCTAAGCTTCAAATCTCCAAAATGGCAAAAGTCCCTAAACTAAGCCCTAACTCCTCTATTTATAGGCAAAGGATTATAAGGGATTTCCCCTTATTTACAATAATGTCACCTTGCCTTTTTCTATCTAAAATTACAATGTAAGGCTAGTTTTAAACAGTTTCAGCTACGATCTTGAGATGACGGAGGCGATAGACATACTGAACTAACAGACTCCCCCTTGGATATTGCCATAGTCAATCTCAAACATTTAGTCAGACTCGTAGCGTCTGGTCTTTCTCTCTCTCACTGAGTCTTCTTGAAGGTTTAACGTCTTTAGAAACATAGACTCCCTTTTGCTCGAACAGAATCCCGTTGGATTTGTCTTCAGCTTCAGCTTCTCCCTCTTTGTACACTCTTCAGGCTCCCCCTTTCATCAAGCTTCCGTGCTTTTGGGATCGACACCTGGCTTTCCGTATACAAGCTCCTTTAGGATAGTTTCCTGGCTCATTGAATCCACGCTTCCTCTTGCATTGAGCTCGTCTTCAGACTCCCCCTTAGAGTCGGCTATCGGGATTGTAGTCTGGAATCTGCAATCCTCAAACATTTATAAGTAAAACATTTTACAGTGAAAACATTTTCAGTTGTCCAGGTATCGTAACCTGGCTCTATTAAACTTTCTAAATCAAGATCCTGGCTTTAAAATATAATAATATGAATATATCCAGAAATACTTGATTCACTCCCCCTATCAACAATTCTTCAAAGATTTGGCAGTATTAAGCGAACAGGATTGGAAACTGGCTCTTTTAGAGATTTTAACAGTATAAGCATCCAAATCCCTCACAGTTAATCATCCAAGTCCAAACTAATGACCTTGGAGATATCACAAACTGTTTTTGATTTTTGTTAAAAATTCAAGTTTCAAATTAATGAACTTGTTTTATTTTCAGAAACACAATCAGCTTACTTAGATTTTGACACTCGGCATCTCAGACATCGGTTGTCGAAAATAAAGTAGAATCAAAATCTTTTTTTATTTTCTGAAAATATAAAGCAATAAAGAAATATTTACAAACATATTTACATACAATATTTTTGTTTGAGTTTGCGTTAGAGAATCATATCAGTCTTTGACAAGTCACAAGTACCGTTGAGCTTAGTTACACATTAAGAATTAAACAATTCACTTAGATTGTCGATATACTGATCCACTTAAATTTTCACACAAATTTCAACTGGTTCAGGATACGAATTAGGTGTTTTAAGAACTTAAACTCATTCATGTGTCCCACCTCTTGAATATACTCCCGTATCCAGATCCCAATATTCAGTCTTACAGGTGAGTATACCTAGATGATATCTGTAAAGGGTTAAATTGCGAATGCCGTGAGAGCTCAGGTCAGAACTTCCGTTCAGCAGAGAGATGACGGCTTCGACTTTTGGTGTGTCCCCTTTAGAGGATCTTTTCTTCAACAGCACATGATTTACATATTTTTTCAATGTTTCATCATTTTTTATGCTGAGTGTAGGCTATATTTCAAGCAAGCGTAAAGTATTCTCCGGGGACTAGGCCATTGCTTCCGCAAAATCAGAAGTCCCGGGATAATACCCTAGATATCACTAAGCATAAAGACCTAGTATCTCAGAAAGAGGGGTCCTTCAAACGAGATTTCAGGGGTTACCTATATATCCAAGTAGTGTTCCCCACGAAATAAGCAAGTTTGAATTTAGGTTTATATCCTGAAAAAGTTTACTAAATGTATAAAAACCTATCGGCATATCATCAGTGAGACTGTTTAACGCTATTTAAACATTACATTTCTTTAGCATACTGTAACTGTCTACTGATGTACTAACATTTCCTCTTTTTACACAAAAACTCAATTTTGAATTTTATCATGTTTTTTACTTTTTCAAATTTTCAAATGTTTTTGGATTTTCTGACAATTTCTTACTCCCCCTAAAATGAAAAATCATTTAAAAAAAATTGACACACCGATGTAGATAGCTTTGTCTCGCCATCCATTTTCTGCTTCTCATGCTCTGTTTTGCAACACATTATATTTTCTGCAAATGTACCCCCATGATTTACAACACATTGACATTTTACAGTTTGAAAACCGTTTTTCAATCTTGTGAAAGTAATCATGTTTGTTCAGCCGTGAGGGTTTCGGCGTATTCAATCAATATATTTTGAAATTTTTTTTTTTTTTTTTTTTGACAAAATAAAAACATATTTTTGGTTTTTTAAATTTTTCAATTTTTATGATTTATGAAATATTGTTTATTTATATACAGAAAACAAACAAACTCCCTGTTTCAACCAACACAGGGTTCAACAGCCTCCTCTCCTCGTTGTGCCAGGCTGCTCCAACTTCCAATCTCACAATCTTCAGATTTCTTGAGCACCTGCACATTCAGATTACTCAATTACTTGAACAATTTAGCCCAGGTCTGTTTGACCTTAGGCATTTCAACACAATATGCATCATTCAAATTCGGAAAATCTTTGTCATTCTGAACAAAGACTTTTTCAATCTTAACTTCAACCTTTTCATCTTTTACCGAAGACTCTTGTTTCTTAACACTCCATTTTTGACCTTTCGGAGTACCTCTTTTGTAAAAATTTGAACCTTTTTGAACTTTTTGATTTTGAACAACAACTTTAGGTTTCCAAAACTCTTGGGGTTTTGTCATATCAATATTTGTTCTCCAACTTTGTGTTGTTCTAACTCTGGGTGTGTGAGAATTCCAGGTCTGTTTTGAATCGAACCTATTAGAGTTTTATTTCCAAGTTTGGTTAGAAGCAAACTTGTTTGTGTTGTACCTCCAAGTTTGTTTTGAATCAAATCTGATTGACCTGTGTTTCACATCCTCAGATTTCTGTTTCTCAATATCATCAGATTTAAAACATTTAAAACATGTTCTTTTTGAAACATCTTTGACCTGTGGTTGTTGCTTTTTCTTTTTAACATAAAACTCTTCATTAGACTGTTGTCTAAATTGAAGTTATTTTTCTTCGTCAAAACTTTTTCCTTGAACAAAATTCATATTTGTCTGAAAATTTTGAGTTTCATTTCTTTTCCAATTTTGTTTCTTCTTATAACCCAACCCAGCCTTCATGTTCTTCTTTTTGTAACCAGGTTTGTTATACAAAGTTTTGTGACCCTTACCAGCAAACTTTGGAATCTCAGACTTTTCAATTTCAACCATTTTGAAAACTTTATCAACCTTTTCTGAAATCACATTCTGAATCGGGAATACAACATCTAAGAATAATTTGTCCGATCCAATCATGGTATAAACCAATCCTTTTGAATCATCATCCGGATTTTTCTCAGATTTTGTGTTTTTCAGATATCCATCATGAAAATTTCCTTCATTTTCATCTTGTGATTCAGATTTACCTGTTTCGATAGACTCTTCTACTAAAACACTTTCAACAACTTTACCAACCACCTCTGAATTACTGATATCATCAGATTTGGTATAAATCACATCGATGTTGTCGGGTAACTGGTCAACCATGTTTATTGCTTTTTCCACTTTCTCGCCATCATAGAATGTATAATTATTCTCCAACGGTGGTGGAACTTGATGGTATTCAGACCCAACTCCCTTTATGTTCTTTTTCTGACTCTTTTCCATCGGGTGTGATGTTGAAAATACGTTCCAGAATATATGACGATGAATGGTAACTTTGCAATTTATTGACCAACTTTTCTTTATCTGCCAATTCTTGTTTAAGCTTAGCAACATCATCAATATACTGATTTAAAACTCTTTGTTTATCTTCAAATCTAGCTTCAAGAAATTTAGTGTTTCTCTGACATGCACACAATCTATCATCTAGACTTTTGACTTTACTTTTTAAAACATCATACGCTTCTTTTACAGTATGATATGATAATTTCATTCCATCATATTCCTTTTGAAACTCTTGGATTTTGTTATCTTTTGGAACACATTCGTTGCAAACAGCTGAACATTTTTCTTTCAATGTTTTATTTTCTTTTTCAAGATCATCACATTTTTGTTTTAACTTTTCATTTTCTTGTTTCAAAAACTTTTCATTTTCAAACATTTCATGACATTTATCTTTGAAAATCTTTTCTATTTTAGTGAATTCTATATCTCTTATTTTAAACTTTTCATCTTTTTCAGTACAAGCACTGCACGTTTCCATGCATTTCTTGCACTGTTGTTCAGCTTCATTATCAATTTTATCAGAAGTATCAGTTTGAGTAGTTACCTCATTGATTGGCACTGTGGTTTCTTTTGCTTGTGAACTCTGACTTTCCTCAAACACCTGTTGTTTCTCTTCAACAGCTTCCTCAATTTTCTCTTCAACCTTCTTCACTTCATTCACCAACTTCTCACTCTCATTCACAATCTCCTCAACCGTCTTTTTCTTCTCCAAACTAGCATATATTACCTTCCTAATTCCTTCTTCAACCTTTTCCTTGTACCTTGGAATCTCCCTAAGGCCTTTGCACCAGACACTTACAGTAGGTATGGCAGCAACTAATGCATCAAGGTCAACCTTCTTTGGATCAACCGTCGGGTTTCCTTGAGGATCAACATAGCATTCCTTTTCTTTGCTCCACCTGCCTGCTAGTGTTGCTTCTTTGTAAGCATCATACACATCATCCAATCTAAGACGTGCATGTCTTTCTTCACGAGTAAGTTTCACTTCAGCAACCATTGCTTTAACTTTTCCAACATCTTTATCATGTTGACTCCAATCATATCCTTCATCATGATGGATTATACATCCGGGTCCTTCTGTCTCATCAAAGTATTTATCCCAATCAAAATTTTGAAACACGGATTGTACAGATCTTTCATATTCTAAACTTTCTTCACTTTGATCACGAAGTGACAAAACAGCATGTCTCTTCTCTCTAGAAGATCCTTCTTCAATCTGCTTTCTGGTTGGTTGCTCATTATTCTTGTGATATATGGCCTTTTTGTAGTAATTCTCATAAAAAGGATTCACACTTTCATCAGCTTTGTTGTTCGTGCATTCTCTCTTGAAATAACCCTTTTGTTTACACTTGAAACAAGTAACTTTGTTCTTATCAAAACCTATCTTCATTTATGGGCCTTCCAAACATCTTTTGCCAGTTATCTCCATGAATCTTTGAGCTCTTCGAATGACACTCGCCATGCACCAGCGAATATCCATGAGTTCCATTTCTTCTGGATCCACTTGATCGTAATCCTCCTTTGTCATGTTAGGATTTCCGATCTTACCTGCAATTAAACCTTCGTAAGATACCAGAATAGAAGCTAAGAAGCTCATATGCTGTTGAGCAAATTCATTGTTCAGAAGTGGAGAATTCTTCCAATCAAAGTTGGAATTTGATTTTGACGATCCTGATGCAGATGATGAATGATATCCTGGATCATAACTTGAAGATGTGTTCTTTGATGAATCACCAGTCTTTTCTGCAGTAAAACTAGTTTTGATCCTTGGAGATTCATTGTTTTGTAGCAACCCTCTGCGATAGTACAAACCAACATTCTGTTGATAGTTAGAACTAGACACTTTGTTTTGTTTTTCAATCAACAGATCATGTCCCTCTATCTTTTCAATCAGAGTATCTAACGTCATTGTATCAAATTTATCATCATTTTTCAACACAATCACATAGGTTTTCCAATCGTCTTCATTTGGTAAAGCCTCAACAAGTTTATCTACCATCTCTTCTCTCTCTTTGTGGATTTTAAATCTTTCCATTTCAATCTTCAGATGACAGAAGCGTTCAATCATTTGACGAACTGTTTCATTCTTCATGCAACTAAACATGTCAAACTCTTTCTTTAACAACGATATTTTGTTTTTCTTGATATCTTTCCCACCTTCAGCTTTCAACTTTAACGCTTCCCATGTTGACTTAGAAGTTTCACCATACTGAAGTAATGAGAAAATATCCTCTCTGATAGATTGTTGAAGTAAATTTTTCATTCTCAATTCAACTGAATGTTCCTTTTTATCATCTGCCGTGAAATCTTTAAGTGTGATTAATTCACCTTTTTCATTTTTCGGTTTTTCATATCCAATTGTTAAACAAATCCAGCTATCATATGCATAAGCCTGCACCCAGTTTTCAAATCTCTCATACCACCAGTGATAATCTTCGATATTCATGAGTATTGGTGGTCTCTGATGATTCCCATACACTTTATCATGATTCAAACTTTCAGATATCACTTTTGTAGCATTCTTTGGTGTTACTGGAATATCTTCAGATGTAAGCGCATTATAAAACGTGTTATAAAACTCTTCTTCCAAATCCGACATCTTTGCTATGCTTCTTGATTCTTTCACTTTGATTTACTAACAACCTTTTGATCACCTTTTGCCTTTCTCTCTCTACTTTCTCTCTCTAGCCTCTAAGCTTCAAATCTCCAAAATGGCAAAAGTCCCTAAACTAAGCCCTAACTCCTCTATTTATAGGCAAAGGATTATAAGGGATTTCCCCTTATTTACAATAATGCCACCTTGCCTTTTTCTATCTAAAATTACAATGTGAGGCTAGTTTTAAACAGTTTCAGCTACGATCTTGAGATGACGGAGGCGATAGACATACTGAACTAACAGATATGACCCAGAAATTGCACTTCATCAATCCAAAACTCACACTTAGAAAACTTAGCATACAGACGTTCACCACGTAAAAGTTCAAGCATAAGACGTAAATGGCGAGCATGATCAGCTTTAGACTTGGAATATATAAGAATATCATCAATAAAGACTATCACAAAACGATCTAAATAAGGTTTACACAAACGGTTCATAAGGTCCATGAACACAGCGGGCGCGTTGGTTAAGCCAAAAGGCATGACCACGAACTCATAGTGTCCATATCGAGTACGAAACGCCGTCTTAGGAATATCATCTTCGAGGACACGTAGTTGATGATATCCAGAACGTAGGTCATTTTTTGAGAAACAGGACGCGCCTTGTAATTGATCAAATAGGTCATCGATACGAGGAAGCGGATAACGATTCTTCACGGTAAGCTTATTCAGTTCATGATAGTCGATACACATACAGAAAGATCCATCCTTCTTCTTGACGAATAAAATGGGAGCACCCCACGGGGAGGTACTTGGACGAATAAAACCCTTATCGAGTAATTCTTGCAGCTGGCTAGATAACTCTTGCGTCTCGGAAGGTGCAAGACGGTAAGGGGCCCTGGCGACAGGAGTCGCACAAGGTAGGAGATCAATACGAAAGTCAACGGATCTGGGAGGAGGAAGACCAGGAAGATCTTCAGGAAAGACATCAGTGAAGTCACACACAACTGGAACGTCGCTTATGTTCTTCCCCTTGCCTTTTTGTTCCACCACGTGAGCCAAGAAGGCAGGGTTCTGTTTACGTAAGCTTCGGCTCGCTTGGGTGCATGACATCAACCTCGGCCATTTTAAAGGTCGGTCTCCATAGACGATCAAAGTATCACCAGAGGGAAGAGGAAGACGAACAAGTTTCTTATGACACACTATTTCGGCATGGTTCTTACGCAACCAGTCCATGCCAATGATGACATCAAAGCTACCTAATCTCATGGGTATAAGATCAATAGAGAAGACGTGATCGTTAAGAATCAGAGAACAATCACGCACGATAGAATTCACAAGAATCGACTTACCATTAGCGACTTCAACAGAGAATGACTCAGGTAACTTGGAGCGTGTACAGTTTATCAAAGACTCAAATTCTTCGGACACAAAGCTTTTATCGGCACCAGTATCAAATAGAATCGAAGCATAAAGGTTATTAACAAGGAACATACCATTGACAACATCATTGTCATTACGAGCCTGATTCGCATTAAGGTTGAATGCTCATCCACGAGCGGCTGGCTGCTGGTCCTGGTTCAGTTGAGGACACTGGTTACGGAGGTGGGTAGTATCTCCACACTTGTAGCATGCACGAACAGCGTTGACTGGCCTTGGGTTCTGTAGAGGGGCTGGGAGTGCAGGTAGAGCCGCCTGAGCTGGGGCTTGTTGAGCTTGCAGGGCCGGGTTAGCTTGACGACAGTAAGGAGTCGTGTGACCATAGCGATTGCAGTTGGTGCACAGACGACATGCAGAAGCAGAAGGGTGATGATAGCTGCAAGTTGCACACTTGGGATGAGGCCCGGTGTATTGCTTCTTTGTTTCGGGAGCAGCAGGGTTAGCAGTAGCAGTAGTAGGTTTAGCAGCAGGGTTTACAGTAGGAGTAATAGCATTACATCCAGAGCCCTGGGACTTCCTTTTTTTGTTCTTGCTGCCGCCTGGCTGCTGAGTAACTTGATTCGCAGACTTGGAGGGAGCAGGAGTAGCGAACTGTTTATCACGCACACGGTTGTTGTTCAAACTTGCTGCCAAACGATAGACTTCCTCAATAGTTTCCAGTTGAGCTGCTTCAATAGAATCACGCATAGCAGGAGGTAGACCATTGATGTACTTGGTTATCATTCGCTTAGGAGTCGAAACCAAGTGAGGAACGATAAGACTTAGCTGCTTAAAACGGGTAGTATAAGCCAGGTTATCATCGCCAACCTGTTTCAGATGCCAAAACTCTTCTTCAGCTTAAATTGTTCATGAGGAGGGCAGAACTCAAGCATCATTAGTTCTCGCACCTCAGCCCATGGAAGAGTATAGGCTTCTTCATTTGAACAGATGTTTCTCTCATTCGACCACCACTCCAACGCTCTGCCTTGGAACATTCCAATTGCACTCCTAGTATTGAGATGGTCCGGGCACTCGTTGTTAATGAAGGTAACCTCGATGCTATCGAACCATTCGAGCATTGCAGTCACCCCATCACTGCCCGTGAAAGACTTAGGGTTGCAAGATATGAAATGCTTATAGTTGAACTTAGTAGGCTTTTGCTTCTCAGCCTTGGAGTCCGTAGAGGATGGAGGGGTGTTTGATCCTTGAAGCTCAGTGACGATCTTTGGCATGACTCGAGCAATCTGGTCGGCCATGAATGACATCATCTTTTTCTGAGACTTCTCCCTGGATTTCCTGAGAGTGTCGGATAGCTTTCGAAAATACATCCTAAAGATCCAATAAGAGGATCGTAAAAGTCTAAATTCACGAAGCCTCACGATATTGATTCTCACAAATAGACTAAAACTCAATAAGATTCATGAGATCAAGATTCAAGTTTCACATAGATTCCAATACCCCAAAGACCCACGACCTTCGCATGGCACGTTGTACGAAGTTTGGCAACATGCCAGAAACGCTTATATATAGGAAGTACCAGCGGCGTATCCACCACGCTTCGGGCACATCGCTTCCACCTCGTACTCGGTGTCATGTTACGTGTCGTAGAACACATCATCATCATCATCATAGATTCACATAGTTCACCATAGATTCAAATAGATTCACATAGATTCCAAATAGGTTCAAATGGTTTCGATAGACTCCCATAGATTCAGTGGATTCAATAGACTTCAATAGATCCAATAGATCCAATAGATTCAATAGACCCTAAATAGATTCACATAGTCTCGTGCTATCAATCCATAACCAACGAAATCCCGCATGGCACATGTTACGAAAGTTCGGTAACATGACGGAAGCACTTATATATAGGAAGTACCAGCGGCGTATCCACCATGCTTCAATCATGCCACGTCCGTCTCGTCGTCGGTGTCATGCCTCGTTAACCACCGCTTTCGATTCCACCATTTCTCAAACATAGATTACACATATAGATTCAACCACATAGATTAACAAGGTAGATTCGATCACTCAACCCGAGCCTACAAAACTACGAACTTCACTTAACGCGGGGTACGAAGGTTTGGTAGTATGCCAGAAACTCTTATATATAGGAAGTACCAGCGGCGTATCCACCACGCTTCGGACATGCCACTTTCCCCCTCGTCTTTGGCGCTAGGCTACATTTCGTATTTTTGTCTCTCCATCCATTCATACATAGTTTACACATAGATTTCACTAGAGTACATAGTAGATTTCACATAAGTTTCTCATAGACTACACGAATAAACTTTCCAGAGCCTTAGAATCCCACATCAGACACTAAATTTCGCATGGCGCTCGGTACAAAAGTTGGTAACATGCCAGAAACACTTATATATAGGAAGTACCAGAGGCATATCCACCATGCTTCGGACACGTCACTTCCCCTTCGTATTCCACGCCACGTTACATCTAGTGTCTTACCGTCACATTATCACATAGATTACCATAGAATAAAGCCTCATAAATTTAGTTCGATCTTAGATTAGAATTTAAGTTTTAGATTGCGAACCACGTGTGATTCGGTTGAAAGCATATCGAATGATCGAAGAATCGAGTTTAAAACCACATGCATAAAATTGAGATAACATAAAAGGAAGATAGGCTCTTAAAACATAGGATTGTTCCGGGTAGAGGAACGGCGACTAACCAAAGTGATTCGAACCCCTTTCGAATTGAGATAGCGTGTCTTGACTTACTTAGACAAACACGTCATCGATGTTAGGCCTACGATATTCGTCCTTTTGGTCATTTCACGTATCCAATCTATTGGAAGTTACGAGACTTTGGCGAGGCATAAAAATCAAGGAGTGGGACTAGTTATCAAGATCTGAGTTTCACCTCTAACTTGACAACATTGTGCCCTAAATAGCGTTGGTACTTATCCGTAGATAAGACCTGCTAGAATATTATGGAGATTTCCGGCAAGGTTTGGATGTCACTTCTGACTTGAAGGCAAATCTCGTGCAAAATACAAACACTGATTATCAGCGTTTCCGAAGCATCAAGCGTATATTGTATCAGCCTTAGGAAAGGCATGTAAGTTTAACATGGAAACGTGCAGCTAGGAAGCAGTTACAGTAGAATGCATAAGTCTTAAACAACAAATAAGAGTCAAGAGTCCTAGAACTATAGACTAGGGCAAGTACTCCAACTTATCCTAATTCCCTATAGTTATGGCTCTGATACCAATCTGTCATACCCCAACCGATGGCGGAAACATTGGGGTGCGAGCACTAAGCGTTCAGATTGCTCATGAGATTCCATAACACTAATTGTTTCAATAGAACTTAGATTAATTTCATCATAACATTGTCTGAAAGCAAACACAACCAACACAAGTATCGAATACAGACCAAACCGAATATTGTTCAAATTGTTCAAAAGATTCTAAGTTAACTAGGCGACGTTTCTACGCATCTCCTAGTTGAATTCCATGCAATCCAAGCATCCTATCAGCCTGCAACATGTATTATGACGTACATGAAACTATACATATTATTTACAGTATCTTCACATGTAACGAAGTGCGTTTTATATTTATAAAAATGGTTTATACCTTAACATTAAAACACACACAACAAAGGACAAGTGTATCCCGTCATATATGCAGCAAAGTATTGGTAAGAGCCAGATATCGATCCATGGAACACGGGCGTTATAATGTACTAAATCTTTGTCATTAGATTACCAGATATAAGGAAAGGTGAATGGTTGTTTAACTAAATTATCTAAATTACAACTAAAACACAAATATACTATTATCTTGTTTCACAAACAACCTGAACATGTTATCTATATCACATATGTCACAAAAGCACTTAATCAATTTTCCAATTTCGAGACAGTTAGTCATCCGCTAGGAGTTTTCTAACAAGATGCTTCTTCGGAAAGTTAACGCGATAAACACACGTTAACCACCTAAAATCATTCTTTAGCGAGCTATTGATATTCATTCATGTAAACCTTTAAAGATAGATTAGTCATCCGCTAGGAGTTTTCTAACCTCACTTATCAAAGAAAGCAATACCGATGGTCACAATACAGCCACGAGGATAAGCATTTAAGTAGATCATATAACGACATATTTCACCTTTACAAGTCTTGAACACAAATCTACCATGTCAGCAATTTCAGACCAAAATTACTAAACAAGGATCATAAACCGAATGCAAGAACATGTAATCAACACCATATAATTCGTTAGAACCCTTACGTGCAAGAAAGTATTCCTAATCAAAATAAGATATATCTTAGATAAAACCAATACCCCTCTCGAGTCTCATGGTGTAAACAAGTTTACAAACAAGTGATTAATTAAGAAATAGTTACCATCCCACTAACCACAGATTCATTATCCAAAATAATCAAACATAATCAGGAACTCAACATCAATGAAACGTTCATTATATAATCATGAAGATTTAAACATGAAAAAGTACTAAAGTTCCATATAAACAAGATTACAACATAAAGTTCATTCAAGAAACAAGTTTATAACTTACTATTACATAAACTACATTAAACATAAACTAACATCAGCTCATAACTTGCAAAATGATCAGAATACATGTTCAAGAACAAGGAATCGAACCATAAACAAGCAAGGAATTGATGGGTTGGATCGGCTATGCTTCCACTCGATCTTTAAGCTTCAAATGGGTCTGATCAGGACTGCTTCGTAACCCAGAAATCGCCCAGAAACAGGGAGAAAAACCCAACATTTTAACCAGTAGCGAATGCTGCTATTTATAGAAGAAATTCTGATCGGCACGGTCGTGCGGATCTGGCACGGTCGTGCGGTCAGGTGATGTCGGGTGACGTCAGTTTCAGCGATCCCGAGTCAGCCAAGTGGACAAGTTGCTTGGGTCAGCAGATCGGCACGGTCATGCCTCGTGTGGCACGGTAGTGCGGTCCGAGAAACAGTCGGCACTCTAGTCGCATGGGCAGTGCTTCCGAGATCGAAGCAATGGCACGGTAGTGCCGCTGGTGGCACGGTCGTGCGTCACCTGGCAGTTGATCAGATTTATGTCATTTTCATCAGAAATGCATCAGATTTTTCCCGTTTTCATCAGAATTTTCCTTTATGCTCTGTTTAAGACCTGAAAATATAAAAGTACCGGATTTGGCACCTAAACGTTGCGGTTACGGTCAAAAACGCTTAAAACAGAAGTGTTTTGGGGTATAAAAACATGTATAATTTAACATATATCAAACATCCCCACACTTGAACTTTGCTTGTCCTCAAGCAAACTTAAAATAAAACACGGAATCAAAACTGAATATTTACAAGGTTACTAATTTGTTTGGTGGTCCAATTTGTTTTCAAAAAGTCATCATTAAAGATTTAAAACAAACAAGCTTTGTTAGATGTTATGAAAGGATAATATTAAAGCAAAGATTCTACTTTCGATTGACTTAGCATGCAAATCTTTACATTTCTCACAATGTTCACACACACTCGGTTAAATTTCTGAATCATACATATAATGTGTATGTTAAACACTCGATGCCTAGTCAATGAATCATGCAATATCATAAGCTTGTCAAAAGATCTGATCTCCACCAATTAATATGTGAAAAACATAAATCAAGAGGTCTTTGATGGGTTGTAATGATAGGCTAAGGTTTAGGGTATGGAATGGATATTTGAAAATGGCTAAATGGTTAAAACTCGGCGGTTATTTGTAACTAGCGTAAATGAATCAACAACATACATAAATAACGCTTAAAGACGATTTTACACTTTTCGAGCTATACAACATATTTGTACTATTTAGCACTTAAAATTGCTCTAATTTGATCGTCTTTATTCTGTTTTTCGATCTCTATTTTTTTTTTTTTAAGATTCAAGGAAATAATTACAAACAAACTAGTTGGAAAATAACTTTGGCCGAGTTTTAACATAAAGGTTTAAAAATAAAAAGGCTAAATTTGGTTAAGTAGGCTAAGTAGTTGGGTAAAATTTGAAAAACACGGAAAATAGGCTCAACATGGCGAACTAATGGATAATGTTGGGTGCGGGATATAAACAAAGAAAAAGGCTAACACACAAGGGTATCCTAAGTGCCTCCATCATTTTCATGCAATTTCACATATTCATGATCTTGAAAAGTATACAAATGACAAGTTCTAAATTACATGAAACATCCGGCTCACTCATTTTCCGCAAAAACAAAGAAGCATTGAAGAAAGCAGTAAAGGCTCAAAAATATGCTCACGTAAACGGAAGGAATGGGTATAAATATAAAGGTAAACATGCTAGTCTTTCTTTTGTTTCGTCACGCTTTTAGTTATCTTTTTCAAACAAAAATTTGGCTTGTCTATTTTTTTTTTTTTTATCAAATTTGATGCTTTCTAAAGAACACAAATTGACCCTTTTTTTTTTTTTTTACAGAAATGATAACAATTAAGGACAAACAAAGTTTAAAACCCTTTAAACCCCTTCCCACACTTGAACTTCACATTGTCCCCAATGTGAAATACATATTAGTCAAGCAATTATGAAGAGCTAAACTAATAATGTGAAAAGGGAAAGATGTACTCCCTCAGAGTTGGAGTCGACTTGTTTGAGTAGAGTTTTTGTTTGAAGTCGTCTCAACTCTGCGTGCATTTCTTTACAAATCTGCCAATTATGTTACTCGCTAAAATAGACAACATTACCATTGATTAAAATGTTAGATAATTCAACCGGATCCGTTATTCAAACAAAGCAAACATACTAAAGTTCTTAAAACAGACATAAAGTAAAAATATCCCAAACAAAGTACTGAAAAGAAATATCATAAACATAAGTTTCTGAATCGTTTCACCCTACCTCCTCTTACTCCTCATCATCATCATCATCATGGTGGCGTGTTCCAGATGAACCCGCCCCATACATACCTGGAAACTGTGGAGGGTTGCTGAAGTGGCCAGGATATACGCCTTGTAGCTCCCTGAAGATGTAGGAAAATCCTGCATACATATCCTGCTGCATGGTTTGTTGAGATGCCCGTATAGCTGACTGGTCAGTCCTAATAGCGTCTTGAGCTGCTCGAATAGCCTCCTGCTCGACTCTCAGAGCTAACTGGTCGGCTCTCATAGTGTCCTGAGAGACCTGCATATGCTGGAACTGTTGATACAGCTCAGGGTAGGAAGGTATACCTGGAGGCCAGTTTTGTTGGTGCTGATACTGATGCTGGTGTTCCTCATGTTGTGGTTGATTGTGTGGTGGCTGGTCATGTGGTGGTGGCTCTAGTGCATGCTGCTCTCCCATTTCGACGTCCTCGCCCTGTGGTGGTAGTGGTAGCGGATCCCATACTTCCCCATTTAGACCCCTCAGTCACGATCCATTATCTGTGTCTACTACCAAACCCATAGCGTTTAAACACTTCATATCCACATCTCCTCCTGCGCGAACCAAATTGAGACCACTGACTACATCATCTTTCATAATACCTAAGTTGTGTGCTAACTGAGTCACATATTCACCACCATGGATTTCGCTGTTTTGAGTTCTCCCCGCACTGTTTATGAAAAATTCAGCCATTCTAGCTGCGAGGTTGATATGTACTCCAGTCACTAAGGAATATATGATAAGAAGATCTGGAGTGGGACAGTTTCCTGCACTGTCCATGCGTCCACAAATGGTGTGACTGATGATCTGATGAACGACCCTCAGAAGCGGGTCTCGTAGTCGTGAAGCTTTAGCTTTCCTAGCTTCATAAGGCGGTCCAACTGCCACTTGTGCCCAAAAGTTAGCCCGTTGCTGATCATTGTCAAACTTGTAGATATTTGTGAAAAGATCTTAATCGATTTCTGCAGATGAATATATGCCCAATTTTCTTCCAAGTTTAGCAACCGACCACTTATGCCATTTTCTCCCCAACCTGAACTGTATTGTTTCCCTGTTTTTGAAGTCCGGATTCTCGCTTTTTGGTTTTTCATAAGTGTAGGAAGCGAAGAACTCCAATGTTAGTTCAAGATAAACGGGGCGTTCAATGTTGAACAACCTTGACATCGGATGTGACATCATGTCGGATAGTCTTTGTTCTTGTTTTAGGGATGTCAAAGTCCCCCAGTTGATTCTTCTTGCTTCACCAATTTGCCCCCGTCGATTCCATAAAGCTTCTAATCTTGCAATGCAAGGTTGTTCTCTCGGCTTGTTCTCGCTGAATTGGAGGAATCGGTGATTCATCTGCACACAGGAATATAATAAAATAAGAGCAGATTATAAAATTTTCGTTGCTGCCACTAGAACAGTCTGTTTTCAAGCTTCTGTTTCTGTTTCAGTAGTCGCACGGTCGTGCGGAATTGGCACTGCCGTGCCATCTCCTGATCGCTCAACAGTTGATTTCCGGACAACGAGTCGCACTGCCGTGCCAAATCGGCACCACCGTGCATCTCGGCGTCGCAGCTTTTATCCGACGATCTGTTCTTGATTTCCGAACGGCACTGTCATGCCGTGTGACCGACGTGACCGTGCGACAGCAAATTTTAACCAAAAAAATAGTTTATTTCACTGAATTTAACGTGTATCTTTCAAAATTTGACTTGTAATCAGTTAATAGACTTTGAATCAAGCACCAGAACTACCGATTTAACATTAATCACCCAAGAACTAGGGTTTATTTGACATTTATGAAGAAAACCCCAAAATTTCTTGGTTCAAGCATCAGATCTACAACAGAAACTAAGTTCAATCTACGAAACAAGTAGGAAACATACCTTTAAAGACGATTGAAGCGAAATCTAGGCAAAAATTAGGTGTTTTGTGGGTGCAGCCGACATAGAACTCCCGTGCGGCGACTAGGGTTTCGTAAAAGTGTTATGTTTTTACTGCAGAATCGCTTAAATACCCTAGTTTTTACTGTTCGATTTTCGAGGCGCACGGTCGTGCGGACTTGGCACGGTCATGCCATTCCGGATCGCTGTTATGGTTCGGCCTGTGTTATCGGGAAGCATGGTAGTGCAGTGGTCGCACGGTAGTGCGATCCGATGACGGCCCTGTGTTTGAGCTACTAATCATTTTTTATCAAGGATGGCATGCCCGTGCCGATTTGGCACGACCGTGCGGTACCTGGGCCTTTTTGTGTAATTTTTCACAGTAAGCTTATAACTCCGAATTTTTACCCCATTTTCCCATTTTTGCACTATTTCATATATTCTAATAATAAAGTAGCTTCAAAATTCCAAAAATTATGTATCATGCTTATATGTACCTATTTAAAACCGAGAATTTAACGAACTATGAAATAAAAATATTAACAACTAATATATACAAAATTACCCTTAGCGCGTGAAGACACGCTCGCTAAATTTGTCAGCCAGTCGATAGCTAGACTCATTTTTCCCAAACTTGATTTAAGCGCGTGGGACGTGAAGTCCGAGAATTTCCTCCACCGGGTCAACTGGTCCGTTGATGTAACTTTTGAGTCTATGACCGTTGACTTTGAATGTTTCCCCGCTTAAATTCTCGATGGTTACGGTTCCGTATGGAAATACTTCTTTGATCGTATAAGGACCCGTCCATCGAGATCTTAACTTCCCAGGGAATAAACGCAGTCGTGAGGAGTACAATAGAACAAGATCTCCAACGCGGAAATCTTTATGTTCTCTTATTCTTTTGTCATGAAACCTCTTGACTCGTTCTTTGTACTTGCTAGAACTTTCATAGGCATGATTTCTTAGCTCCTCGAGCTCGTGAATTTGCAGAAAACGGGCTTCACCTCCGCTTTTTAAATCCATATTCGCCGTCTTCAAGGCCCAGAATGCCCTATGTTCTAGCTCGACAGGTAGATGACAAGCTTTTCCATAAACCAACCTAAAGGGTGTGGTCCCAATAGGTGTCTTAAATGTTGTTCTAAAAGCCCACAAAGCGTCATCTAACTTGTCTGACCAATCCTTGCGGTTGTTATTAATGGACCGCTCAAGGATTCTTTTTAAACCCCGATTCGTGACCTCTACTTGCCCGCTCGTTTGAGGGTGGTATGGCGTAGCCAATCTATGATGAACACCATAACGGGACAAGGCTCGTTCTAACTGCGCATTACAAAAATGCGTTCCACGGTCACTGATTAGTGCTTTTGGAGCACCAAATCGGGCAAATAAACTCTTTAAGAACCTCACAACCACACTAGCATCATTTGTAGGCAAAGCTTGAGCTTCAGCCCATTTGGAGACATAGTCTACAGCAACTAGGATGTATTTGTTACCTCGTGAGGCTGGAAATGGCCCCATGAAGTCGATACCCCATATATCAAAGACTTCACATACTTGCATTGGATGTTGAGGCATTTCATTGCGTGCAGAGATATTTGTTGCCCTCTGGCAAGCATCACATGCTCGGACCCATTCATGCGCATCACGAAAGATTGTGGGCCAGTAAAACCCAGAGTCTAACACTTTCTTTGTAGTGTAGTTTGCTCCATGATGACCTCCGGTTGGCCCTTCGTGACAGTGACGCAGAATGCTAGCTGCCTCTTCTCCAAATACACATCTTCGGATCACCTGATCGGCTCCGATTCTAAACAAGAATGGTTCGTCCCAAATGTAATATTTCAAATCTGCAAAGAATTTCCTCTTTTGCTGATATGACAATCCTTTGATAAGGATTCCACATGCGAGGTAGTTTGCAAAGTCGGCGAACCAAGGTGACTCGTCATTCATCTCGATACTTAGAAGAAATTCGTGGGGGAAATTGTCGTTTATTGGTTCCTCCACTGAATTTTCAGAACTTTCATACTCAAGTCTCGAGAGATGGTCGGCTGCAACATTTAGATTGCTCCCTTTTTATCTTGGATTTCTATGTCAAACTCTTGTAGTAACAAGATCCATCTGATAAGACGCGGTTTTGCGTCCTGTTTGCTAAAAAGGTATTTTATTGCTGCATGATCCGTATACACAATTGTTTTAGACAACACAAGGTACGACCTGAATTTGTCGAAAGCATATACTACTACCAAAAGCTCCTTTTCTGTAGTCGTATAATTCTCTTGAGCATCATGTAGAGTTTTGCTGGCATAGTATATAGGATGAAAATGCTTATCCCTTCGTTGTCCTAAGACTGCTCCTATTGCGTAATCACTGGCGTCGCACATTATCTCAAATGGCAACGCCCAATCTGGTGCAACTAAAATAGGGGCTTCGATAAGCCTTTGTTTAAGCTGCTTGAATGCTTTCGTGCATTCGTCGGAGAATACAAATGGAGCATCTTTTTCTAACAAACGGGTCATAGGTCTTGCGATTTTTGAAAAGTCTTTTATGAATCGCCTATAGAACCCTGCATGACCCAGGAAACTTCTAATCGCTCTGACCGAGGTAGGGGGAGGAAGTTTAGAAATGACATCTACTTTTGCTGGATCAACTTCCAACCCGGCTTCAGAGATTTTGTGTCCAAGAACTACCCCTTCTTTCACCATGAAGTGGCATTTCTCCCAGTTAAGCACAAGATTAGTTTCCTCACATCTCATTAACATTCTTTTCAGGTTTCCAAGACATTGATCGAAAGAACTCCCAAAAACAGAGAAATCGTCCATGAATACCTCCATGGAGTCTTCAATCATGTCATGGAAAATAGCTACCATGCAGCGCTGAAATGTGGCTGGTGCATTACATAGTCCAAAAGGCATACGCCGGTAGGCGAATGTGCCGAAAGGACATGTGAAAGTAGTTTTCTCCTGGTCTTCAGGAGCGATAGGAATTTGAAAGTATCCAGAGAACCCATCCAGAAAACAGAAAAAAGACTTCCCCGACAGACGTTCCAACATCTGGTCGATAAATGGAAGCGGGAAGTGGTCCTTACGGGTGGCATCGTTGAGTTTGCGGTAATCGATGCAAACTCGCCATCCGGTGACGGTACGGGTAGGAATAAGTTCATTCCTATCGTTTGGAACTACAGTAATACCACCTTTCTTGGGTACTACTTGCACTGGACTTACCCAAACAGAATCAGATATAGGATAAATCAGCCCTGCATCTAACAACTTAATAACCTCTTTCTTTACCACGTCCTGCATATTTGGATTCGGACGCCTTTGATGCTGTGCACTAGGCTTGTAATTATCTTCCATGAGAATCTTATGAGTACAGAAAGAAGGATTAATGCCTTTGATATCCATAATCTTCCACGCCATGGCTTTCTTGTGGAGCTTTAGAACTTCGAGAAGCTGTCTCTTTTCTTCTTTTTCTAAAGACGCTGAAATGATGACAGGCAAGTGACACTCCTCGTCTAGGAATGCATATTCGAGATGCGGTGGGAGTTCTTTTAACTCCAATGACGGTTGGTCTTCAACTGATGGTTTGGACTTTTCTTCAACTTCACGGTCAATCTCCACAAATTGATTTGGACCTTGAGAACCATCATCATCAATTTGGCAGACTGGCTGCTCTTGTGAAATGTCGTCTTGGTTCTCACACAAAAGAGGTGTGTCCATATCAATTTCTTCTATCGTGCCTTTGAAATGAGAGCTTACACAAGTATCGACAATGTCGACATAGTAAAGCATGTCATCGTGACTTTGCGGATGCTGCATTGATCTTTTAATATCAAAAGTCACGTGCTCGTCATTTACTCGGAGCGTGATTTGGCCAGCTGCCACATCAACGATCGTCCTCGCGGTATTGAGGAACGGGCGTCCAAGTATTAATGGCACTTTTGAGTCTTCGTCCATGTCGAGAATAACAAAATCCACGGGAAAAACAAATTTATCAATTTTAACAAGCATGTTTTCAACGAATCCACGCGGATACTTGATCGAACGATCTGCAAGTCGAATGCTCATTCTAGTGGGTGAAGGTTCACCCAGATCTAATTTAGCAAAAACTTTATATGGCATAAGGTTTATGCTAGCTCCTAAATCGGCTAATGCGTGACTGACAGACATGCTGCCAATGAGACAGGGAAGAGTAAAACTGCCCGGATCTCCCATCTTTTCAGGTAGACGGTTTTGGAGAAGGGCTGAACAGTTTTCATTCATCAACACACAAGATCGAAGCACGGTCATGCCTCGTGTGGCATGGTAGTGCGGTCCGAGAAACAGTCGGCACTCTAGTCGCATGGGCAGTGCTTCCGAGATCGAAGCAACGGCACGGTAGTGCCGCTGGTGGCACGGTCATGCGTCACCTGGCAGTTGATCAGATTTATGTCATTTTCATCAGAAATGCATCAGATTTTTCCCGTTTTCATCAGAATTTTCCTTTATGCTCTGTTTAAGACATGAAAATATAAAAGTACCGGATTTGGCACCTAAACGTTGCGGTTATGGTCAAAAACGCTTAAAACGGAAGTGTTTTGGGGTATAAAAACATGTATAATTTAACATATATCATATTAAAATATCAATACAAAAGCATTGGCGAGTATACAAGTTTGATAATAGAATAATAGATTAAGACAACTCATATCCATAGTGTAAACAATATAATAGTCTCAGCCGTGCTAGTGTCACAGTCCACGCAGTGATAGCCCAAGTATCCCGATGCTTTAGTGTTTACCCCAAGAGTCAAGGTAAACTAGAATCCTCCTAACAATACCCCCCGAGAATAATGGGAGAGGTGCATCTCCTATAGCGCTACTATTGTTAAGGCGGAACTACACACTCTGGATTAAACGCCACATAGCACAAAGAGTCAAGAATCAAAAATCACAAGTTTCACATAGGATAGAGTATAAGTTTCAAAGATTCAAGTTTAAGTTTCATAGAATACATGTTACACCCTAACAGTTTAGAGTAAAAAGGGAATCGAGTATACTCACAGTGATTGTTTAACAGTATAAACTGCTATTGGATCAAAGGGAGCTCTTTTAGAATTAGCCTGATTAGATTACAATAGGATAAGAGTCGGACAGAGTACGAGATTGAATAAGGTGTCAAGTTGGTCATTGGATCAAATGGTTGTCCGATCGGATAGCTATCCGATCGGATTGCCAGTCGGTCGGGTGACCCATGTGTTGTGAAGGTAGAAGGCTGCCCGGTCGGATGGCCATCCGATCGGGTTGCCACTTGTGTGGAAGTTCATAGGTGGAAGGGATAGGGTGGCTGCTCGATCGGACAGCAGTCCGATCGGGTTGTCACTCGATCCGAGTGTAGGTACCCTGGTTCTCCCAATCGGATGGCTGATCGATCTGACGGCTGTCCAATCAGGTTGCCATTCGATCAGACTCCCAAGTTTTGATTGCTAACCAAGTGTTTGTTAGTTTCAAGTCTATGGCCAGTGTCACCTGATAAGGTGGTTGTCCGATCGGACGGCTGTCCGATCGGGTTGCCACTCGATCGGGCGACCTTTGTTCTCGTTTAACATGTTTGTAAAATCTCTAAGTTTCTAGATTAACGGTGACGGCACGACACGTATCGAGACAACGGTAAAATCCCTTTAGCACTCTAAACCCCGATTGAGTGGGAATCACCCCTGTTCGATCGGTCGTTTGTTTCTAATGGGTTTATGTCGGGATCCGTTGCCATGCTCGTCTTTTACCGGTATAACCAGATTAAATACCAACTCTAGACTATTCATCAGATCTACAGTTAGTTTAGACTCGATTTCCACCGAATAAAGTAGAAGTTGAGAAAAAGATGAAGATACTCAAGTTTTATAGGAAAATTCTAGATTTAGCTTAGATTTAGGTTAGATTTAGTGATACGTACATGGAATCCCTTAGGTCTTAGCTAGATCTCGTCAAGAATGGCCTCATATGTTAGTTTGTACAACCACCATGATGACGTCATCCTTAGGATCTCAGATCTGAGAGATTTCACGGTGAAAAGCGTGATTTCAAGTGAGAATCACGTAGAGAATGAAGCGTAGGTCAAGAAAGTACAAGAATCTAGCCGAAAACGTACCGAATTTAATGAGAAAAATGAAGGAATGAAGGGTGCGCGTGCCTTGATCGAGCAGAGCTGTCACATCACTCAAAATGGTGATGTGACAGGTCTATTTATAGTGAGAGGGGCAACAAGGCGGTGCTAAGTGGATAGGGTGGCCGGTCGATCGAGTGGTCACCCGATCGGGTGGTCATCCGATCGGACGGCCACTCTGGCCAATCCCTTCCTTCCGCGTTCCTGATTTAGGGGCTGTTTGGCAACATCTGAACCAATAAGTGCTGAATGAATAAGAGGTCTGAATGGGTAAGAGGCTCTGAACCAGTAAGTGCTGAACCAGTAAAGTGTTGTTTGGTTATACATCTGGATGACTGTGTATAATGACATTTTTATCCCTATAAACAAAACTAAATACTAAATGATTATTATTATTAAATATCTGAGAACATGTTCAGTGGACACAGGTCCCAAACCAACTCGATTATTAGCCACAACAACAAGTAGTCACTATCCACTTTATCAACCCCAATTAAAATTAAAATGCCTGAATCCTTCTCAATCTTCATGACCCCAAAAAAAAACCAAGATCTTCAAAGGACGAACAAGCACCACCACCATCTTATCGTTATCAATCTTCATGCTCTTGATGATGATCATGATCAAAGACTGTCACGGAGGAGGCGGCGGTGTTATGGAGTAGCAGAGGAGGAGGCGGCGGCGATGAGGAGCAGCAGAGGAGGGGGAGACGACGACGATGTGGAGAAGAGAGAAGCGATTTGAGGGAGAAGGGAGCCGGAAGATGGAAGGTTTACGGTGGGGGAAAGCGTCGGAGATAGAGACCACCGGAGATGGAGGGTGTCGCTTGGTCGACGCTGTTGTTGATGATGGTGGAGGGCAGCGGAACGTGGGAGGAGGTGGAGGAGGGCTGTGGAATGTGCGGGTCTGGAGGGAGATGAAGGCGGCACTGTATGTCACAAGGGGTAATCAAGTCACAATTTTCATTCAGCTACTTTTCAAATCTGAACCATTCAGGTCTGAATGGTTCCATTCAGATGTGAAGTTTTTTGTGAACCAAACAATCAAGCCTCTGGCCGATTCAGAGGGTGGCTCTGAATGAATCCATTCAGATGTAAACAAACAGCCCCTTAGATTCGTTTTGCGAGTTATATTTAGCGTTGCGTTGCGTATAGTTTGGGTAAAGTATCTAGATTACATTACAACCCAAAAGTTTTCAAGTTTCATAGATTCCGCCAGTGACAAGGCTCCAGTCTCTCGTTTAACCAAGAATCAAGTTTTACGAGTCTAAGGAGTCAAGCCACCAAATAAGTTACAAGAATCAAGAATCATAGTTTCTCAAGCCTCAAGAATCAAGAGTCCAAGTATCAAGTATCAAGAATCATAAAGAATCTAGTTTCCATAGTAACAAGAATCAAGTGTCTAGATTAAGTATCAAGTCTCATAATTTAAGTGTCAAGAATCAAGCATCTAGATTAAAGAATCAAGCATCATAATATCAAGCATCAATTATCAATAAGGTCCATACCAAAAGTATCAAAGTATCAACATCACACAACTACAGGGACTAAAATTGACAATAGGTAAAAGTTCAGGGACTAATCTTGCCAAGTGTCTAAAGTTTAGGGACGTTGGGCGTTACACTCTATATGTGCACACCCTGCATCATTAGATTCATTCAACTTACCTTCTTTTTCAGTAGGTTTAGTGCACTCTTCAACTAACTTCTTTTTAGCTGCAAGTTCATCCTTATTAGCTTGTTTAATGGCATCTTGTGATTGTCTCCATTCAACACCTTCTCTGTCTGAATCTGAGCCAATTACTTCATCATGAACCTCATCATCATTACCCTCCTTAAGAAAACCCTCCTCTTCATCAGAACTTGACTCTTCTGTCCCATTTAAGTCAATATTATAGTCATTGTCTTCACTGTCATCTCCATCTGCACCCTCTTTTACACTAGGCTCCTTATCAAAACCAAGCACTTCTTCCTCTACACCCTCTTGTACACTAGGCTGCTTATCCAAACCAATTGTTTTTTCCTCTAGAACCTCTTGTACACTAGGCTACTTATGCAAACCAACTGTTTCTTTCAATACATCCTCTTTAACAACAGACTCCTTATCCAAATAAAATGTCCATGTAGCCTCTTGTACTGCAAACCAACTGTTTCTTTCAATACATCCTCTTTAACAACAGACTCCTTATCCAAATAAAATGTCCATGTAGCCTCTTGTACAGTAATAGGTTCTTCAGGTACAGCCTCCTTACCTGAGGCAGTAGATCCAGATATAGGGACTTCAAGTACAGGAGTGGTAACACTTTTGCCAGATGCCCCTACTCACTCTCCTGACATGGACTACTTTTTTTGGACTATGCTATTGTTTTTTGGGCTGGCCTTTTCGTTTAATGGGTTGTGAATTGGATTGGGCTTGTGGTTTAATGGGCTGGCAAGTAGATTGGGTGGCTTGTGGTTTAATGGGCTGGGAATGTATTGGACTTCCTGTTCATGGGTAATTGGACAGTCTTGAATAAATACTTCCATGAATGGTTCAGACCATGTTCTAGCCTTTAATGCAATCTCCATAACATCATTATAATTCCGAAAAAGCTTGAATTGACCATCATCAGCATTTAACACATACATGTAAAAATCCCTACTTTTATAGGACCCCGTATCCATTGCATACTCTACCAACTCAAAGTATGCTATGCGTAGCAACTTAGACCACCTCCAATATATTGAGGTTGATCAACACCAAAATCTAGTGATCCACCATACCAAAGCATCACTTCGATAACTTCCATCAGTCCAATCAGTGTATGATATCAAAATGCAATGAACCCTAACAGAAAACATACCTCTGTAGTGTGTGATTTTTGGCTTCAATCATCGATTAACAAACATTAGGGTTTGATCGCCAAGAAGAGAGATGAGCGTCTGAGGTCTTGAGTTGTGTAAAGTGTTACAATATTTGGGGTTTTTAAAATAGTGAAACAGGTTTACATTACACATCACACATGCCACGTTTCACACATGCCACGTTGGATTAATGACATGTAGCCTTATTTTCCTAACCCAGTTAGTGTTTATTTAACAACAGAGTGTCATGACAAACAATGTGTTAAGTTGGAAGTGGTGGGAGCCAAAGTCAAAGTTGAGATTGTCAGCGGCCCAATGCCAATAGTTGAGGATGATTAAGATCCAATAACCCTTTATTAAACAAAAAGAATGTGTGCAAATGTTCTTAAACATGATGAAAACTCACTTCAACCTCAAATAAATTTACACAAAATAAAATGAAAGCCCTGGTTAGGAATTAAGAAAGTAATTCAACTTCTTTCAAGACTAAAAAAATGTCTAAACTTATTACATTACAACCGTCCATTTCATTTCATGATATGAATTGAGAAAATAAGCCTCTTGATCATGAAACAATAATCACCATCTCATCCAATAGAAGCAACAATACCCTCATAACAAACAGTCAAACACAACTAAGCGACCTATCACGTAAAGATTGCACATAATCAAACAAGGCAGCTTGATGAATCAAGAGAAACAAACAATCAAAATATATCTGCTAATATCCAATAACAAATCGACAGTTAATAAACCGTTCCAATGTACAGTTGCAAGGCACGTTCGCAAATCCAGCTTCTAAGAGATGGGGCAACAAAGAAAACCGCCGAATTGCAAGAGAACAAGTTCAGTTTCAACAAACCGAAACTGTACAGTATATCAACACATGTATATCTGCTCGAATCTTGTTGAAATTTGACATGATAAAATTATATCTACATTACTTATCTTCATGCCTCTCTTAACCAAAACCAAAACCTTCATTGGCTTCATGAATTGCAAGCAGCAGTCTCTCCTCCAAATGCTCCTTTGAAGGGTACTCTGGTAAATCAAGCTGATTGAAACTGCATCCGCCAACCAATCAAATTAATAATCAAATTGTAACTTTCGTCGTAAAAGTCGAGATACAAAAAATTAATAATCTAAATTACCATGTGTGAGCTGAGGGCAAGTGGTCGGGCCTTCCGTATGCTTTGTGAATCTGAAACTTTTGAGATCCGGAAATACCTTGCAAAGCGCTAAATCCTTCTAACGGCACCTGTAAGTGGACATATATAACCATTTTTATGACTAGAAAACTATAAACAAACCTTGACAAAAATATGGGAAGAATAAAATGTAGTGAGTGAACCAGTTTGACACTTTTTTTCGTTCTAAAAGGACCCGTTTCAACCCAACCCATATTTGTTAGAACCTGTATTGACCAAAACCCAATTGATAACTTCTAAAACAACCAGTTTTAACTCAACCTGGCAAAACAGGCCCACCTTTGAAGTAGAGTGAGCAGAAAACCAAACCACAAGAAACCGATAAAAAATCGAACCAAAAGTTACAGTTCCGTTACGGTTTTACATTTTTTGAAAACCGAAAAAAAAACCCAAACCGTACCCAATAACCTAAAAAGTCATTTTTTTGCAACAACCAAACCCAGTAAATCCCACAAATAGCAAAGCGCTATTGGTAGGGTCTGGGGAGGGTGAGATGTAGGCAAACATTACCTCTATCCCTAGAGACAGAGAGGCTGCTTCCAGAGAGTCATTTTTAATGTTTGTTATATATTGATTTATAAATTATTAGTTTTATTCTTGAATGTTAAGTATTTACAGTAAAAACAATTAACATGTTTATCTATCTTTGAAATGGTTTATCCATTGCCTACAACAAACAAAAAAATTAACATATAAATAAATTGATTTTCAAAGTATTATAAAGAAAATGCCTTTTTACTTTGGAGAAACATAAAAATATATTAGACGGATATGGATTAGTTAGAAAGGTTAAACATAATAACTTAAATGTAAACATTTAAAAAAGATTTTTGAATCATGGATTAAACTTTTTATTTTTGAATCTACGTAATTTTGTTCCAAAATACGAAAAACCGAACCGTTGCTAAAACCGAAATAACCGAAACCGAATGGTTTTCAATAACCGAAAACTAAACATTTCGGTTACGGATTCGGTTTTACCATAAAACCAAACCATGCACACCCCTACTTCGAGGCATAATAAAATCAACATAAAACAAGATAACCTACCTTCGAGGTACCAGTCACGAATTGCAACAACCGAGCCTTATCTTCTTTGCTGAAGCCTTGAGCAACCTCCCAAAACCACTGGATGATAGGAGATGCAGCACTATACCCAGAATACTCTGTATTCGCCTTCAAGTCATCCACTGAAAAGAAGATATAACATACAAATTACTTTTTTAGGAAAACGAATAGAATGAGTGTTAGAAAGATAATGAGTAGATATAGAAGAAACTCACAGTCGATATCTGGGAGTCCACTTATCAACAGTTCTAATTCCTTATCATGAAAGATGCTTATCAAATCCCGAGAAATCAACTCATTAAACCCTTCCAAGAAAGCGTTTATTTGTGGCCGTATGGCAGTGGTCAACCGGTGCTCAGCGATTAAATCAACGTATTTATGTTTGTTTTCTTCAGTCACTCGAATGTTTCTTCCACCGGGGATTAGCTCGTAGTCAGTAACCTGGTTTAACAAAATCATAATTAGTTAACTAGTAATTATTAACACTATCATCATTACAATTATGTAAGCTTTACCTCTGATCTTTCACATAATATCATCTTCTCTTCATCAGCATCGATACTAAATGTTAAATCTAGAACATCGCTGATATCATTCTACAGAAGTTATTCAAGCACACAAAAATTAATTAGCACAAAATATTATTAAAAAACTTCATCGAAATTATATTATATAAATACTAATTTGAACACACACCTCAAGCATCCACTTCAAGTTCTTGAAGTAAGCTGGATCAATAGCTTCAATATCATGATACGTCACTTTCGCACCAAGAATGTGCTTGTAAAACGATCTTGTGAAATGAACATCAAGCAACTGACCATCAAACAGAGCTTTTCCAACCTAGAATAGAAAAATTCAAAACCCAATTACTAAATTAATCATTTAATCCGGGTTTACTTCACCTCTAATTAGTCAAAGTATAAGGACGCTTACAACTCTTCCAACAAATTTGAAGTATGAAAGGTGTTCAGTCTGATAAACAGAATTAGGGTTCGGCTGAAACGTCGCATCATTGCCAACCGTTGTGAAAAGCAAAGCTCCCTTATCGAAAATAACCCTTGATAAAAGCTGATACCATTCTCTCGTAAGTCCACCGGCATCAATACCTTCTTCCCCTTGGAAATGAACAGTCAACCGACCCTTCAAATCTTGAGTTGACCTCATCCTCAATTGATTATACGAATCTTCAAGTATGTAAGCTCGTCTTACAGAGATCCTTAACGGACTATGATGATGATGATCATGTTGATGTTTGATTTTCGATCTAAAATGAGCCCGTTTGTTGTCAAAATCGATAAAACGGGGGACCTTTAGCATAAGCGAGAACGATTTTTCAAGTAATCCGGGGTTTTGGCGGATAAAAGCGTTAAGAAGTTTTCTATGTTTCTCCGAGAACTTCAAAAATACAACGTTTTTTTCATCGACTTTTCCGACCGGCGAAGAAGTGGTTGGCTCGTCAATATTGGCACTGAAATCTTGCGTTCCACCTGGATTCCCGGGGTGCAATTTCTCACACATAACGAAGAAAGATTCTATATATGGCAAAATGTTTTGAGTGCCAGCTGGCAGTGGCGGCATTGCACCAGACGGTCTTGTTGATGAGACATTCGATGAATCAGATACGTCAGATGAGTCAGAGTAGCTCTCGATTTTGCTTATACACGTGCTTAATTCCGTCCACAATGGTTCTAAAGCGGAATTTATCTCACTCACGAGAGAAAGAGTAGCAGCTTGATCTGATTCAGTGAGTGTTTGATCTTTTTCCTGATTAAGTGATGCAACAAGTGAGCTTAGTGCCTGTATAACCCTTAAGATTGCTGCTCCATCAGAAGCAGTAGTCGTTATAAGTGCTTTTTCAATTTCGCCAAAACGGTGTAGTTCATCCATAGCTGATATTGTAAGGTTCTTCATAGCGGCAGCTAGCTCTGTGATGAACAAATGACAGTGACGTGGCGCCCATGTCACCAACTTCTTCAATACTTCCGCCACAAGTGCATATGCATTATCCGACAAACTAAAAAAACAATCAATGTTAGCACAACACAAATTTAAAAGAAAAGAGACTTTTCACTGAAAATAAAACGATACCATTCACGTGCGAGCAGTGAGCAGAGAAGACGTAGTTCTGCTTGTGGCAAGTTTAGCAGAATAGTGTGAGAGTCGAATTCTGTAATACCACCAGAAGATGCGGGCTTAGAGGTGCTTTCGGCTTTGGGTGATTTGGAACCAGATGATTCTTCAGTAACGGATACACCACGGTCAACCGGAGCTTGCTTGCTTTCAGCGTTATCAATGATGACATCTAGCAAGTTCAGCAACTGAAGAAAAAGGGAATAATCGCGTTCAGGGTTACAACATTGAACATTTAACGTATTTGGAAAAAAGAAATATTTACTACCTGCTCAAGATGTGCAATACTCCTCAAATAAAGTGGTTGATTCAGAAGACTTAACAGCATTGTTATCGCTAAGAAATCATCCGCTTGTTGGTTTTCTGTTTGATTTTCTTCGACAACCATGATAGCTTTTCCCCTTGACTTATCAAGATTCTCGGACTCCAATGGAGGCAACCTGAACTGAAGCAATAGTTTCGCAACGAACGTATGATTCCTAGCCAAATATGTCAACGTTTCTAGAACACGCCGTGACACCAACGGAGGTACACCTAAAACAAAACAAAAATATGATTTAGCATCTAAAGGAAAATGGTGCACAGCCTTTTGACAGTTGATATTATTGATAAGATCATTACCATCAAAGCATTGAGGACGAGAATACATAACATGACTCTGGCAGGCATAAAGTCTATATGATGGCTCAGAAGTATTCAAACTATTTCCAGGCTTTCTTATATCAAGCATCAATAAATCCATCAAAATTTTCACTACAGATGAACGGGTTTCTGCATGAGCACATAAATTTAACAGCAGTCTCTGGAGTTGCGGTTTGTATAGTGGCTGCACAAATGCAAAATAACACACTGATAAGAACATGCAAACACATATGGTAATGAATACGATTAATAACACATACTTCATAATAAAGCCTTTTAGTAGTTTTGCGGCCCCTTTTGTATAAACGTTTAACCTTACCCATTGTCTATGCAGTTAATACCGGTGATATATAGGTTATCGGTACCCATGTAAAATATCGGTGTGAGATTTCGGTACCGATATTATCGGCGGTATTGACCAATATATCACCGATATTTGACCGATATATCACTGAAATTTGACCGATATAACCGATATATCACTGAAATTTTAGTGTTAAATTGCTATAAATATATATAAATTCTGCATGATATTAAAATTACCGATATCCCACCGAGATAACCTATATCTCAAATATCGGTCCTTGACTAATATCCGGTATTTTACCGCATTAACTGCATAGCCCATTGTAGATTTAAAAAAGAAAACAAATCAACCAGTATGAGAAATTATGACCTGAACAACACGAAGCAAGCGAATCATGGCTTTAAGATCTTGTGTGTCAACTAACGGAGCTCCATCAGTTTCAACAGGCTTACTTCCAGTTGACCTACGACTAATGACTCCACCACTGCCGGATCCAACTCCGTCGCCTCTTCTAGAAGATTCTCCCCGTCTGCTTCTCGGCAACATACCAAAAAGTGTCCGATTGTAACGACGAGCAAATCTCTCTCTCAACATGTTTGCCTCAGCAACAAGTGCAGGTGTAAGATTAGCAAGAACCGCATCAGATGATGTTAAAAGAACCTGAAAGAATAAAATATCAACAAGGATGATGTCATGATGGTCTTTCTTCTTCAAGTAGAATTATATTAGAAAAAGGTACCTCTTCTCTTAGCTCTGATGGGAATGTAGCAATTATAGATACGGTATCCATCTCCACAGGTTGACCTTCAAGTTCTTGTGAGCGGTGGGCCCCTTGTTGTGCTTGTTGCTGTGCTAAAACTTCTGCACGAATATCTGGGGGAAGTGCTGCAAGGAATTCAGGGTCTATGTCACCATCATTTTGCGGTTCAGTATTTGAAGGCTGAGCCACTGGACCCTGTCGACCCGAAAGAACCTCAGCCCGTAACTCCTCAGGAAGTGCATCCAGAAACGCAGGGTCAATTGGCGCAGAACCAGAACCCGAACCCGAACCTGAACCCGAACCAGAACCACCATCACGTTGTGCATTTTGTGCAGGATCACTTTGGTCGGTTTCTTGACTAAGGTTTTCAGAAACTTCTGTTACACTATGAAGGGATGCATCTCTAACAGTTATTGATGTTGTGTTGAGCGGTACATTTACATTTATTCTCCTTGGACCTTCATCATGACCATCAGCACTTCCAATTTCAACATCTAGACTTCTAAGACTTTCTCCTAATGTGGCCCCACTTTCACTACTTTCTTGGCTCACAGCTTCAACATCCCGGGAAGCACCATCGTTTTGGTCAAACTGCATATCAACAGATTGATTTTGACCAACGGGCTGGGATTCATCTACTGTTGGTGTCCTTACAGTATCATGAGAACCCACTTGATCACCATTACCATTGTTGCCAGTAGTGGTTTCTGGTACCATGCCAGCCGATTCTTGGGATTGGTCAGACTCGTTTTTGGTTTGACCCTCCACCGTTTTGTCTTGATCTGAAGCCTTTTCTGGAGACGGGCGCCTTAGATGAGAAACCAACAAATCTTCAAGGCCTGAGGGGATGCTTGATGCATTAGATCCAACTGTTTGTTGGTCATCAGTCCACATACTTAGACGATTTCCATGCTGTCCGTGACGACCATTCCTCAAAGACCGAAAAATTGAATCCAATCGGGACGAGGATGACTCCAAATTTCTTTCAAGTGGCCCATCACGAGCATTATCTGGGAAGACAACATAACAAGAAAGTCCATAACAATAATATAAAGGAGACAATAGAGGTACCAATTCCGACACATTAACTTAAATAAAGGTTTAGTTTAGGGTTTTTTTATCTAATAACAATAGCCCTAAGTGTACTTTTAATGCATAAAATCTCCTAAATCGCTTTATCAAATGCATATAGATTATTATTAAAATTATTCAACTTTCGTAGCTATATTGGAACACTTTTTATTCATAAAAGCCAAAAATATAGAGTTTCAGGTCAACCCAACCTGTCAATTTGCCACTTCTAAGGACAGGTATGCAAGTATGACCGCCAGAACGTAGCAGAGAAAAAGCTAAAACAATAATAAAATCTAAACAAAAAGGAGAATTTTTATAAAATAAGAGTTACCGGTTTGTCGGGAAGAAACTGCACGTGAGGAAGAAGGTTCCATTAAAAGCGGATGCTGAAATGGAACAGAGCCATCACCAGATCTCCCCAAAAGATTATAGATAGACGTGGTACGACCTTGACGTCTAGAACCAAAAACTTCAACAGGCATCACATGTAAAGTATCATTGTTAAAGCTATGTTCTCTACCAAATACCTCAATATGATCCAAAACATTTATCCCATTCATTCCCTCGCCCAATCTTAACAAAACTCCACCATCATCATCCTCGTCATCTTCATCTTCTTCCTCAATCATATCCTCATCAAACTCATCTTCAATCTCATGGTCATCTTGATCAGTGTCGGGATGGGGCAAGTGATGATGAACTTCATCTTCTTCCAAATCATTCTGTCCATCATCATCATCATCGTCATCATCTCCATCCTCATCTTCGTTAACTTCATCTCCATCTCCAGACATATCCTCATCATCTTCATCAAGGTTTTCACGAATATCCGGTTGGATTTCAAATCTTATTCCAACAGAACCAAGACCGTTTTCAAGACCCCGTGTTTCCTCAGAAGTATCGTGCATGTAATCGTCCTCACTCGGGGGAGCAAAACCTCCATCAATATCCTGATCATGTTCCATGTCATCAGTAACTGCCTCAGATCCACCGTACGTTTGAACAGCACTAAAAGACTCGATAACTTCTGTAGGTGCGGAACTCGCATTAGGAAGAGATGCAGTTTCAGTTGACCGAGATACATCTACATCGCCAGTATTCTCAGTTTGACCTTGTTGACTATAATCATTAACCTTTGTTGGGTTATCTTTAGCAGTATTAGCTTCAGCAGCATGAACATGTTCTTTAGTAATCAGCTCCAAAACCTTTACAATCCCTGGGACAACCTTTAGTGACTCAGCGTGATCCAAATCCAGCATTTGTAACGTCCGTGTAAGCGACCTCACCAGACCAACATCTATAAACGTAACCGAAACTTCACCAGAAACTGAAGAGCCTGTAGGTGAGCGCGCTGCCAGCACATCACCAAGTAAATCAACAAAAGCTTGAATGTCATTTCCAGGAGGCCGATGAACTTTACTACCATCAATAAAATCGGTGAAGGCATTATTGATTTCTACAAATATTCTCCTCCTTGCTTCTGTAGATCGTACACAAGAAGCCACCAAGAACTGGCTGGCCCTACTGGATAATTTGTGTCTCCAATCAGCATCTTTCTTTTCACGTTTAGAATTTCTCAAATGAGGAAGAAAGCTACAAAGAATGTGATGAAATATTCCACCGTTATTACTGCTGTTCAGTTCAGCATCTTTTCTTAACAGAACATGAACAGATGGACTATACATCATGAGAATCTCCTTTAAAAGCTTCAAAATAAACACAACTTTAGCCAACAATGCAGAAGATTCTTGACCACCATCTTCACTCTCTACAGATCCTGAAGCAATAGCTTTTCCTTTACCCTTACTTGAAGCAACATCAATTTCCATATCTGTTGCTGAAGAGCTCTCTGCCGCTGCTTCCGAAGGGGGTATAAACGTAATTACTGACTCCAGAAGAAGCTCGATGACGGTTGTAAAACTCTGAGGTGGCTTACGATGAGCTTTTACATTCTTGTTACTTACCTCGGAAACTTTGATGCTACCGTCAGTTGTAGTCTGCGGTTTGATATTTTCCTTGCCACTTTCTTTTGACTTATCCTTTTCACGATCTTTTAACAAAACAACATATGGTCGTTCACCGATCATTTCAATTTGACACACAGCCCGTGCTGCCCGCATAAAGATCACAGGATCCCGTGAAATTACAGAGGTCAGATTCAACAGAAAGTTACGGGGCGTAAACCTTCCGTTAGACTGTCGATTGGCAGCCGTCACAACATTATGTTTGATTTCACTTTCCATTGCTTGTTGGAGCGTTTGGGGATCTTCAAGAATATGACGAATGATTGTAGCTGCAACATTATCAAAGCCAACAAATAGACTACTTGTAGGCAAAGATAGCAGTAAAGGTAAACCACCAGCTTCTAGAAAACTAACAGCAACAGAATGTGTTCTTGTAAGGGTAGCACATAACTGTAACACAGCATGGATCGTTTCAGCCGGAAGTTGTTTAGTTAAATATCCACAAGATATCTCAACAAATCTCTTTTGTTCCTCTACATCAATATGTTTTGATGATAACCTGGAATTAGTTTGTGACTTGTTTAGCTTTTCATCATCTATCACTACAGAATTCTTGTTAACGACATCATCTTTCTTTAACAACTCGGAAATATCAGCATTCAAGTTTTGGTCAACCTGAGAAAGACGGTCCACAGCAAGAAAAGCTGCGGTCACCCATTTTGGAACAGACAGTGCTTCGTTATCATGTGAACGAGAATTCCAGCCTGACAAAAGATCAGCTGCAACTTTAACCAGACCACTTTTAGAAGCAACTTCTCGAGCATCTTTATCTTCATTAAGAATCAAAGCAAGTACATGAAATAAAGATGATAGCATGTTGTTCTTTCCACCATCAGCATTAGAGCTGCAAAGCTTCACTTGTTCTAGAATAAATGATATAACATTTGACCTGTATTGACCTTCATCTTGAGAACATATCATTGCAAGAAGATCACGAACCGGGAAGGCTAAAGAATCTTTCGTTTCTAGAAGCTTTTTACATGTAGACAACAAGTCATCAACAGGTGGTAGTTGCACGGTTTCCTCTTCAATCTGCTGACTATTTTCATTTGTACCAGTATCATCCTTCGACTCAGTTCCGGAATTCCCAAGGGACATAGCTAGTGCCCGAGCGAGTTCATCATCTTCTTGAACTTCCTCTGGATGTGAGAACAGCCACTCCATTGCCAGCTCAACACTGTTAGACCCCACTTGTCGTAAAGCCTCTTCTGCACGAGCTCTTGAAAACCCCATTTCTACAATTGTGGATATAGTTGTTTCGTTTGGTGGAGGGCCAGCAGGACGTGACCCCACATTGCTTACACTTCTCACTTCAACCCCAGAAAATATGTGACGAATAATCGAGATTACAGTAGCAATGAAATCGTCATTACAATTGGTGAACTGTTGGTGTGTCCATACTGGGAGCACGGTTTTCAAAATCATAGACTGAAGAACCTTCACGAAAACCTCGGCATCACGTGGAAATGCCATGTCACCGGTTACAAGTGGTTGTGTAAGAAAATGTTTGGTGAATGGTGATAAAATAAAAGATGATGTCACCAAATGATCCATGAGCTTACCATAACTGGCTAGTGGGCCATCTATCCATGACCGAACCGTTTCTTCTGAATCAGGCTTTGAAGATCCTTCATCAGTCTCCATTGGAGATGCGGGGGTCCTGTTGACTGTAAATAGCAGCTCACTGGTAGCTTCAAAAGTGGTCAAAACCAACTGAATTACACCACGACCATACAAACAATTTAACAAGACCGGGTTGCAGGTGTCGGGCTTTTCAAGTAGAATTCCATCAATAAAATCGATAACTTTACCCAGATAACGACATTTAGGTGACCATGATGCTACTGATCCAGAAGGCTTTACATGTCCTTCAAAGTTCATATGATCCAATGTTATCGAAGCAAATGTAGACGCCACTGATTTTGAAGCAGGTGTAACCGTCATCATTTCCTCCCGTCTTCTAGAAGGAAGCAACATTGCTTTGCCTAGCTCTTGAAACAAGTGTGTAATGTGCAAAGAGAGTGACTTCATCATATCACGACAAGAAGAGTAATAAGACCTTTGCTTGTCAGCTTCCTGTGGCTCACCACCGCCGCTAGCAACATCTGCAGTACCGGATGGCGGTGATTGGTAGCCGCCACTACCTCCGAGATGCTGTGGAAGACCAGAAGCATTAGTGAGATCACGATACAGAGTAATCAGATCAAAAAACTGAGATTCAAAACTCCACCCCGACATCCTTCTTCTAAGCAGCGGGTCAAGAAACTGCCTAAAGGAATTAAATCTCTGCTCTTCAGATTCCGAGGTATTAGATTCGGAACGGCGGGGCCCACGAGCAGAACCAGAATCATCATTCTCATCTTCAGTTTCAAACTTAACATCTTCAAGTAAAGCAATCTGCCATAAGATCTCACGGTGAGTCCGTCCAATATCTTCCAAAACATCCTTGCTATCATTCCCAAATTCTTGAAGCAGCGCAGTGACCCATCTGTTGTCTTTAGAGGCAGCAAGAAACAAAAGGAATTCAACAAGAAAAAGTGAAGAAAAAACTCCCGAATCTGGAGTAGCTTTCGGGTCCAACAGAAACGATCCTGAAAGAGTACTGAACCCAGTTAAAGTTGACTTTAGATAACCCCGAAGAGCTGAGCAAAAAGCACGTGCTAAAGGAGCCGAATGATGCTGAGTAAAACTCTTGAAAACCATTGTGCTATGCAAAGCAATTGACATCCCTTCTGATGATTGAGTTATACTCGGTCTCAACAAAAGCTTCAATAAAGAGTCAATTCCAGCTTTTTCAACAAACAACCGGCACGTTTCTGCATTTTCCATTGTCCGGTGTACTAAAACCATCACATGGAAAATGCACAACTGAATAAACTGATCATCACCAATTCCTTCAGACGCTGAATCTGTAGCAGTAGCACCGACTAGACATGGGCCCACGTTTTCTTTATCCTCGGTATCCATATCCATAACACTACTCTCGTTAACTTTCACCGATTTACCCTTTCCATCCTCTATCGAAGCAATTTTGTTAACAATCTCAATAATCATATCCACACCAGTACCTCTTAATGCATTTACATGACGTAAAAGCTCCTCAACAGCATTTGCTAGAGGCACAATTCCATCATTCATTGCAAGCACGTATTTCTTATCAGTGAAAATATCAACCAAAAACCTTAAAGCTGAGCTGTCTTTAACTGATTCTAATCCCTTTGTGTTGAGACAAATAGCCCCGATACCGTTAGGAACACAAGTAAGAGCTTTTGAAGAAGAAAGAATTCCAGCTTTTATCGACTGTAAAAAAGCATCTGGAAGACCTAATTCATCCAATGAAGCATAGCAAGTGGGGTCTTTATGAATCATTTCACTCATAACAGTAACAGCTGCTGAATAAATATCTCCACCAAATTTACTCACATTTCCGAAAATCATTGACAGAGTGGCGGGTAAAGAAACATCATGAGCTCCTTGAGCCCGTGTCGAATTTGCTGGAGCGTAAGTAGCAGAACCGAGTGCTTTCAACAGAACCCTAATGAGCCGTTTCTGTGAATAAAGCCAATTAGGGTTTGGATTTGAGTATGAGCACTCCCCAATGCTCATTGAATTATCATCTGTTTCAGAACCAATCACCCTAACTACTTCTATCTGCAATCTGTTAGTTAAAAGTTCTACCCCACCCAAATCTTTAAACAGAGTAACAGCAGAATTGCTGTAATCCATCAGCTTTTGCAGAGTCTTAACAGCTAAACAAACAAGATGCATGTGTGTAGGATCAGAATCTTCTAGAAGGGGTAAAAAAGTCGGAACCATCCCCGATCCACGTATAACACTGCCAGAGCTTGATGTAGATATGACATGAAGCAAATAAAACTGAAGAAGTGCTTCAACAAATGCAATAGATGATGGATCACTGGAGTTCTTTAAAGAAGAAATCGCCCTTTGCAGCACGTTAAGAAGAATCATGCGATTTCCACCAGCAAAACTGATGCTTGACCCACTTAGAATCCGTGCCCGTTCATGAGATGATGAATATGCAGCTAGTTGAGATCCCAGAGCAATCATTGCAAGCGTGCGAATTGTTCCAGGTATCATTTCTTCAGATTTCACTAATCTGATTAGCTCATTTGTATATTCAGGCTCATTCGCAAAGAAAGCCACAAGTTCATCGTGAGAATCACTTGATTGAACAAGAACAATAAAAGCAAGTAGGCAAATCTTGCTGTACAGCCTGCAAATTCTTGAAGAACGGAAGGCATGTGCATATCTAATTCTTGTCAGCAATGAAAACCGATGTTCAGGAGGTACATTATGCTGCTCAACCAACAGTTTCATTAAAGATAAATCATCCTCCTTACGCAAATGAAGATCAGGAATGTGAATAACACTTGTGTTGGTAGTTGTGCTTGAAGGACTTGTACCGTGCAACTCAAAATAGAGGGTAGAACCTACACGGTTTTGAGAGTTGTCGCTTTCTGTTTGTAAATCAGATGGAAATAAGCTTAGGGTTTCATCTTGGGATTTTTCGTTTAACATGACACATGAATATAAACCCAAGCCCTCTTCTTTGCTTCCCCATCCTTGTGCTAGTGACAAAAGGCAGCTGTTGATTGCACCACATCCTACAAGTTTCCCGCTTGCATGAAGTTTTGAAGGATTTATTTTTACTAATGCTGAAAGCGTCTCCAAGGTTGCAATGAGAATCTCGGGATCCGTTGATGCAAGCAAGAGCTTGAAATGCTGTAGAAACAAATCAAACTTCAGAAACAAATGTAAAAAAGAATAGAGCAAAACAAGGCATGTTGACTGAGCTGACCCGCAAACAATTTTATTCTTTATAAAGAACAAAAATCATTAACATGATAATTATGATTACAAAACAATATTATTAGATTAACAAATCCAGATCTATGAATAAAACAATTCAAAAGATGTTATGCTTTAATAATAAACTTTACTCTGTTATATATATTCAGCTTTTGTTAATTTGAACCATCCATAAGTCAACGGGCCAAAATGGCAAAATCGCCACCTTTAAATTAAAGTATTTCTCAATAGAATATCAGCCAGATATTATCACAACACCATATGAAATTTTGTTACAATATCATGAAAACCATACCTCTAAGCCATCAAAAGAACTTTTGTTGTGGCAATTCTCTAAAATAATTTGCATCACACGCAGGATCTGGAGAACTGATTGTTTAGGAAAAAGAGTATCATCTTCTAGAGTATCCGCTAACAGAAGATCCTTCCTGCTAGATAAGTAAGTCTTGAAGTATGTATCAAAATGCAGAAATAATGGCCTCCAATGATGAAAATTCCCCTGAAAAGAATGAACTTGTTGAGCAAAATACAGAAACTAAATTAAATCACAAAAAAGCACAAGATATGATCTGTATCACCTTGTTGTACTCCCAGTGAAAACCTGAAAGAGGGATTGCTATGTCTTGCAACGGACACTGAATCACCTTGTCAATGAATGCCTTCACTTTTGGGGGCTGCAAAACAAAAGGAAAACATAAGCAAATCAATAATTCTTATTGATACACTACATATTAGAAAACACATATAAATACTGTCAAGCCATAAACATCAAACAGATGGCTATACATTTATTCTCCTTGAATAAAAAGTACTCAGTTTTTTTCTGGACCTTCCTACAAGCTACATCAACAATTTTTAAGTATATGTAGAGCAATCTTGTTAGTCATTGCACTAATTTCTGTCAATCTTATGGCTTTACCCCTTAAAAAGTTGAATACGATTAATGTGCCGTGATGCAAGCATAATTAGGCTTTATGATGATCTCATCAAACTATAAGTACATAACGCGACTAAAAAGTTGCATTCAAAAAAATATGTATGGCCTAGGATACTGTGCACCTAATTGTATGGTGAAGTTCCAATCCTGTCATTACTGACGAACAAATGAAACAATTGCTCTGCGAGTTAACTCAACAAACTTTCACTAAAAGATGTTAATTATCTAACGTCCTGCTGGTACATATAGCCTCAGATTGAAAAAAAAACACAAACCAGTGGCAGCATAAAAGTATACAGAAAGAAAAGGTAAATTTTCCTTTTTAAAGAACCAAAGAGTTGGGCAGGCAACAGCAAGTTAACAAACTGGTTCTCTAGAAAGTGGCTCTAACTAAAGTACCAAACATCTATTAATCAATCATATACCAATAAAAAACTCACAAAAACCTTTTAACAATGTAGCTATGCATCAAATAATAGGATAACCCACTGCAGTTGCATATGATACGATAAGCAAAATACCTTATGTATCACACAACTTACTTACCAAACTAAAACGTGTAATATATAGATTCCAAAACTTCCCTCAAGAAAAAGAATATTCCAACAACATTTGCAAGAAAAAGCATATACCATTTTACATTTAAAAAAAAACAATGTACCAAGATCAAACCGTTAACATTCCAACAAAAGCGATTAAAAACTAAAAAACATAAACAAACACAGATCAAGTGACACTCAACCCTACACTCAAACACACACAATCACTACACATACCAACAAAAACCTTCTAATCACGTTACTCAAATCACACAAACCCTAATTACACATCAGTCACCAAAACAACAATAATACAGCCCTAAGTTCAATCAATCCACCAAATTCACCCCCAAAATCACAAAAACCCCCCAATAAATCCGAACAATAACACTTGACGTAACCAAACAACAACTGAAAACGGTGAAAAACTCTTACAGTCTCGGAATCAAGCTTAACATTCGGACCGATGTGACCTTCACCGGACAAAAGCTGCCGTAACCTCGACGGCAAACTCGATCTTAGGGCACCAGCCATGCGATTTCACAACCTCTTGGTTCTTCTACTTCTCTACACTCCTTTATACTGCAAAAACAACAAAAAAATCATCAATTCGTTAACACAGAATCGATTACTGATAACAGAATCGAACAAATCGAGAAGATGATCGATTGAATCGTACAGAAGATGCAAAGAGGCTCGTGAAGATGAAGAGAGGATTCAGAAACATGAAAGTGAATTGAGAATCGGTGAGTATTGAGGGTTTATGTGTTGAAATATGAGCCCTAGAAGCCCAGAAGAGTAGAGAGGAAACGGGTGTGTGTGTTTGTGTGTTTGGGTTAACCCTTTGGGTTGGAGAAGAGAGCCGCTAATTATATATACAGGAGTTGTAGTGTGTGAGATTGAAGCGGTTTTTACACTCCGGTCCATAGGGTGGATCTTTGGGAATGGGGAAAGTTGCATTCGTTGCCCTCTAGTTTTGGGTAAAGTTAAACTAGGTAGGATTGGAGAGTTATAAGAGCATTGACATCCAATCCACCATCTCAACCTCTACCTATAAAATTTAAAAAAATCTTCTAAATATTCACTCCATCCAATCCCCTATTTCATTTTTTAACCCTAAATTCTAAAAATACCATACAGTAACTTTTCATGTATGAAAAGCTACTGTACCCCTCATCTTCAACCATCACATAATCACCCGCCCATCTCATCTACTCCCGCCCATATCATCTCTTCTCCCGCCCTTGTTCTTTTCCTTTCCACCAGGTATCATTCACAATTTCATCTCAGATTGTGCCCTAACCCCAACTCTAACCCCAAATTCATTAGGGCTTTTGTTCAGAAGAATAACAAGGAACTGAAGAAAGCAAACCCCAGGTTGCCCATTCTCATCCGTAAGTGCAGCGACACCGATCCTCAGCTGTGGGCTAGATACGGTGCGTGCGTCATTCCCCTTCGTCATTACAACACCAATCAGTAATTTATTTTATGTTTTTATTTTCAAGTTTTCAACTGATATCATATGTTTCATTTTTTTTACCTGATTTACTAGCAAGAGTTTCTAAGATGAACCCATAGGAAACAGAAGACAAAGAAAAGTTATTTTTAATTAGAAATCAGAAATTAAGACCATTTTCATCTGACATTTGTTGGCTCTACAATTATAGAAGTTTGGTAATGGTAGTTGATTATTGGAATAGTATAAATATACCAATTTTAGGTGTTTTAGACATGTTTTAGCCTTGTTCAAGGAATCAAGGCTGTTTTTGGTTGATTCTAGGTACGTTTAGGGGTTTTAGACATGTTCAAACAAATACAGACGATTTTAGTCCGGAAGCTGAGCATTACTGAAAATAAAAAAGCCGAAATAATGCTACTTAGAAGAACTCAGTTGAGCACTTGAAATAATGCTATGAAAGTTTGTTGATTAAATACTCATTTGCTAATGGTGATACCCAATTCTGGTTAGTGGCTCGGGCCCACTGATGGATGAGTAGGCTCCCAAGGATATTTAACCTTGAATCTGTAAAGAATAGTAAGGTTTCAAGAAGGCTTCGATCTTTGGTTGGATGTTTTGTGACCAATGAACAAACCAACAAGTAAATTTACTTAGTAAAATCTTGTTTGTAAAATCTGTAAAGCATTACAACGTTTAGGGGTTTTAGACGGTTTTAGACTTATTTTTTTTATTAATTGAGCTTTAACTTTAATTTAGGCTTGAATTTATTTAACTTAAGCTTACCTCAGACTTTTAGCGAGTTAATTACTCCAATGCCAGTTTGTTTTGTATCCCAAAAAAGAACTTTAGCTTCAAAATCGCCAAGCCAATTATCATCGTCATCTTTATGAATCGGCAAATTAGTTTTACGGATTTGTGATTTACGTTCGCTGTTATTAGTGTCTATCCGTGGATTTATCGCCATTCGAAAAACTGTTCATTGATTCATCCGCAAATCAGTTGATAGTATTCGCAACACTATATCAGCAGTTCTGGTAATTATGAATCAGATAACAAGTTGTTTTTCTGCAGAATTACTTGCAGAAATATTTCATTTGGGTCGTTCGCAAAAATTGTGAATTAAGTTCAATTCGCGCAAATTATCCGTCCGCAGAATCTGTGAAAACCAGAACCGGAACATAACTGTTTTGTTTGCGCAGATTTATCCATTCGCTTAAAACAGTTTTCCGCAGAATCAGAATCAGTTTTGATAACGTTCATCAGCAGACGTTATTCGCTAAACACTGTACATTGAAACAGGTTGAAACAAGTACATCAGTGAAAGCTGGTTCATTTGTCGTTAATTTGCTGAAACAATTGTCCAATCGATTAAGTCCATTTGCTGAAAACAAGTGTATTCACTGTTGTTATTTCGCTAAGTAATGATTAATTTCTTTTTAAGTAATTTACTAGTATTGATTTGCAAGTAAATGTGCTCTTTTTTTGTTTCAATAACGTTAAAAAGCGAAGGACGGCTAAATAAATGATATTTGTATCCTATTGTAGCTTTGAGTATGGATTCACAAGACCAAGGTATGTACTACACCAACCTTCTTCATGGAAACTCTATTGTAAGCCTTGACGATTCTCCACCCTTACCCACTAATCCAATCAGCGTTAAGAAATCAACAAGGGGTGTGAATTTCATCCCGAAAGAAGACAAGCTAGTTGTCTCCGGCTGGCTTAATCATAGCCTTGATGCCATTCAAGGAACAGATCAGAAATACTCTCAGTTATGGGAAAAAATCTTTGAGTACTTTCAGCAACATAAAGAAACCACAATCGAGCGAACGATCAAGTTCTTATCAAATCGATGGTCTTGTATTCAAAAGGCCACTAATAGCTTTTGTTCATGCCTTGCTCAAGTTGAACGATTAAATCAAAGCGGCATGACTGAGCAGGATAAGGTAAAATAATCCACACTCAACTTGTTTTAATAGTATTTTATAATACTTTATTTTGTTCTTCTAACATGTATTTTATTTGTTTAAATGCAAGTTTGATAAGGTGAAAATTATGTACCAATCAGAAGAAAAGTGCAACTTTCTGTTCGAGCATTGTTGGAACCTATTAAAGGACCAACCTAAGTGGATTTTGCGGGATGCCGCAAAGCAAAGGAAGACAATGGTCCCACCCCCGACCCCAACCACAACCCCATCCCCAACGCGAAATGTCATTGAAGATGAAGTTGTCGAATTGGATCGACCAATAGGTAAGAAAGTTGCTAAAAAACGAAAGGCTGAAGGTATGCAAACTGAGGAAATTATTCAACTCAGGAAGATGAAGTTTACACTTTTAGAGGAGGCGCAAGCTCAAGAGAAAGAGTATTTTCGCCTTAAGACTGAGAAGATGGAGTATGACAAGAAAGCGGAAGATGAAAGGTTGAGGTTACTATCAGAAAAGTTAAGGATTGAAGCTGAGAAAACAGAACTTGCAAAGAAGGAATCGGACCAGCGGATTATGATGATGGATGTGAGCGGTATGACAGAAATCCAACGAGTGTATTTTGAAGAACTTCAAAGGGAAATCGTAATGAGGCGCAACCATGCCTGAGATAATCAGCTTTGAACCGAACACTAGCGCGTTTTTTGGGTGCTACACGGAAATATTACCATCTATATTTTGGTGTTACAAGGAAGTATTACTACACATATTTTGTAGCTTTGTCTAACCTCATACTTATGTGTTTTTGGTGTTATGTGTAAATCCATTGTGTAGGCTATTAAATAGGTCAAACTTGGCATGATTCGGTATCTTAAACAGTTGTTTGTAGTATGATGGTAGTGAAAATGGATGGTATGATATTTGATTTGATCATTATTGTTTTCCAAGTGAATGTATATTATAATATGTAGTAAGTGGTTTGTCTCTTCACTTGACCCGTTTGATCAAGATGGAAATTTCATCATAAACGGGAGTGAAAAAAGAGACAACCGACCCGAAAAACCCAAAAATAATTAGTATTTATGGTGATTATTGTTTTCCAAGCAATTTTTTTTGTTGGTTTATGATGATATAATTAGTATTTAAAGTAACCCGATCCGAACAACCCAAAAATAATAATTAGTAGTATAATTTCTATAAACAAAGTTATTAGAATCAATATTAAAAAAATATAATAAGACAAAATAGATAGTAGTTAAAATTGTAAGTGGAAGAAAGAGAAGAAATAATAATAAAAAAAGAATACAGAGATAGGTATGAGGAGTTGGATGTAGGAGGTTTTTTAAAATGTAAGATAAATTTTAAAAAGTGATGATTTTTAGTTAAATTATAAGGTTAAAGATGATGGATTGGATGAGAATGCTCTAAGTTGTTTAGAAGGCTACACGGTATGGGAGATGGAGGATGGGCTTCACATCAGCGTCATGTCAACATCCAATAAAGATGCCCCTCTAAAAATAGACCTAACGAAATAGAGGATGGGGCTAAATATATATATGTATATGTTGTATGTATATGTGTGTGATAAAAAGGAGGCTATGTTTTTGTCCATACATGCTTCGTCTTCATCGTCTACCATTTGCGCTCACGACGGCGCCGGACCCTCAGAAATGGTGTTGGGGGGCGTCGCCGGGCCTGGACAACCCCCCACACCGAGTGGCCTAAGGGTGAGAGGAGTGCTCCTCTCTAGGTGAGTGGTAAACTCTCACTGAAACCAATCAAATTTGTTCATGTCAACTCCCATCTCCAACTCTCCTCAAGCACTTAATAATAAGGGGTGATTTCACCCAAACCAATGAATCACCCATTTTTTCAATCCTAAAAACCTAACAAGTAAATGGAAATGTTACAAATGTAAGATTTATTGTTTCTTACACTAGAATTCAAAACAAAATATGTAAAATTTTCAGTTTCTATATAACCTACATATATGTAGGTTAAATTACCTACATATATGTGTAGCTGAAAATATATGGTTTTTTATGTGTATATAATACACATATGAATGTAAGAAACATAAAATTTTAAAAATATGAATCTTAAATCTCAAAATTTAGTGATTTAGAGTTATTCTTTTTATTCTCGCAATAATTAGTGTTCTGTAATGATCCTCAACCTATATATATGGTGTATGTATATGTATGTGTTGTATGTATATATGTGTGTGAGAAGAAGGAGGCTATGTTTCTGTCCATACATGCTCCGTCTTCACCGTCTACCATTTGCCGCATACGACGACGCCGGACCCTCGGAAATGGTGTTGGGGGCGTCGTCGGGCCTGGACAACCCCCCACACCGAGTGGCCTAAGGGTGAGAGGGGTGCTCCTCTCTAGGTGAGTGGTAAATTCTCACTGAAACCAATCAAATTTGTTCATGTCAACTCCCCTCTCCAACTCTCCTCAAGCACTTAATCATAAGGGGCGATTTCACCCAAACCATTTAAAAAAAATGTATGATTGGTTAGACACTTCTCTCTCTTCTAAATCTATATGTTGCCTCCTCTCAAAGTTCAAACATTGCATGCGGTGAGTAGTCACCGAAATTCTTGTTACCCTGCGGCAAATATAGTGATGGCGACGGTGTTGTGACAACTGGCACAAAACCGGTAATTTCCGTACAATTTAATTATTATTTAATATCTGCAGTTATGTGCTTAAATGTCAACATTGTTTGATTACATGCTATACTTGTTAATTCATGCACGTTTTATACTTCAAAAATTGCCTTAATGCATTAATGTTAGCGTTGCGTCAGAAATACTAATAAACTCACCGGTAAGACATATTGTGTCAGCAATTCTGCAGAAAGCACTCAGACAGTAGAATTGGGGCCTAGGAGTAGATCCAACGTCTAAAATACATTGAAACCAAAGAATGTATACAAGGGTTAACATAAAGACTTTCCGGAAGCTAAAATACGCACTGAAAAGCACCCAAAACACACTTTAAATGCTGAATTTCATATATTTCAGCAAAATTCAGCATTGTAACAAGTTAGTAACATGTAAAAATATGACTAATTAGTCCTGAATGCTTTCCTAAGTGTCGGGAATTAAAGCGTCACAAAAGGGTACATAAAGGACACTAAACGGTGCAATTTAGCACTTTAACGAACCGGTATCTAACCGAACAACCGGACACTACCCGAAACATCAAAATTACACTAGAAGCATGGTTTTATTATTTCTGAGCTAGTTATGATCACCGAACACCCTAACACACTATATAACATATCATATGCATGGACACTAATTAATACACTTAACTTCCAACTAAATTCTCTAACCTATCCACCAAACTTACACTTTACTCCCCCCCCCCTATGTTGTGGATGGTCACAAGGGTGGCCCCCACCCTTGATCCATCTTGATTCTATTTGATCCACCAAGATCTCTCTTGATCTTCCAAGATCTTACTTAATCCTCCTAAGATTTATTAGAGATTGTGTTGTGTACTTAGCAAACATGTGACCCATTGGATAAATGATTAACATGTTATAAAGAAGATCATCCCCTCATATCTCACACACCATCAACCTCCTTCTTCTCCCCCTTGTTCTCGGCTCACCCACACCCACAATACATCATCCATTTTCATTCATCTTCCAAGCATTCTAAGGCTACTAAAAGGTGCTAGAAGGTGTCTAAGGAGGTTTGGAGCTTGTGGATCTTGAAGGACCTTTCCCATTGGCTTTTATCCATCACATTTATCATCTTCAACTTCTTATGTTCATCCCTAGCCATAGAGCTAGTAGTAAGGCCCTAATAATCCCTTGCTACTTCATATATTGTTGATTAATAGATGATGAACATTGTTAAACATGATGAACACTAAGGAACATAAACATAAATCTCTAACATAAGCTTATAAACATACGAATACATGTTGATTTGTGTTTATTTGCTTCTTGATGATTGATTATTTGGGTTAGTGATGTTAGACATCATAAGAAATCTACTAGATTGTGATTAAACACATGATCTAGTAAGTTAAGGTTGTGATCTTGTGAAAGACCAATATCACCATGCTTTATGTATTCATGAACTTGAATGATGAAATTGATTCTCATATGTAAAGATGACTTAAACAAAATACAAATCTTGTAAATAGATGATTACAAAAATAATTTTCTCAAGAAACCAAGTTTATTTATAAGATTTACAAAGTCATGGTTTCTAAGTAAACTAATCATATTTTTAATATTTAAACAAGACTAGAAACATGTTTGTAACAAGAAAAATACAAAAGAAATATTTTTAGAAAAATCATCTTACAAGTTGTAAATGACTAAATCTTTCAAGAATGTGATTTGCAAACAAATAACAATGTTTTAGAGGGTAACTAAACCTACTATATAACATGGTAAGTTACTACAAGTTTTTACAAAAAAACTTCAAGTTAATGATGTAGTGTAATTTACTTGATTTTGACACTCGGTAAGTGTTGAATGAGTTGATGATTGTTTGTGATGATTTTAAAAGAAAATAAACACATGTTTTGAAAACATGGGAAACCTTCATTTTTAGGGGAAACCATGTCAAAATTTCTATCAAATTTTGACACTTAGAAAAATATAAGTTTTGGTGAAACTTATTCCCTAAAAATTTACCTAAAAATATTTACCAAGGTTTCCCTAATTTTTGTGTAAAATTCCAAGTTAAGAAATGATGATTTCTTCAAGATAAAAATTGATACTAAGTATGTATATTTTTGAGAAAAATATATATATTTATTGGTCACCAAATTTTGTGCTAAGTGTATGTAATATATATTGTATGTAATAGTGTATTAGGACTTGAAAATACACTGAATACTCCCAATGAGTAGAAATACAAAAATACACATACAACATGCTTAGACAAATGCAAGAACTTATATTTATGAAAATACATAACTCGGGTGAAAAATACAAGATTCTTATATTTATTGGAAAAATAATATAAGTAAGATACATAGTTAAAAATATAAATTATTTTTAACAACAAAGAAAACATACATAAAAGATGGTGACTTGTACTTGTGCGATACAAGTCTAATGACTAATGTTAATAAAACACGTATAGGTCACGATGCTATATAAGCAAACCCGGTGAAGTTTACGGCGCAGGAAACGCAAAGTTGTGAGTTCATGCCCCCACTTTTAAACTTTTACATGCTTTTTAAAGTTGGGGAAAGTACATGTGTTATGGTATGTTGAATACAAAAACTAAGGAATGATACTTTAGATCATGTCACGAATATGGTACCAGAAGCACCATTAATCGTGTACATACTAAGACCGCGGAACAAAAGGTTAGATCTAATGGGTTTCAGGCAGTCACACTCTTGGTGATAACTAGTACCAAGCAGTGCTTTTGTGTCTCTAGTCGTGAATCGACAACGAAAAATGCCTATGGTTTGGATGCTTCCTATGTCGTGTCACATGTTAATGGCCTTGCAAACCATTAGCGATCTCGATTTCCTTATATTACATAAATACTTGTTTCATACAAATTACATACCATGTTTTCATACAAGTATACAAACGTTCAATACAAAAACTGCATGAATTCACACCAACATTATGTTGACGATTTTCCAAAAACTCACATGTATTTCAGGTAACTAAAGTGGATATGCGCGCGCTCATACTCTTGCTCTTAGATATTGTTTATGTTGTTAGCTATGTGTGTCAAGACTCATATGCCTCTTTTGCGGGATTGGTTGTTATATCCCACCTCACGTGGTGATATAATAATTAAAACCTTGTTGTTTGTGGATGAAATAAAGTTGTAAACTTTTTAAAACAATTATTGGTCATGTGATGTAAACACTCATCTTAAACCATGTTCTGAATGTTTAATGTCAATGGCATTTAGAGTTATTTTATGAGCATGTAGTATGTTTACCATTCGCATGCAATGAGAACCTTTCAAGATCACACCTCGTGCTTCCGCCTTAGAAATGGGTGTGACAGATTGGTATCAGAGCTGCGATTGTAGTGAACCAGGATTCCTTCTCGAGTCTAGACTACAATCTTTAGGATCCTTTCACGAAAACAATTTTTTCAAAAAGTTTTCATTGCATAAAACTTTCCGCGACATCCACTACCTGAAACTGTTTTCAAAGAGTCAAGAAAAGACACTACGAGACTTAGGGTGCACTGGAGTAGCACTTGACTTTTAGTAGAGATTACTTGCAATTATGTGTAATAATTGATATATACGTATACTAGAAATAGAATATCTCAGGTACTCGTGACTTTACCTGAAAACAGTGGCATATCTGAAGTAAGTGATCCGACGATGAAACGAACTGTGCGGACTGTGTAAGGACTTACGTAATTATGGATGCATACATAATTATGGAATTCAGTGTACAGAAACCACAGCAAGTCTTGTCACATATCAAACGAGATTCCTTCAATGCAAAAAAAAGGGTCAAACGTGAATACCCTCACCCCTCCCCCAGACTATTAAATACTCTGTTGGAGTAATAGTTTAGGGTATAAAGACAAGAACCGCCAATGTGAAGTAAGATATTTTGTCCTTTACATATATTAAACTTGTACTTTGGGGAGATGTAACCCTTATGCATTTTGTTTACTTTTCAAACAAAGATGTAACAAGTTGTTCTGATATGTGTAAAGACTCGGTGAATATCTTATGACATGCCAGTATTTATCTATTTATACATGCTTGTTGCTGTATGAATTGATTTATACGTTGGGCGGATTGTTTGATGTCACTTATATGGGTATATGTCTGTGTATATATACTATTACTGTCTCGTATGACGATATCAAACAAATGTCTAACCCTGTTATGTTATGTTCCGACAGAACATGGCACCTAGGAGAGCTGTGAACAATCAGGATTCCGATCAACCTCCTCCTCCTCTTCTGCCGAGGACTGCTGAAGAACTGAACGCCTTACTGGAGGAATGGATCTACGTAGCTATCGCCCAATACGAGGTGAACCGCACCGAACAAAGTGGAGAACCAAGCAATACTAGACGTAATGGACGGAGATTCATCTAGAGGAAACACGACTCAAGGTTGCACCTTCAAGCAATTTCTCGACTGCAAGCCACTGAACTACGAAGGTACTGGAGGTGCAGTGGCGTTTGTACGCTGAACGGAGAAGACTGATTCCACTATCCGCATGAGTAAGTGTACCGCAGATCAACAAGTTACTTTTGTTACTGGGTTGTTTGTTGATGAAGCTTTGACTTGGTGGAATTTGCAAGTCCAGACTCTGGGTGATGATGTTGCGTACGGCATGACGTGGGATGAGCTAAAGGAACGAATGAGAGAGAAGTATTGCTCTCGTGCTGAACTCCAAAGGTTGGAGACTGAGTTCTGGCACTTGACCATGGAAGGTGCAGACATTACTGGTTATACCCGAAGGTTCCACGATTTATCAAGAGTGATCCCCTACATGGTGACTCCCGAATTTAAGCGCATTGAACGCTACATCTGGGGATTCGCTCTAGAATTTCGCAGCATGGTAACTTTGGCTAAACCTGAAACGATCACTCAGGCTGTAACTCTGGCTGTCAGCCTTACTGAAGTTGCTATTCGTATGAAGAAGTTATCACTGAACCCAACTGAAAAGACCGAGACGCATGCTGAGTTGTCTGGTGACAAGAAAAGGAAGCATGCGAGCCTGAATCAAGCAACACGTAACAACAAGGGTTCCAACAATAAGAAGCGAGACCCCAACCCGCCTCAGGAGGCGAAAACTCTTGCAACCATGAATGACACTCCTGCCAGAGGATACCTGGGCACTCTGCCCATCTGCAACTAGTGCAAGCGTCATCACGAAGGAGTTTGTCGCGTTCCAAAATGCGACAAGTGTGGAAAACTGGGTCACCATACTGAGAACTGTTGGGGAAAAGGAAATGGAAATGGAAATAGGAACGGGAATGGAATCCGCAATGGTGCTGGTAATAGAAACGGTGGTAGAAATGGCAATGGCAATGGTAACCGGAATGGTAATGGAGTTGGGCAGAACCAAGGATGCTTTAGTTGTGGAAGCAAGGATCATTTCATGAAAGATTGCCCAAGGGGGAACAATGCTCAGGCTCGAGCATTTGTGATTGGAGCAAGGAACGCACGCGAGGACCCTAATGTGGTCACCGGTACGTTTCTCGTTAGCAATCACCTTGCATCCATACTATTTGACACTCGTGCCGATTATAGCTTCATGTCTGTGGAATTGAAACGTATGCTTGGAATAGAATCTAGTAGATTAGATATTCCTTATTCCATAGAACTAGCCAATGGTAAACTTGTTGAATCGGGCGAAGTTGTTAGGGGTTGCTCATTAGAACTTGGTGAGCGAAGATTTAGCATCGACCTCTTACCTATCAAATTGGGTAGCTTCGATGTAGTGGTCGGAATGGACTGGTTGTCCAAGAACAAGGCTGAAGTTGTTTGTCACGAGAAAATCATTCACATCCCTCTGACGAATGATGAAACTATCATCGTGCATGGAGAAAAGCGAGACGTGCCTCTGCGAATCATCAGTTGTATGAAGGCACAGAAGTGCTTAAGGAAAAGATGTGTTGCTTTCCTGGCACACGTTGTAGATAAGAAGGCTGAGGAGCCGAAACTCGAAGACATTCACGTGGTGAAGGAATTCCCTGATGTTTTTCCCGAAGATCTGCCAGGACTACCCCCGCAACGACAAGTCGAATTCCATATAGACTTGGTTCCAGGAGCCACTCCTATAGCCAAGGCACCCTATCGGCTTGCACCATCCGAAATGCAAGAATTATCTACACAACTCCAGGAGTTGTTGGATAAAGGATTCATAAGGCCAAGCTTCTCGCCTTGGGGAGCTCCAGTATTGTTCGTGAAGAAGAAGGAAGGAACACTGCGGATGTGTATCGACTATAGAGAGTTAAACAAGCTCACAATCAAGAATCGGTACCCACTACCGAGGATTGATGACTTATTTGATCAGTTGCAAGGATCGAGCTACTATTCCAAGATCGACCTTCGATCTGGATACAATCAGTTAAGGATTCAAGAGGAAAGCGTACCGAATACTGCATTCCGAACACGTTATGGGCATTACGAATTCCTCGTGATGCCATTCGGACTGACGAACGCGCCAGCGGTATTTATGGATCTGATGAACCGCGTTTGCAAACCATATCTCGATAAATTCGTGATTGTATTTATCGATGATATCATGATTTACTAGCAAACCAGAGAAGAGCACGAGCAACACCTCAGAACCATTTTGGAACTACTTAAGAAAGAGAAACTTTATGCAAAATTCTCCAAGTGTGAATTTTGGATTCGCGAAGTACAGTTCCTTGGTCACGTTGTGAACGAGAAGGGCATTCATGTAGACCCAGCTAAGATAGAAGCAATAAAGAATTGGGAAGCCCCCAAAACCCCAACTGAAGTTCGACAATTTTTGGGCTTAGCGGGCTATTACCGATGATTTATCGAGAATTTCTCCAAGATAGCTCAACCGCTAACTACCCTTACGCAGAAAGACAAGAAGTACGACTGGGGTGATAAGCAGGAAGAAGCCTTCCAACTGCTCAAAAATAAGCTATGCGATGCACCGATACTATCCCTACCCGAAGGAACTGAAGACTTCGTGGTATACTGCGACACTTCGCGTCAAGGTTTGGGTTGCGTGCTCATGCAACGCCAAAAGGTCATCGCTTACGCTTCAAGGCAGCTGAAAGTGCATGAAAGGAACTATACCACTCATGACCTAGAGCTAGGCGTAGTGGTATTCGCCTTGAAGATCTGGCGAGACTATTTATATGGTACTCGATGTACAATCTTCACAGATCACAAAAGCCTACAACACATATTTGATCAGAAGGAATTAAACATGCGTCAGCGACGATGGGTCGAGTTGCTGACGATGGGTCAAGTTGCTGAACGATTATGATTGTATCCCTGCTGACTCAGACTACTTAGCCGAGGGTAACGTCACCTTCAAAAGAGGGGCCTACCATAATATGCATTAATAACTTAATTAATTATCTTTCAATAATCCGACCCTTTTGGATTGTATCATTGCTAACTCAAACTACTGGGTTGAGGGTAACATCACCTTCAAAAGAGGGGCCTACTACAATAACTAAGATAATCTCTTAAATAGTGCAAAAGTGCGGAAATAATCAAAGGTTACACTATACACGAGTCGGAGCCAAGTGATTCATCTTGTCTATCTGTTTTCCTTTTATTTTATTTTCAGCATTTTAGTTAGTTTTTATTTTTCTAGTTTAAAACCTTTTTCTAAACTTTTTGATTTGATTAGACGTTGAGGATAAACCGGTACTAAAATCTCTTGTGTCCTTGGACGACCTCGGTATCTTACCAACACTATACTACGCTCACGATGGGTGCACTTGCCTATATGTGTGTTTAGTGTTAGTAAATATCGTGTTTTATAAATTTAAAACACGTATGTGTCCTTGGACGACCTCGGTATCTTACCAACATTTTTCTGCATTTTAGTTTAGTTTTGCATTTACAGTAACCTGAACACGGGCCGTCCTCACTGAACACGGGGCCGTGCTACACATTTTTTTATAAAACACCCAGATATAGTAGCCTGAACACGGGCCGTGCTCGCTGAACACGCCCCGTGCTCAACGAAATCAGTAAGTTTAATTAAAACGCCCAGATACAGATTTTGTACACGGGGCCGTGTTCAATGAACACGAGGCCGTGTCCAGCCTCTGTTTCCGTTTTTATTTTTGTTTTCTGATCTCGAGACTTGGTTGTGGTCTGCTGAGTGATTCTTATGGATCAATACTCAGGAGGTTACAACTACACCTATGAGGAGGATGATTATATTAATAACTATTGCAATAATTGTGGTGACCCGCACTCGGTTCAATATTGTAACTTATATCAACCATCCACTTCATACACCTACTATGAGGAGTCCAGGTACGAGCCATCAACTTCATACACATCCTATGAAGACCAAAGGTATGAACCTCCTCCCTCATACTCATATTTTGATGAACCAAGGTATGAGCCCTCTTACTCATACTTTGAGGAACCAAGATATGAGCCCACACCTTCATATGCTTACTATGAGGAACCATGGCGTGGACAACCCACCTCCTATGAGTATTATGAAGAACAAAATTACGACCCTTATCCATCATATGCTTACAATGAAGAACAATGGTGTGAACCATCTACTTCATATGGGTATTATGAGGAACAAAGGATCAAACAACCGGATTCAAGCTTTGAAAATCCCGATCCTTTTTCTATAACCGAAGTGACCGATAGGATATTAGAACACCTTAGAGTTATCGATCGCTATATAAAAGAATCTCGCGCAAGGGAAGAGGAGTCCCGTGTAAGAGAAGAAATAAATAAAGAAGAGATAACTGAAAGTGTAAAAATGGAAGAACAAATAAGTGAAGAGCCGACACATGAGTTAAACAACGAAAAAGGTGAGTCCGACAACGTTAAAATTCAAGAAGAGTCTAATTTTGAAGAAATTAATCTCTTCTCACATTCTTTTGAAAATCATTGTTTAGTTCCAACTAATGCTAAGTTTTTAAAAGAATTAAACACTAACACTAAAATTGACGAAACGGTAAGTGTTAAGTTAACTAATGATCAAACCTCGCTAATAAAAGAAGACCCATTTGAAATTAACATTACACCGGTTCCATGTTGTTTTCAAAATTCGTTTATTAGTAATGTCACAATAGATAAAGATCTTTGTGTTAACATAATGCCTAACTACATTTTCAAAAAATTAAGTATTAGTGATTTTTCTCCACTTCAAATACCCATTTTTCTATCTAATCGGAAAATAATAAATTAATCGGTGTAGTTGAGGATGTCTTGGTTCAAACAAATCAAATGGTAATCCCAACCGACTTTGTCATCCTCGATGACGCTCCTCTAGTGTTGGGACGACCATTTGTAAAAACTCACGAAGCTTTGAAAAACCGGAAGTACAACAATCTACCTCTTCAATTAGGGGCATTTAAAAAGAGTGTCGATCTTGAGCGGTCAATGAAATATCCATTCGGCAATAATGACCACCTAATTGAAGATGAGGATGAACCACCCGATACAAGTGAAAAGTTTGACCACTTTGTTGAAGAAGAGGTCGCCATAGAACAAACTTTTAAAGTTCTTGATCAAAATGAGCAACCAAATAAGGAGTCTCCTAAAGACCCACCTCTTGAGCTCAAGGAACTTCCAAAATGTTTGGAATATGCTTTTCTAGACAAAGATGGTAAATTACCTGTAATTATTTCGTCTAAATTAGATAGTTTAGAAAAAGAAAAATTAATTAGTCTTTTGAAAAAACACAAAAATGCGATCGCTTATAGACATTAAAGGAATAAGTCCTTCCATGTGCACACACAAAATTCTAATGAATGATGACTACAAATCGGTAATACAACCACAACGTCGAGTAAATCCCAATGTTCAAGAAGTGGTTAAAAACGAAGTCATCAAATTACTTGACGCCGGACTTATTTATCATATCTCCGATAGTCCTTGGGTAAGTCCAGTCCAAGTAGTTCCAAAGAAAGGAGGTATGACGGTAATAACTAACGAAAAGAATGAATTAATACCAACGAGAACCTTCACAGGATGGAGAGTATGTATAGATTATAGACGATTAAATGAAGCGACAATGTTACTTCAAATCCCGATAGCACCCGAAGACCAAGAAAAGACAACCTTCACATGCCCCTATGGAACTTTTGCTTATTGACGCATGCCATTTGGTCTATGTAATGCCCCCGCAACATTCCAACGTTGCATGGTAGCCATCTTCCACATGATAGAAAAGACAATGGAAGTCTTCATGGACGACTTTTCTATCTTTGGGGATTCATACGACCAATGCCTCGATAACCTTGAACGAATGTTATCCCGATGTGAAGAAACTAACCTCGCCCTTAACTGGGAAAAATGCCATTTCATGGTAACGGAGGGAATAGTACTCGGTTACAAAATCTCAAGCGAAGTAATGGAGGTGGATCGAGCCAAAATAGACACCATTTCTCGACTACCACCCCCATCCTCCGTTAAAGCTATCAGGAGTTTCCTAGGGCATGCCGGATTTTATAGGCGGTTTATCAAAGACTTTTCTAAAATCTCAAGGCCTCTAACAAAATTACTTGAAAAAGATGTCTCGTTCATCTTTGACAAGAATTGCAATCAAGCATTTCTAACCCTAAAGGAAATGCTAGTCAATGCACCTATCATGATAGCACCTGATTGGAAATTTCCTTTCGAAATCATGTGTGATGCAAGTGACTTTGCAGTTGGAGTTGTCTTGGGACAAAGAAAAGAAAAACATTTCCACCCAATTTATTACGCTAGTAAAACACTTAACGATGCACAAGAAAATTACACAACAACTGAAAAAGAATTACTAGCTGTGGTATTTGCTTTTGATAAATTTCGTTCTTATCTTGTTCTTTCTAAAACTATAGTCTATACAGATCATGCAGCCATTCGATATATCTTCAAAAAGCATGACGCAAAACCACGTTTGATTCGGTGGATTCTACTCCTCCAAGAATTTGATATTGAAATCAAAGATAAAAGAGGAACAGAAAACACCGCAGGAGATCATCTTTCACGCTTAGAAGACCCAGCTTTGGAGGCAACCAGGGACGAGCAAATCAACGAAAAATTTCCAATGGAGTCCCAAGAAATGGTGGAATACAAGGAAGAACCATGGTACGCCGACTATGCTAACTACCTAGCTAGCGGTATAGTCGCAAAAGACTGGCCACATCATCAAAGAAAAAAATTCTTTGCCAATGTGAAACATTATTTTTGGGAAGATCCATATCTTTTCAAAATGTGTGCTGACCAACTCATCCGACGATGCGTACATGGTAGCGAAGCACGAAGAATTCTCCGCCATTGTCATGAAGGTCCATACGAAGGACATCATGGTGCCACTAGTACCGCACGAAAGGTATTTGATTCAGGATTTTGTTGGCCGACCATTTACAAAGACGCCCAAAGTCTTGTCAAGACTTGTGATGCTTGCCAAAGAACAGGTAATATTTCTTCCAAAAACGAAATGCCACAAAATGGCATTCTTGTTTGTGAAATTTTTGATGTGTGGGGACTCGACTTTATGGGACCTTTCCCACCATCAAAAGGAAACAAATATATACTTGTGGCAGTAGATTACTTGTCTAAATGGGCCGAGGCCGAGGCACTTCCAACAAATGATGGAAGAGTAGTGGTAAGATTTCTGAAAAAAACTATTCTCTAGTTTTGGCACACCTAAAGCATTAATAATTGATAGAGGTACCCATTTTTGCAACCATCAACTTGAAAATTTTTAACAAGATATGGGGTCTATCACCGGGTCTCAACAGCATATCACCCTCAAACAAACGGACAAGCCGAAGTGACTAATAGAGGTTTAAAACGAATACTCGAAAAAACCGTAGGGTTAAATAAAAAGGAATGGGCAGGTAAATTAGATGACGCTTTATGGGCTTTTCGAACTGCTTATAAAACAACAATAGGTACAACCCCATATAAGCTAGTCTATGGAAAAAGTTGTCACTTGCCTGTAGAAATTGCACATAAAGCCTACTGGGCAATTAAAAATGTAAACTTAGATTTAGAATTCGCTGGTAAAAATCGATTTTGTCAATTAAATGAACTAGACGAGCTTAGGAATTATGCATACTCAAACTCTGAAATTTATAAGGATAGAATGAAAAACTTGCATGACAAACATATTAAACCTAATGAATTTCGAGTAGGAGATCAAGTTCATTTGTTTAATTCACGACTTTGATTGTTTCCTGGTAAATTAAAGTCTAGGTGGTCAGGACCTTTTTCCATCACCCATATTTTCCCAGACGGTGCAGTAGAAATTAAATCTCGGAATGGAATCCCATTCAAAGTCAATGGCCAACGGCTGAAACTCTATCAAGGATTCATTGAGGATGAAGAAGAAAAATCTCGCTTCAAACGGTCGAAGAATGAAAGCATCAACATCATACCTGGTAAGTTACGAACAATTGAGACGACATCTAAATTGGTAAGTCTTCCAACCAAAATTTTTGGGAAACAAGGGCATTCACACGAGCACAAAAAAAAATTCAAAACTTTGCTCAGCACGAGGCCGTGTCCGCTGGACACGGGACCGTGTCCGTGCTACTGTCGGGATATATCCCCCTTTTCACAACATTAACACCATTCCACACACCCTGTTTCCCCAAAAACGCTCTGGTTCAAGGCGATTTTCCGCTGATTTTCAACGTCTCCTCTAGTTCTAACAACATCAAGATGTCAAGGAAGTTCACGAGGTTTAACGCAAATGAGCTCGATGCTAGGGCTAGATACGAAGTGCTTCAAACAAGACTGGAAGAATACCTAAGACAAGCATGCATGGATTTGTTAGCATTGGTGAACCAACTTGACCGCTTCAACAACCTTGTAACCGGCCCACTAAGAGTCGCCTTAACAACTCGACTTCGTTCCGTCCACGAGTGCACTTTGGAATTCTATAGCACCTTCATGTTCAATGCAAGGTGCGACCCATTTGACAATGATGGGGTAGCATTCCGATGTGGTGGGACTAGGTACTCGATTTCAATGGCGCAATTTGGGTCGATCATCGGGCTGTATGCTGAGGAAGATGCAGGTAACGAGGAGAATACCAGAGGGATGCGAGAGATAGATGAAAACGATCACCAAGCCGCGTGGGCTCAGATTGGTGAAGGGCACTACAATCCGAGCAATACTAAGAGCACTAAGTTGAGGGACTCGCTCTACCGATACATCCATAGGCTCCTCGGCTACTCTCTTAGCCAAAGGCATGATAGCGGTGGCGTCGTTGGGTTGAGAGATTTGGTTGTCCTCCACTGCATTCATAACCGCCGACACCTTGATGTTCCATTCCTCCTGCTCCGAAGCATGCATTTGAACCGACTTGCTACTTCACCAACCCCTATCTTCTTTGGAGGATGGGTATACCGTCTCTTCAAGCACTTCACCAACATACCTAGGTCATTTGAAAGGAGCCCATGGTCGGGAAGAGTAGGCATACACATTTGCCGCTCAATGAACCTAATTTATGAGGCTGAAGACGGGACGATTAGCTTCCAAAGGATGCAGGGGCATGCATGGAACCCGCAAGAGGCACTTGTCCTTCACGCTCCACAACATCATCAGTACCAGCCCCACGGTGATCCGAGCCAATCCTCCTCAGGAGGCGGTTTTCCTAACTTCCAAAGTTTACATGATTTATTGCAGAAAAACCTCATGTGCACCAGGAACACCTATAATATGGCAAGCAACACGTACAACCGGGTGGGAGCAATCGAGAGAAACATATCCGATATCCAAGATGATATCGGAAATATCCGGGAGTACATTGCAGGGCATGGTGGAGATGATGATGATGAGGATGAGGACATGGACTAGGCGGGAGGAGCAGAGGCAGAAGTGGTTGGTTGGTGATCCCCCAGGTTAACCTTTTTATCTTGAACAATTTCCAGCCTGTGTGCCGTGTGTCGAACAATTTACTTTCCTTTAACTCTTTTTATTTTCTGCATTTGTTTTTCTTTCTAACTTTGTGATGGATGGGATGTTGAACGTTGGTAATTTAGGATGTCTGCTATGTTTTGGTGTAGTGTTTATTGCTAAAACAGGTACATACGAGGCTTAGAGCACTAAACCTTAGTGCTACTAAAGCCGGGACATGATAACCAGAGCCAGAAACCTGTTTTTCAACCTTGCGGATTGTCTACACGGGGTCGTGTCCAGCCGACACGCCCCCGTGCCCACTACCCCAGACCTGTTGTTTGTCTAAATTTGCAGATTTACGACATACACGGGGTCGTGCCCATTGGACACGCCCCCGTGTCCACCTTCTGTAAGTAATTGTTACTGGCACCTGAACACGGGGTCGTGTCCATCAGACACGGGGCCGTGTCCCGTGCCCAATAACACAAACTTTTGTTTTTTCACACCTTTTTACACATTTAATCAACCTAAAAACTTATTTTTGGGACACATTGAGGACAATGTGTAATTTAAGTGGGGGGGGGGGGGGATGCTAAAACCTTGAATCTTGCAAGTCCTAACTATAAGCCTTACACAAAACTCTATTGGAACCGCTAATCACTCCAAATTTTTTTTCAAAAATTTTCAATTTTTTTTTACTTGTCTAGGTTTAACTCGGGAAATTCAAGTTCTAAAAAGGTTATATTTTTACAAATTTACAACCGATAGCGTCGTGATAAAAAGAACCAACATAAGAAAATTATGAAACGGCATGACAAGCTTAGTTAAAATTTGATTATATATACTTGATCACATAAAAACCCATTCCCACAAAAATGAGTTTTGAGCCTTTATTGAGCACACAAATACATATCATTAAACTAAATGCTCATTTTTTGTTTCTTGTGTGAATAGCCGCTTGGTTCGTACGACTCTAGAACTTGCCACGACAATACATTCCTGGTCCTTACCAACTTAAACCCGAGTAAGTAAATGATGGAGGCATTAGGACTAACCTTTTTTTTATTTCTACACCATTATTTTTCTTTTTTTTACCACCTACCCAAAATCCCCCTAGTTAGCCCCTTTGAGCCTAAACCTTTTCATTTCATAACCCAAATCAAACACCCTTTCACCCACCAAAACCTTTTTTATTTCTAACCCTTTGTTTTAGTAACAAGCTCGGTTTCTCGTATGACTTTGAAAAAAAAATTGTTGATGATGAAGCAAAAGAAAAATAAACAAACAAGTTTATCAAAAATAACTCTGTTTGAATAAAAGCTTCATCAAAATAAAAAGTTGCAAAAATAGAAAGTCTTTCGAAAACCGACGCTTGTTACGCTTTTCGCCCTTTCACTAACCACTAACCCAACTACCTACCTTTAACCCAAGCCTAACCCTTCACCCAAAAGTCCTCTTGATATTTACAAATGTATATAGTTAAAAAGGAGGAGGATTGATTGCTTGGCAAGCCTATGGTAGGAGTAAGTTCCATGCCGCTCCCGAGTGATTCACTAAAATACATCTTCGGCCGAGTCTTGAGTGATCCCCCGTGAGGTAGGTGAACTTGCATATAAATAGAATTTTAAAGAGGCATGTTATGCCCTAATAAGTAATTTATCTTATGAAAATTTTAAATAAATCATGACGAATAGGATTGTAAATAAATAAAAATAAAACTTGATAAAGAATCTTGGAAATCCAGACACTCTATGACAAGCCCAAAAACCTTCTCTTCTACCCATTCTATTTGGGAGTGTATAGCCACATTATAAAGAGTTTTGCTTGAGGACAAGCAAAGATTCAAGTGTGGGGGTATTTGATGTGTGCAAAATGCAACATATAAATTACATCAATTGTGGCATAAAACTAACCCTTTTTAGTACTAATGTTGGAAAAAAGTGTGCTTTTGTCTTCCTTTTGTATTTTCAGGATTAAATGAGCTCAAATTAACAAAAGAAGCAAAAAGGCAGCCAAATCTAACATAAATACAAGAAAAGGAACAAACGTGACATGCCCGACCCCACGACAGCATCTTCCCAAGCAAAACAAGAGAATAGAAGGCTGAACACTCCCCGTGCTCACTGAGCACGGGGGCGTGCCCAAGTGTCAGCATAAAAAGACAAAGTTGTATAAGCTTCCATCGCCCACCACGGGGCCGTGCTCAGCGGACACGGGGCCGTGGTCAACTATAAGATTCGCAGAATCCAGGAAAATCTTGATAGTACATATATGCTTCTGCACACGGGGTCGTGCCCAGCGGACACGGGGCCGTGGTCAACTAATACAGACAAGAGCAATTAATGAAGACAGAGAAGGATGTGGACACGGGGCCGTGCCCGAGCTTCTGTTCATCCTATAAATAGGAGTGCTTGGCTCAAGCTCAAACCATCCCTTGGCACACCACCTCTCTCACACTTCACCCACCACCCACCACCACCATAACACCATCATCCACCACCATCATCCATTGTCCATCATAGAGTGTGTGAGTCGTCTCGTTATCCAAGATTGATCGTAAGAGTTCTTGACAATCAAGGCCATGTTTGCCTAAGTCTCTTACATCACTTGGTGAAGACAAAGTGTCTAGTGTAATACTTTTTATTTTTAATCTTTTCGCACTTTTTACTTGGTTATGTATTAATGACTTTAATAACTAGTTTCTTACGTTGAAGGTGATTTTTCCTTATCGTTTGTCTGTGGTGTCCTGGCATTATTTTACTGTCTATATAAAATAAAAGATTTTCACCATTCATATCTCCACGGTCTATATGGAGGTATGTTGGCTACCTGGTCGGGGGTTAAGGGAACGGTTTGGTAAGAGTCTTGCCTTGTTCAGTGTATAGATCCTGCAAGGACCTGGGTCAAATTTAGTAGGACCTCCTTCAATACTTAACGGTATTGGATGGCGGGTGTCCAAACTCTTTGATCCCCTCATATGTAAGCTACTATTAATACTTTAATCCGGCTACTTAGGACTGTATCCCTGCTTACTCAGACTACTTAGCCGAGGGTAACGTCACCTTCAAAAAAGGGGCCTACCATAATATGCATTAATAACTTAATTAATTATCTTTCAATAATCCGACCCTTTAGGATTATATCATTTCTGACTCAAACTACTGGGTTGAGGGTAACGTCACCTTCAAAAGAGGGGCCTACTACAATAACTAAGATAATCTCTTAAATAGTGCAAAAGTGCGGAAATAATCAAAGGTTACACTATACACGAGTCGGAGCCAAGTGATTCATCTTGTCTATCTGTTTTCCTTTTATTTTATTTTCAGCATTTTAGTTAGTTTTTATTTTTCTAGTTTAAAACCTTTTTCTAAACTTTTTGATTTGATTAGACGTTGAGGATAAACCGATACTAAAAGCTCTTGTGTCCTTGGACGACCTCGGTATCTTACCAACATTATACTACGCTCACGATGGGTGCACTTGCCCATATGTGTGTTTAGTGTTAGTAAATATCGTGTTTTATAAATTTAAAACTTGGCTAAAGAAAGTGTAAAAGGGCTTAAAATATACTTAAACTTATATATACACTTCACACGCATCAGACATCATAAGAAATCTACTAGATTGTGATTAAACACATGATCTAGTAAGTTAAGGTGGTGATCTTGTGAAAGACCAGGATCACCATGCTTTATGTCTTCATGAACTTGAATGATGAAATTGATTCTCATATGTAAAGATGATTTAAACAAAATACAAATCTTGTAAATAGATGATTACAAAAATAATTTTCTCAAGAAACCAAGTTTATTTATAAGATTTACAAAGTCATGGTTTCTAAGTAAACTAATCATATTTTTAATATTTAAACAAGACTAGAAACATGTATGTAACAAGAAAAATACAAAAGAAATATTTTTAGAAAAATCATCTTACAAGTTGTAAATGACTAAATCTTTCAAGAATGTGATTTACAAACAAATAACAATGTTTTAAAGGGTAACTAAACCTACTATATAACATGGTAAGTTACTACAAGTTTTTACAAAAACTTCAAGTTCATGATGTAGTGTAATTTACTTGATTTTGACACTCGGTAAGTGTTGAATGAGTTGATGATTGTTTGTGATGATTTTAAAAGAAAATAAACACATGTTTTGAAAACATGGGAAACCTCCATTTTTAGGGGAAATCATGTCAAAATTTCTATAAAAGTTTGACACTTAGAAAAATATAAGTTTTGGTGAACTTATTCCCTAAAAATTTACCTAAAAATAATTACCAAGGTTTCCCTAATTTTTGTGTAAAATTCCAAGTTAAGAAATGATGATTTCTTCAAGATAAAAATTGATACTAAGTATGTATATTTTTGAGAAAAATATATATATTTATTGGTCACCAAATTTTGTGCTAAGTGTATGTAATATATATTGTATGTAATAGTGTATTAGGACTTGAAAATACATTGAATACTCCCAAGGAGTAGAAATACAAAAATACACATACAACATGCTTAGACAAATGCAAGAACATATATTTATGAAAATACATAACTCGGGTGAAAAATACAAGATATTTATATTTATTGGAAAAATAATATAAGTAAGATACATAGTTAAAAATATAAATTATTTTTAACAACAAAGAAAACATACATAAAAGATGGTGACTTGTACTTGTGCGATACAAGTCTAATGACTAATGTTAATAAAACACGTATAGGTCACGACGCTATATAAGCAAACCCGGTGAAGTTTACGGCGTAGGAAACGCAAAGTTGTGAGTTCATGCCCCCACTTTTAAACTTTTACATGCTTTTTAAAGTTGGGGAAAGTACATGTGTTATGGTATGTTGAATACAAAAACAAAGGAATGATACTTTAGATCATGTCACGAATAGGGTACCAGAAGCTCCATTAATCATGTACATACTAAGACCGCGGAACAAAAGGTTAGATCTTATGGGTTTCAGGCAGCCACACTCTTGGTGATAACTAGTACCAAGCAGTGCTTTTGTGTCTCTAGTCGTGAATCGACAACCAAAAATGCCTATGGTTTGGATGCTTCCTATGTCGTGTCACATGCTAATGGCCTTGCAAACCATTAGCGATCTCGATTTCCTTATATTTACAGAAATACTTGTTTCATACAAATTACATACCATGTTTTCATACAAGTATACAAACATTCAATACAAAAACTGCATGAATTCACACGAACATTATGTTGACGATTTTCCAAAAACTCACATGTATTTTAGGTAACTAAAGTGGATGTGTGCGCGGTCATACTCTTGCTCTTGGATGTTGTTTATGTTATTAGCTATGTGTGTCAAGACTCCCATGCCTCTTTTGCGGGATTGGTTGTTATATCCCACCTTACGTGGTGATATAATAATTAAAACCTTGTTGTTTGTGGATGAAATAAAGTTGTAAACTTTTTAAAACAATTATTGGTCGTGTGATGTAAACACTCATCTTAAACCATGTTTTGAATGTTTAATGTCAATGGCATTTGGAGTTATTTTATGAGCATGTAGTATGTTTACCATTCGCATGCAATGAGAACCTTTCAAGATCACACCTCGTGCTTCCGCCTTAGAAAGGGGTGTGACATGTGTTGCCGCTCGGCAAACAGGGTCACCGCATAGTTGTCGGCACCCACCCCGTTCAGCCTAAGGCTATATGTTATGGGAGTATGGGTAAGAAAAATGTGTTGCCACATATAAAATACGTAAACGTACTTTTGTCTCACTTATAAATGCTCAAAATAGGTGTAATGGTAAAAGCTTGATTGATGATTAGGTAATCATTATTTAATTATTATTATTTATTATGTTAGTTTATATATTAGTTATTAGGTTATCATTATTTAATTATTATTAGTTTAGTTATTATTTAATATTATTAAATACACTTAAAAGAATTAAAAAGTAAAACTTTAACTAAATTTTAAATTTAAATAAAAAATACTAGTAAAATAGAAAAAAGAAGGAAAATACCAATAATTTTAAAAGAAAAAACATCACATATACAAATAAAGTAAACATAACTAAGTCGACTTTTCCTCTGAGTCCGAGCCCAACTCATGAGAATGATAACGCCAAACATGCTCCACTAAATTCGCACGAAGGACGTCATGAAGGTCAATAAAACGTAGTTCTGCGCGATTTCAAAGCCTCTGCGTGTTGCTTATCATACAAGGAGGTCGTGGAACGTCACCTTCATAGCTTTGGCATATCGCTTTACCTTCATCCTCCAAAATCATATTATGTAGATCAAGCACGCGTACATGACATCCCTTATTTTTTATTTTTATTTTTTTGTCCACATACGTGTCGGATTGAGATCGCCCAACAATTCTTTAGAACCTCAAATGCACGTTCAATATCTTTTCTTGTGGACTCTTGTTTTTTTGTAAAAAGTTTTCTTTTGTCATCGTGTAGGTATGAAAAGGCTTTGAGAATAGTGCCCTACTCTGGATAAATACCATCAGATAAATAGTATTAATACTTGTACTCTTGATCATTCGCATAGAAGGCCTGCCCAAGTGTAACTCCATCGACACGATCGTTGAAAATCGGCGACGAATGAAAAACGTTGATCTCGTTGTTGGATCAGTTGTACTAGAGAAAGCATGCCAGATCCAAAGATCATATGATGCCACGACTTCAAGCATAATGCTTGGGCCAGGATGATCACCTTGCCAAGCCGTTGGACAGTTTCCCCATGGCCAATGCGTGCAATCGATGCTACCAAGCATCCAAGGAAGGTCGTGGACTTGCTCATGCACCTTGTATATTTGTTGAATATCGCTCCAAGCTGGCCTCCTAAAATATCTCTTTCCGTATATCCAAATCACACGTATAGAAAATACTAAAACAATTATTATAAAACATATATTAATAAAAATATCAAAAGACTACAACTACTAATAATAATAACAATCAAAAGACTACAACTACCACTAATAATAATAACAACATGATCTAGTTGTCGTGTGCTAATAAAAAAAGTATTTTTAAGACTTAAATACCTATAATAGTACGAGTAAGTAAGGCCATCTACACAATGAATATGTGGTTAGTGTTTAGCTAAATTAACTAATTAATTAATTATTACTAATGTGATTTGGGGCTTTTGATTGATTTGAAAAAAAAACAATAAAGTTTAATTAAGATAAAAGATATCAGATAGATTCTAGGTTTACACAAAACTCAATTTAATCAATTAACTGGACACCACATAATCATGGTGCTGAAAAATCAGTTAATTTAAGTGATAAAAAAATGGATCTTTGTCATCGGTTCTTATACGGTTCAATTACCCTATTTGTTAGTGTGAATTAACCTACTATATGTCACCCAACAAGCTACTAGGTTTTGTCATCAGCCTGACAAGTTGTAAAGCAAAGACTACTAACACATGCAAATAGTTTAAAAACAACACATCAAATTGTTTATACAACGTTGTCAATGTCAAAAACAAATCCAAACATGAATAAAACTGAGAAAAGTGTTAAACCTTACGAATCGTCCGCCTGAAGAAAGCCACAGGAGAATTAGGTACGCATAGTTGTCATCCCAACGTCAAACATCAACCGACTAACCCCTAAAATTGCCGACTATTGCCTCCTTTCATCTCAGTCCACATTAGGCCCACTATAGTGTGAATTTGTTTTGCAATCTCTATTAATGAGACCAACAAATTGTAACTCCAATAGCCCATAATCTATAGTTTACATTTAGTTCCATATAGCCCATGATTCCATTTCATTTCACGTTTGTTTTATGTTGTAAGAGTTTTAAATGACATTATAAATATATATTCAAAAAAGTTTGGGTTACTGTAGCGTTTGTCACTATCACGCTACAGTAATTTTTTTTGTCTTTTTTTTCACTTTAGCTCCTTAACTTTCAGTTTTTACACTTATACCCCTTTAACTTTTTAAAAACCTTATGAACTGTCAGTTTTGACCCACTCGAGTCTTAAGTGCTTATTTTTATTTATGTACGTGTCGGTATATATTCAAGTTGTTTTACGTTTGACGTAAGTTTTGATATCGTTTAGGTTGTACTACCACTTTATATTTTTAGTTTTCTCTTTCGGTTGCTAACGTTATCGTGTTTAGGTATCCTATTCATGTTACTATGTTGAGTTTCGATACCGTATAAATGAATGATAACGACCAAATTCCCCCGCCCGCCCGCCATAAATCACAGACAACAACCCCTAGTTAAATATCATATGACAACAATTCCCTAATCCCATTAACTTGCCTGAAAATTAATTGCACTAATTACTATTTAATTAATTTGTTTGATGCAAGATTGAAGAAGACTAAAGTTATTTTTTTTATTAAAGATAATGTTTGCTCCTACACTTTTACTCCAATAAACCTACATTAATCACTTTTGCTCAGATTTGAATATGAGACCTCACCTCTAAGAGGCATATATCTTTACCAAGTGGTTTAACCCCATAATGACTTCTTTTCCCTTTTGCTTTGTTTGTTTTATGTTTTAGTAATCATTTATTGTATCTTATGGTTAGATTTTTTTTAACAGTTAAGCTTTTCTCACTAAATACTATACTAAATTACACATCCCAAGGATTGAACCCTGGTCTCCCACAAGAGGTAATTCCTATTGCTATTAGTTAATATAATCGTTTTGGCTTGTTTCCACCTTAAATGCACATAACCTCTATACTTATAAATGAAACCTTTCTGATGCGTCTTCCCAACGTTTCACAAGCGCCATCGACGCAAAAACCAACCAACTTCACAAGCGTCTTCCCGACGCCTTCAATTCGTCACAGACGCAACCCGTGATGCATTCTCCTGACGCCTTCGATGCGTCGCTGACGCAACCCGTGTGTGAGTCTTCGAAGCCCTTTTTCCGTTGCTTCCCATGCGTCACTGACGCAACCCATGGCAGTCTTCGAAGCTTCTATCTGACGCTTCCCATGCGTCGCTGACGCATCCAGGTCTGAAAAAGAAATTTTCGTACAATGTGTAGTTTGACCAACGCATTAGGTTAGAAAAAGAAGGGTCCGTACAACCATATGCTTGTGATGAGTTGGCGACGCCTTAACTTAAAACACCCAAATTTATTTTCACGTTTTTTCAGTTATGGGGACCCATCACCCATAAAAAAAATTATCTCCAAGTTTTACTTTCAAGTGAATTTTATCTCCAAGTTTTACTTTCAAGTGATATGACTGTTAGATTTTTGGTTTACACAGGTTGCAAGTGGGAAGTCATTGACGTGAGGCTTGAATACGTAGTAGAAGCAGATTCTTTTAGACGTGGTTTGAAACTCCTACAACAATTTCATATCATGTTTTTTTTTTTATAAAAATGTTAGTGAGTTGTGTGGTTTTCGAAACATCATACGATTATCCTATAAAATGTCAACTTTTACCGATCCTATAGATATAATTGACGATTTTGATCTTTCTTTTTTTCAAGTTGGCGGAAAAAATCCTTATGAACTATTTAAATTATACGTGGTGCGAGAAGTTGGTGTTGGTTCATCTTCTTGTGCTCCTTCCTATGCTTTCAAATGTCTCGATTTAAATGATTGTGTTTTTCCCAATGATGAATTTAATGTAACCAATAAACTAGAATTAGAGTCCAATTTTAGATAGTTATCCGACTTAAAATAAATGTCGGTTTTACGAAGGTTATACTTTTAGTAACAAGCAGGAACTGAAAATCGAATTTGGAAAAATGTGGCTGTCTGAATGTTTTTCATATAAAGTAGACAGATCATCAACCACTCGTTATGAAGCATCTTGTGTTGTCGAAAATTGTGAGTGGAATTTTAGGGCATGTTGTAACAATCCTAAATAAACCGACATCCTCCATTACTTTTCGACACCCTAATATATTTTAAAATATCCCAATATGTCCCAAAATATACCCGTATGTGAAAACCAAGCCCGAAATACAATATAACATTAAAAATAAATTAAAAACAAGAAAATTTAAGTTGAGGCGGGCTGCGTAGAACTCACCTCAACTCTCACGCGAGCGGTATGAAGGTTGACACCTGATTTCTTTGAGTTTTAAGCTTAAGCGGGCCGCGTAAGACCCTCGTTAAGTTAACGCGGGCCGCGTAAGATCAGAAACATGGCGCGGTCCAGTGTGGCCACGTGGCCGACGCGTGTTGACCCTACTTGCTGACTCGGACTAGCTACATGTTTGACCAGGGTTGACGCGGGCTGCGTAACCCTTGTCTGTGTTTTACGCGGGCCGCGAGAGGACCAGTTTCAACAACTATATAAGAAGGCCATCGGGTTTCATTCGAATTCGCTCACAAACGTTTCTTTTCTCTCAAATCTGAATAGTAGGCTTTATTATACGGGTATTATACCCCCCCTAATTAGCAAAGTTCTGCTCCGTTGTAAGTATTATAACCCCTGGATACGTATTAGATACGCTGCCCGATTGATTTAGGGTTCCGTAATGGCTGTCGTGGTTCTGCCCGACGTAGTCATTGGAATGCCGTCTCAGGGAGGGTATTGCTAATGTTAAAACAGGTTCTTAATACTAACGCGTGTACAATTGTGTAAATTATAGATTATCACCGGGAAACCCTTACGAAAAATCTAAGACAACAATGTGAGTTGATCCACTTTTTGTAAACTTTTGTTAATTGTTTTTACAAAACCTTAAATACTTTTCCATGCGAATGACAGTTATTGAGTATTTGTAAGAATACAATTATGATGAGTATGTTGGGGTTTTCTATACAAAACTTGTTACCACCTGGTCAAGGAGTAACATTTCCACAAGTCGGGTTCGACAGTACCATGGATGTTAATTGTGATGTCTTGTAAACAAATATAATTGCGGTATCACCCTCAATACTGTACACTGGGACTTTTTACTTAAAGTTGATTAAACTGGGATTCACTCACCAGTATTTCCACTGACAAATGTTTTTAAAACGCGTTTCAGGTAACAAACTGTGAAAGCCAAATAGAAGCCAGCTGGACAGCATTGAAGGCTTGGAAAAGTGGCAATAAAGTTACCTAAAATAAAATAGATGTTTTCATTAAATAAAATAGGATTTATTCCTATGAAAACGTGTGTACTATGAACTTGGGTTTTTACCCATTTGTTTAATGTTATAAATGGTGGTTTTACTCTGATAAACATTTCCTAACTACGGTCCTGATAAAAATTTCCGTTGCCAAATTAGACAACACACGATACCACCGAAACTGGCTCGCGGCCGCCCGTTCCCGGGAACCAGGGATCGGGGGTTGCGACAGGAGGTGATATCAGAGCTAAGCCACTGATTCAGCCACAGAGGTGTTCTGCTGACATCAAAATGTAAAGTGTTAGGAAATAAATTACGGAAATACGTGCATAACTGAATTTATTGTTATGTGTTATTTGACTATCTGTTAGTTTACAGTATGAGCGACCTAGGACCATCTGACGCGTACCGTCAATTGTCTGGTTCGCCTAGAAGCGAAGGCACATCCTCTTCTCAGCCTGCCCTCTCAGGTACTCTGCTGATACGGAAGAAGAAATCTTTGTGTTTAAGGCTCAGTCAGAAGAGCCATTTCCTCAGAAAAAGAGGGGATGGTTCAGTCGAGGGGCACACGAGCGTAGGAAACATATGAAAAAGTTACAAGACCAGAGGGTACTAGCAGCAGCCAAGAGAGAGACAGATGCCTATGCCCAGGATATGATAAATAGGGGTATAGCCAACATCCACATCCTAGCCACCATTGCAGCCGACCCTATTTGGAGCAAATAATAGCACCCCAACCACAACCACCAATCCCTGACCAACCCATGGAGATAGAAAACCCTGAAAACCAAGTAGAGATGCATAACTTCAATCTGGAAGAAATCCCTAGGGTACCAGCACCAAACCCCCTAGACCCAAACTATGATCCCTGGTGGGATGACGTTAGGGACTACGTGCAACGTTACCCAATACATGAAGACACACCCATGCAGAACATAGGAGCCTACCCAGGTATAGACCCTTTAGATCCCTATTACCATGATGAATACATTAGGGAGATCTTAGAAGATCCTTACCGATTTCAGGCACTTTCACCCCCATACTAGGAACCCGCACCCCAGATTCCAAACCCAGTCCTAGAACCTGCACCCCCAATGAGTGCAAAAAACGTACAAGAACTTAGGACTTTTGGTGATGAAATTTTAGAAAGCAGTGAGAGAATGCGACATGTGGGAGAGCGACTCGTATGGAAATACGACGAACGCAATATGGATTTTTGGATGAATCCATATCCATGATGAGATGGTAGAGACGGTAATAGTAATAATAATATAATAATAAAATAAAATATGTGTGTATGGATGCCTACTACTATTAGTGTAGTTCTATTTTAGTTGGTATTGTAATTTTTATTTCACTACTAATGTGTAATAGATACATAATAGTATATGATTAGAGTAAAGTCGCAATGATCGACGCTTTTGGTTAGATTGCGTGTCATGTGAATGACTATATTAAATATTATTTTGTGATATTAATATGGGGTAAATGTTTAAAATTCAGATGGCCGATGAAGGAAATCAAGGAAATCTGAATAACGATAACCAGAGTAACATTAACGTGGTTAATGAGAATCCAAGCATCAATAACAATGGGAACCAAATGGATAATAGTGCCGTTCAACACATAGTGGCACAAGGAATTATAGATGCAATGCCATTTATTATTCAAACGATTCAAGAAGCGAATAATAAAAGTAAATATAGCAGTAAGCGACCAATTGAACCAGAACACAGCGTGAACAATGGGCTTGTACTTCAAGTGCCCATTCCCAAAAGAAGAAGAACCGTGTCTTATGGTTTTTCTTACAAAGAATTCTGGTCCTGTAAACCAATAGAATTCTCGGGCAATGAAGGACCTATTGCAGCTCTACGCTGGATAGAGAAGACTGAGGCTGTTTTAAAAATAAGCAACTGTGCTGAAGAAGATAAGATAATGTTTGCTTCTAATCTGTTTAAGAACTCAGCCTTAGAATGGTGGAACACTATCCTCCAATCAAGAGGAAGTGATAAGGTTTACAACATGGAATGGGAAGAATTTAAAAATATGGTAGAAAGGAAATTCTGCCCTCCCAATGAAAAGGAACAGATAGCTAATAAGTTTCTAAACCTTAGGATGACCGGGGTAGATAGTAAGGGGTATACTACTACATTCTTTGAATATGCTAGAATAGTACCAACCCTTGCATCACCTGAACCAGTGTTAATATCCCGTTACATCTGGGGATTAATTGGAGAGATTAGACATGTAGTCAAGGCAGCTAGACCACAAACTATAGAAGAAGCTGTAGAACTAGCAAATACCTTGACAGATGAATTAATCCGTATTAGAGAAGAAGAACAGAGGAGAAACCTAACCCAAAGGCTTACTCAAGAATTTCGTTCTGGGAATTACAATCGTAGGAATATGGGTTCTACCTCTGCACCTTTCTACAAAGTCTGCAAGAAAAAGCATTCGGGAAAATGCTCTACTCTTTGCAATTTTTGCAAAATGCCAGGACACAAGGAAGAAGATTGCAGGAGAAAATCCAGTAATGGATTTTGCTACAATTATGGAGAAAAAGGTCACATTAAGACAAACTGTCTGAAACTAGCTCCAGCTATGAACAACAGGAACACTAAAAATGCTAGAGCATTTGTTTTGACGGCAAATGAAGCCAAGATGATTCCAGACGTGATAGCTGGTACGTTTTTAGTTAATGATGTTTTTGCTAAGGTATTATTTGACTCTGGTGCAAACCAAAGTTTTATTAATACTTCGTTTTGCAAACTGCTAAATCAGTCATTAACTAAACTACCACAAGAATGTCTAGTAGAGACAACTAATGGAGAAACTGTTAGGATTCCTGAAATCTTGCAGGGAGCAAGAATAGAAATTTTAAACCAAAAGTTTATGGCAAACCTTTATCCCATGAATCTGGCAGGATTTGATGTCGTTTTAGGAATGGATTGGTTAATAGCCAATAAAGCCAGTATTTTATGTGATCAAAAGTCAATCCAAGTAAATTCACCAAAAGGTAAAACGATCACAATTAAAGGAGATAAACCATCTAGATCCACGAAATTCATCTCTGTGATGAGAACTGCAAGCTATATAAGAAAAGGTTCTATAGTGTATTTGATTTCCATAATCACTAACACTAAAGGAAAAGAACTAAAAGACATTCCAGTAGTGTCCCAGTTTTCAGATGTCTTTCCAGAAGAATTACCAGGACTACCTCCAGATAGAGAAGTTGAATACAGAATTCACCTGCTACCAGGAACAACACAAATTGCCAAAGCGCCTTACCATTTGGCACCCGCAGAAATGCAGGAATTAAATAAACAATTAGATGAATTGCTGGAAAAAGGATTCATACAGCCAAGTTCGTCGCCATGGGGAGCGCCGATTTTATTCGTTAAAAAGAAGAACGGATCAATGCGTATGTGCATTGATTATCGTGAATTGAACAAAGTCATGATTAAAAACCGGTATCCATTACCGAGAATCGATGATCTGTTCGATCAACTGCAAGGAACTCGATTTTTCTCTAAAATCGATTTAAGGTCAGGATATCATCAATTAAAGGTACAGGAAGAGGACATTCCTAAAACCGCATTTAGAACAAGGTATGGTCATTATGAATTTACTTTCATGCCATTTGGTTTAACCAATGCCCCAGCCGCATTTATGGACATAATGAACCGAATATGTAAGCCATATTTGGATAAATTCATAATTGTATTTATAGATGATATTCTAATTTACTCTAAGAGTAAAGAGGAACATGCAAAGCATTTGCACGCACTTTTAAGTCTATTAAGAAAGGAAAAGCTTTATGCTAAATTTTCAAAGTGCGAGTTTTGGTTAGATCAAGTATAATTTCTTGGACACTTAGTAAACCATGAAGGAATTCATGTGGATCCCGCAAAGATCGAGGCGATTACCAAATGGAAAACCCCTGAATCACCAACCGAGGTTAGAAGTTTCTTAGGATTGGCTGGTTATTATAGATGATTTATTCGAGATTTTTCTAGAATAGCCTTTCCTTTAACTAAGTTAACCTGTAAATCCATTAAGTTTGAATGGGGACCAAAACAAGAAGAAGCATTTAGAATTCTTAAGCAAAGATTAACCAATACACCCATACTAGCGTTACCAGAAGGAACTGAAGACTGTGTAGTCTATTGTGACGCTTCTAAGTTAGGGTATGGATGTGTATTAATGCAACGTCAAAAGGTGATAGCTTACGCGTCTAGACAACTTAAGAATCATGAAGAGAATTACTCAACTCATGATCTAGAACTAGGAGCTATAATTTTTGCCCTTAAGATTTGGAGACATTACCTTTATGGTAGTAAGTTTACCATATTCACTGATCATAAAAGTTTAAGGTATGTTTTCGGGCAGAAGGAGTTGAATACGAGACAAAGATGCTGGATGGAGATGCTTAGTGATTATGATTGTGATATCCAGTATCATGAAGGAAAAGCAAATGTAGTGGCAGATGCTTTAAGTCGAAAGTATCATGAAAAGCCAAAAAGGGTACGTTCTCTTAAATTAAATCTATAAGTAGATTTAAATGCTCAAATTAGAAAAGCACAAGAATCAATAATCAAGGATGATACCGAAAAATTAAAAGGTATGATTAAGGAATTAGAACAAGGAACAGATGAAATTTGAAGATTCCATAAAAAGAGAATGTGGATACCTAAATTAGGAAACCTATGTCATCGTATATTAGAAGAAGCCCATAAGTCTAAGTATACGATGCATCCAGGAAATGATAAAATGTACCAGGATTTAAGGAAAAATTTCTGGTGGATAGGAATGAAGAAAGACATAGTAGCCTATGTTTCTAAATGTTTAACTTGTTCACAAGTTAAAGCTGAACATCAGAAAACCTCAGGTTTGTTACAACAATTAGAAATGCCAGTATGGAAATGGGAATTAATAACAATGGATTTTGTTACTAAATTACCCAAAACAAAGAAAGGAAATGATACAATCTGGGTGATTGTAGATAGGCTAACCAATTCAGCTCATTTCCTACCAATGAAGGAAACTTTCAGTATGGAACTGCTAGCTAAATTGTATGTAAATGAAATTGTTTCATTACATGGAATTCCTTTATCAATTGTTTCTGATAGAGATAGTCGATTTACCTCTCATTTTTGGTCAAGTTTCCAAAAAGCCATGGGGACCAAGTTAAATCTAAGCACAGCTTATCATCCTCAAACAGACGGACAAAGCGAAAGGACAATTCAGACAATGGAAGACATGCTTAGAGCTTGTGTAATTGATTTTGGAGGTAATTGGGATGATCACTTACCTTTAATAGAATTTTCATATAATAATAGTTATCACACAAGTAGCAATGCTGCACCATTCGAAGCACTTTATGGACGAACGTGCCGAACCCAAGTCTGTTGGGCAGAAATTGGGGAAAAGCAACTATCTGGACCTGATATAGTACAAGAAACAACCGACAAGATCATTCAAGTCAAGGAACGACTGAAAGCAGCACGAGATCGACAGAAGAGCTATGCAGACAACCTACGCAAACCATTGGAATTTCAAGTGGGAGATAAAGTATTATTGAAGGTCTCTCATTGGAAAGAAGTAGTAAGATTCATTAAACGAGGAAAGCTAAGTCCCAGGTATATTGGACCTTTTAAGATTATTAGAAGAATAGGACCTGTAGCCTATCAGCTACAACTGCCAGAGGAAATGGCAGGAATACATGATGTATTTCATGTATCTAATCTCAAAAAGTGCCTAGCTGATGAATTACTAATAGTACCTCTTAAGGATATAGAGGTAAATGAACAACTTAAGTTTGTAGAAAGGCCCCTACAGATCGAAGACAGGAAAGTCAAGAATCTCAAACATAAGAGATTAGTTCTGGTCAAAGTAAAGTGTGACTCCAAAAGAGGACCTGAGTACACATGGGAGCTTGAATCTGAAATGCAAAGGAAATATCCACACTTGTTCCAGTAGATCTCGAGGATGAGCTCTAAAACAAGGTGGAGAGGATGTAACAATCCTAAATAAACCGACACCCTCGATAACTTTCCAACACCCTAATATATTTTAAAATATCCCAATATGTCCCAAAATATACCCGTATGCGAAACCAAGCCCGAAATACAATATAGCATTAAAAATAAATTAAAAACAAGAAAATTTAAGTTGAGGCGGGCCGCGTAGAACCCACCTCAACTCTCACGTGGGCGGTATGAAGGTTGACACCTGATTTCTTTGAGTTTTAAGCTTAAGCGGGCCGTGAAAGACCCTCATTAAGTTAACGCGGGCCGCGTAAGATCAGAAACATGGCGCAGCCCGGTGTGGCCACGTGGCCGACGCGTGTTGACCCTACTTGCTGACTCGGACTAGCTACATGTTTGACCAGGGTTGACGCGGGCCACGTAACCCTTGTCTGTGTTTTACGCGGCCGCGAGAGGACCAGTTTCAGCAACTATATAAGAAGGCCATCGGGTTTCATTCTGTTGGGATTGAACCCTACCTGAGGAACAGATAACGAAAGCCAAAACTGATTCACAACAGTGGATTCACATAAGCAGTTGTTTACACTAAGTCTTCTCCCTTGAAAGTGATTATAACAACTGATGGTCATATATCCACTGCCCGGATACAACTGCTGCTGTTCTTCATAACTACTGATGAAGCCTAGAAGACTGCTGAGAACTAAGCACTGCTGGTACAATCTACTGATGACCAAGCACTGCCCAATCAAGGACTGATCAACCTTGAGGAAAGCACTGATATAAAGAGAAAGCAGTAGTTTAGTATGTCATCTGTTTTATGTATAGTCAGTGGTTAAGATTAGCAGTGTTTGTATAAGAACAGTAGATACATGTTGTTAGGCTGTTAGACGTCGCTTTCATGGTGACGTCAGCTGAGATGCCTCAGTGGTTTGGATTGTCTATAAATGAAGCAGTACTCTGTACTGTTACATTTGATCGTCTTGAGTGAGTTCTTCTCCTCAATTCAATCCTTTCATCTTGTGCAACCAACCATGAAGTATCAGGCTGAGGGGGAGTTTAGTTTGTAAGCTTGCATTGTAATCTTTTGGTTTGAATTGTAATCTTTCGACTCTATGAAAAGCAAATGTTTATCAAACTATATTCTCCTTTGATTGTGTTTATAAAGTTTGTTATTCATTTCTGTTGCACTTAAACTTTGTTCATTTTTGTTGATTTGTTCAATTTATACAAACTAACACAATCATGAGAGCCTCCGATCCTAACACATTCGAATTCGCTCACAAACGTTTCTTTTCTCTCAAATCTGAATAGTAGGCTTTATTATACGGGTATTATACCCCCTAATTAGCGAAGTTCTGCTCCGTTGTAAGTAATATAACCCCTGGATACGTATTAGATACGCTATCCGATTGATTTAGGGTTCCGTAATGGCTGTCGTGGTTCTGCCCGACGTAGTCATTGGAATGCCGTCTCGGGGAGGGTATTGCTAATGTTAAAACGGGTTATTAATACTAACGCGTGTACATTTGTATAAATTATAGATTATCACCGGGAAACCCTTACGGAAAATCTAAGACAGCAATGTGAGTTGATCCACTTTTTGTAAACTTTTGTTAATTGTTTTTACAAAACCTTAAATACTTTTCCACGCGAATGACAGTTATTGAGTATTTGTAAGAATACAATTATGATGAGTATGTTGGGGTTTTGTATACAAAACTTGTTACCACCTGGTCAAGGAGTAACATTTCCACAAGTCGGGTTCGACAGTACCATGGATGTTAATTGTGATGTCTTGTAAACAAATATAATTGCGGGATCGCCCTCAATACTGTACACTGGGACTTTTTACTTAAACTTGATTAAACTGGGATTCACTCACTAGTATTTCCACTGACAAATGTTTTTAAAACGCGTTTCAGGTAGGGATGGCAATCAAACCCGAACCCGATGGGTAAATCCGAAACCCGACACATTTGTGACGGGTTTTGGGTCGGTTAATCGGGTTTGGGACGGGTTTGGGAATAGTTTTTATTTTTTTCGCGGGTTTGGGACGGGTTTGGGATTTAGTGATATACCCGTTTACCCGACCCAATTACCCGATAAAGTGTACCCGTTTACCCGGTTGTGTACCCGATATAATTTCTTTTATATTATTAATATGTATATGTATTATACATCCATTTTTTACACATATAGGTATTCTATTCCGTATACATTGTAGTTATTTGATATATATTTTTATAATAACAATACAAAATGTAAGCGGTTAGTAGTTACCTGATAGATACCCAATGGGTTTTGAGATGAGTATACCCAACGTGTATTTTTTTTTAAATTAACGGGTTTACCCGAAACCCGCGGGTATACCCGATACCCGATGGGTATTTACCCGCTTGAAACCCGACGGGTTTTGGGATAAGCTTATCTAATTGGGTTTGGGTTTGCGATTACCTAAACCCGTCCCAAACCCGACCCATTGCCATCCCTACTTTCAGGTAACAAACTATGAAAGCCAAATAGAAGCCAGCTGGACAGCACTGAAGGCTTGGAAAAGTGGCAATAAAGTTACCTAAAATAAAATAGATGTTTTCTGTTGGTGCATAGATGTCTGTTAACTTTGTCTTTATAGAGTCTTGTGTCTAGATAGGATAAACCAGTGCTCAGCAGGATAGAAATTAGGGTTTGTATGTTAAAGGGGTATTTCACACGAAATAGCAAGAGCTATTTCGTACGAAATGAAGCAACGGTATTTCGCACGAAATAGCCATGTTGGTTTCGTACGAAATAGTCACCCCTATAAATACCTGAGCAGCTGATTCATTTGTAACGTTCGAGATTTCAGAGCCGATGTGCTTTCCGTTTGTCAAACGATCTGTAAAGCTTTGAAATCATTAATAAGAAGATAATTAGGGAAAATCAAGCTGTATCAAGTTAGAATCATTGATTCTGCTTTTGATTCTGACTCAAAACTCTTTTGATTGACTCATTTGGGTCACACAACGATCCAACAAGTGGTATCAGAGCACAGGACGAAGAGTTCATACCAATTCAGCTTGTTTTCACCGGATTTTCTCACTTCTACTCATTATTTTCAAAATTAAACGAGATTTTACGGTTAAAATGGCTTAAATTTCACATATATCACGTTAAAACATAGTTTTAACGAATCCTTGAAAGAATTGGACCTTAATTCGATGTAAAACCAGATCAATTTGACAAATCTTGGCCGACAGTGTGACGTCATCATCATTCCGCACGAAATCAACATTTGATTTCGCACGAAATCAACATTTGATTTCGCACGAAATCAACATTTGATTTCGCACGAAATCAACATTTGATTTCGCACGAAATCAACATCTGGAACGTCATTTCGCATGGAATCAAAAGTTTGGACCTCATTTCGTACGAAATACACATTCATTTCGTACGAAAGTCGCTATTTCGCACCAAATCTGCTATTTCGCTTGAAGAGGGTGATTTCGTTTGGCTATTCCGCACGAAATAGTCATTTTGTGTGAAATCTCATTTCACGTGAAGTCATTTCGTTTGAAGACTATTTATTTCGCTTGAGATTGATTTCGTTTGAAACCTATTCCGCGTGAACTATTTCGTTTGAAATTGTTTAAAATTAAAAAAAAAAATTCTAAGTGTTTGTTGATTGCTTCAGGTACTTGAAAATGGATGATTTTCTGAATCCGTTTAGTGACGCTTTTGCTTTCACGGGTAGCACAGGAGGTGATACATCAAGTAACACAAATGAAAATGCTCTAAATCCGAGTGCAAAGAAAACCATTGCTGATTCGTTGAGTGTTGATAGTGCCTATGGTACCTACAACAAACCGCCCAAGCTAATGGCGATTGAAGAATACAATAGATGGGCTACTAGGTTTGAAGAATGGCTAAAAGCGTTTGCATATCTCATTTGGAAGAACATGAAGAATGGTTTTGATATGGGAAGAACTGATTATGAAAATATAGCGGATAATGAAGTTGAAAATTTTGTTGCTGAACAAAAATGCATTGCTTTACTTCATCAGTCCGTGAGGGATGACATACTATCATTGATTGAACACACGAATTCGAAAGATCTATGGGAGAAACTGAAAGTAAAATGTGTGGGTAGTGCCGAGATTGTTAAAAACAAAAAGAAATTGTTAAGAAAAGAATTTGATTTGTTTGGATGTTTGAAAAACGAATCTGTGTCAAAGATGATTGAAAGATTTGGACATTTGAAGATGGAACTTGCAAGACATGGAATCGTGTATACTCAAGAAGAATTGGTTGACAAACTGTTTGACTCACTGCCTGATGAGAAAGACTGGCAGTATTTTGCTTTGATGCTGAAAAACACAGTGGAACCAACTAAACTGACGGTTGATCTGTTAATCGAAAGATTGGAAAGTCATGAGTTGGAGATCAGGAAATTGAACAAAGTCAACAACTCTTCATATCAACAGAATGTTGAGCTGTATTATCGAGGAAGTATGATCCCGAAGACTGTGTCTCCAAAGACAGCTTTCTCAGCAGAAAGCTCTGACACGTCAAATCAAGAAAGTTCAAGCAGTGGTTATCATGGAGGTTCTTCGACAACTACTCAAAGTCAATCAGTTCCAAAGAATTTGTTTCAATGTAACATTGCTGTGGATCTCAAGAATGCTCAAAATTTCAGTGAAGAATCCGCCAAGCAGCAAATGGTGTTTTTGGCATCTGTATTAGAATCTTATGAAAGCCTCGTAGCGGGAAAGATCAGAAACACTAACCTCACTAAGGAAGATTATGATCAGATCGACCCAGAGGAGATGGAGTTGATTGATATCAGGTGGTGTATAGCGAGTGCGGTTAGGAGAGCGTAAAGAATCATGGAGATTACCGGTAGACATTCTATTGGTGGACCTTCAACCAAGCTTAGGGTTTGATAAGTCGAAGGTTACTTGCTTTAAATGTAAACAAAAGGGACATTTTAAAAGAGAATGTCGAAATGCATATGCTGATGATACGACAAATCCGTTCCGTGAAGATTATTACAAAAGAGCCATCTATCATCAAAACAAATCTGAATCCCCCAGAATGAAGCAGATAGAAGAAAATCCCAAAGAAAAGTCTAGAGCACTTGCTGTTATCCATGACGATGAGGGATATGATTGGAGTGAAGTATTACCGGAAGAAGATGCAGTGGGATATGCGTTTGTGACAAATATTGTTCCTTTTAAAGATTCCAGAACTGAAGAAGTGAAATTCATAAGCAGAAAGATGACAGCTCAAAACATGAAAAGTAGAATCTACAAAACATGGATAGAAGCAAAGAAGGCAAATAGATGGGATGCTGATAGAGAATGTTACCTAGATCCCAAGGGAAATATAGCTGTTGATCCAGATTCTGTCAGTGTTGAGACTCTCACCGAGCAAATTGCTGAAGAAGAAAAAGCAAGACAAAGAATGTGGTGGGGAGGAGGAGAAGCTGATGAGAAAGAAAAAGAAAAAGAAAAAGAGAAAGAGTCGCAGACAAAGAAAGTTGATGACGGGATTATTGACACATCAAAAGAATTCACCGCAGAAAACCTGAAGCAAATGGCTTACAAAGTGCTTGCAGCAAAAGAGCTAGAGGTAGTTTCTGAGTCTGGAACTGAGTGTAAAAGCAAGGTTAGTCCAAATGATTCAACCAATGAGTCAGGTAAGAAAGCCAAAATTGATAGCGACTGCAAAAATTGCATGAAAGACTGCAAGGTTTGTAGTACAATTGCTTACCTCAGCGGTAAAAAGACCGAAGAACTGACAGGAAGAGTTAGAGATATTGAAGATCAGATCTTAAACCGTGACAAAATGTTAAAAGCTTCAAATGAACAATTAAAAGAATTAACTAAGAAAATCGAAAATGATAAAATTGATGTAGAAAGAATTAGGAAAGAAAACGAAAAGTTAATTCATGAAAATCGTCAACTCTCAGAAAGTTTTGAGAAGCTAAAACGAATGGTAAAAGATTCTGATGAAAGAAATGGTAAAACAAACAAAGAAAATGTGCAACTGTCAGGAGTTCTTAGGGTTAAAGAAGAGCAAATCAACAAACAATTGGATGAGATTGCTAATCTGAAGCTTCAGTTTCAGGAAGGTAAGATTGAGAATGAACGCATCAATCTGAAACTCAACAGTTACAACTCCGCAAGTTTTGTTCTTCAACATATCGTTCCTAAACCAATCGGGAAGAACAAAGCTGGCGAAGATGTTTATTCGGACGGAACTGGGGTTGGGTATCATCAGGTTCCACCGCCAGTGTTAAATAATTTTTCAAAGAAAAAGTCTGGGTTGGTTAATGATGAAGACACAAATGAGGTTAAACTTCCAGAATCAATTGATGTCACATTCAATTCATCATCCGATGAGGACAGTGTTCAGTCTGAAATTATTAAAAGCATGGCTGAAAATGTTTTAAAATCTGAGAGTGATTCAACTGAGGATGAAGAATGTTTCTTGGACAAATATATTCCGAAATCAACATCCAAAAACAACTTAAGTGAAGAACCTAATCTTGTGATGTATAAGATGTCGGGATCGGATAAGTTGTATTCGGATCTTGAATTTCCTTTGGAAAATATGAATGTTGACAAATTGAAAAATGTTTTTAAACTGGTTGAAATTGATGTATCTGAAATTGAAGGTTTGAAACGTTCTAAAAGGCAGTTAAACTTTGAAAAAGATAAAGCTTACTACAAAAAACCTGTTGTACCGCCGCGTTTTTCTAACAACAATCAAAACAAATGGTCGGGTGGTTATAAGGGTGGTAAGAATTATCAAATAAGGAACTTTCAAAACAAGAAGTTTGTTGAGAAAAAGGTGTTTGTAAAAAGCTCGAGTTCTCATTCCGAGCAGGAATCTGAGATTTTTTCAAAAACAAATGAAGAGTTTTTTGAAGAAAAGGCCTCACAGCCTCAGACCGAAGGCACAAGTCGGGTAACTGACACCCGTACATGCTTTAAGTGCAACAAAGTTGGACACATTGCGCGAAAGTGCACCAACTTAAAGCCTAACTCTAAAGTTGTTGAGAGTCAGAAAAAGAAAGTTGATGCAAAAGGAAAAGCTCCAATGGTTGTTGAGAAGAAAGTTTTGAAAAATGATAACATCAAAATCAAAACTGAACCCGTAAAGAATGTGGTAACTAAAACTGATAAATTTTACAAACGGGTTGCTTCGCCTCAACAAGCATGGAAACCAAAATCAGTTGAAAAGAAACCAAGTTCTTCAAAACCAAAGGTTTCTGAGACAGAAAAACAATCATCTTCTACCACTTCGGTAAAGATGAATGTTCCTATGGATTACTATGAGAACCTTGAGAAACAAAAGTCTACTACTTTTGAGAATGTACCAAAGAAAGACCAATCATCTGGTCAACCTTCTAAAAATGATTTCTTTTTATACAAAAAGGTTGAGATTGGGTCTGAGGAGAGCTTAAAGATGAATGACAAAAAATTTCCGCCACTTTACACTGCTAAAACTCACATCAAAGTCAAGCTACCTGAGTCAAAAGAGGCTTGGGTGGCGTCAAAATCTAACTAAGTGTTTGTGATATGTGCAGGAGCTTCCAAGATCCGTTTCACGTTGGATTATGGATAGTGGAGCTTCTTGGCACATGACGGGGAAGAAGACCCTTCTGTATGATGTTCGAGGGTTTAATGGAGGTTATGTGGGGTTTGCAGGAAATCAAGGTGGTCGAATAGTTGGTGAAGGAACTTTATCAAATGGTATTGTAACGTTTGAAAGAGTAAACTACATCACCGAGCTTGAAAACAATCTTCTGAGCATTTCTCAGATATGTGATCGCATGTATACAACGCACTTTACAGATAAGGAATGTTTGATATTGAAACCAGGATTTGTTGTTCCCGAAGAATGGGTTATCATGAGAGCACCTAGAGTGAATGATCTGTACGTGTTGGACATGAGTGTAGCAACTACTACCACGGGTCAGGCTCACTGCTTTATGTTAAGAGCAACGGAAAAAGAATCGCAATTGTGGCATCGAAAGATGGGCCACATTGACCTGCGAAAAATGAATCACCTGGTGCATAACGACTTAGTAATTGGTGTTCATGTGAAAGGTTTTCATCTTGAGGGGGAGTGCATTAGCTGTATCAAAGGCAAGCAAAAGAAGAAATCTCACCCTGGGAAGAAGGTTAACTAAGTCTCGAGACCGTTAGAGAGACTTCATATGGATCATTTTGGTCCAGTGAACGTCAAAAGCATAACTGGTGATCTCTACTGTCTAGTAGTAACAGATGACTACTCGAGATTTTCATGGGTATCATTTCTGAAGACAAAAGATGAGACTTTTGAAAGTTTGATGATGTTGTTTAGAAAAATTGAAAACTTGTACCAAACTCGAATCAGAAGAATCAGGAGTGACAACGGTACAGAGTTCAAGAACAACAAGATGGAAGAATATTGTGATGAGAGAGGTATATTGCAAGTGCTCCTTACACTCCACAACAAAATGGAGTAGCTGAAAGAAAGAACAGGATGCTAATTGAAACGACTAGAATGATGCTTGCTGATTCAAAATTACCAGTCAATTTTTGGGCAGAAGTAGTATCAGCCGCTTGCTATACACTCAACCAGGTTTTAACAGTGAAGAAATTCAACAAGACATGTTTCGAGCTGATCAACAACCGCAAACCTAACCTGAAGTATCTGGAACCGTTTGGGTCTCCCTGTACAGTTCTAGAACCTTATGGTAAATTTGGTGCAAAGAGCATTGAGGGAATTTTTGTGGGTTATGCAAGTCCATTGAAACGAGTCTTTGTTCCAAGCTTGAAGCGGATCATCGAAGCACATAATGTTGAGTGTCAAGGTTATACCATGCCACCTCAGAATCTTGACGACTCATGGCGTTTAAATTATGATACTCTGTGGGATTCATTTGATATAGAAGAACCTGATTTCTATGATGAGTTGGATATTCTGAGAGAATATGAAGCATTACAAGAAAGATTCCCAGCTGAGTCATCTAAACGACAATTTCGATCTTCCAATGACGATGAAGCCGGTCCTAGTAATGCTGGAGAACATGATGATATTCAGCAAACTCTTGACAATCAGACGGCAGTCAACGATAATCTAGAATATGATGATAGACCTATATTCGATCGTGGTGATTCAGACACTGAGGGGGAGCAGATCCAGATATCAAGTCAAACAATTCCAGTCAGTAAACAAGGTGCAAATCAGAATGTCACAAATTTGGAAGGCGAGGTAGATGTTCCAGGCGAGGTGATGCCAAGAACTCTTTCGTATCATCTAGAAGAGCTGATAATTGGAGAATTACAATCAGGCGTTCGCACAAGACGTCAAATTGACAAAGGCCTTACTTGTTTTTATTCTACAGTTGCTACATTACAAACTGAGTTTTCACTTAGTTGTTTTATTTCGCAGATTGAGCCGCGAACATATAAGGAAGCACTAACTGAAGATTCTTTGGTCAACGCAATGCAAGAGGAGCTGAGTCAGTTTGAGAAGTTAGGAGTGTGGAAATTGGTAGACTTGCCTGATGGTCACAGGAAGATAAACACCAAGTGGGTGTTCAAGTGTAAGATAGACGATCGAGGGGTTATTATTCGTAACAAAGCTCGACTCGTAGTCCAGGGCTTAGTCAGCATGAGGGTATAGATTTCACTGAAGTGTATGCTCCAGTTGCTAGACTTGAAGCGATCAAAATCTTCCTAGCATTTGCATCTTGGAAAGGTTTTAAAGTTTATCAGCTAGATGTTAAATCGGCTTTTCTCTATGGGAAGGTAAAAGAGGAGGTATATGTCGGACAGCCACCGGGCTTCACCGATCCAATCCACAAAGACAAGGTCTATTTACTGGATAAAGCGCTGTATGGTTTACACCATGCCCCGAGAGCTTGGTACGAGACATTGTCTCAACACCTGCTTGCCAACAGCTTCATCCGTTGAAAAGTGGATGCCACTCTCTTCACCAAAGAAGTCGACGGACATCTTCTGATAGTTCAAATATACGTGGACGACATCATATTTGGGTCAACAAATGAAAACTTGTGCAAAGATTTTAAAAGAGTTATGAAGCAAAAATTTGAAATGTCATCGATGGGTGAGATGAAATTCTTCTTAGGAGTACAGGCTGATCAACTGTCTAAGGGAATTTTCATACATTAGTCGAAGTATGTTCATGATATCTTAGAGAAATTTGGGATGTCAGGATCTACTTCAGCTTCCACCCCATTAGCGACGAATTATGGGATAAACCCTGATCTCACCAGAGAGAAGGTAGATGAAACATTATATCGCTCCATGATCGGATCGCTGATGTACTTGACAGCTTCAAGACCCGATATTATGTATCCAACCTGCCTCGCAGCACGGTTTCAGTCAAGCCCCAGAGCTTCGCATATGGTGATTGTGAAACGAATATTACGCTACCTGAAAGGAACTCCATCATTGGGGTTGTGGTATCTAAGAGTAGGCGATTTCATGCTCGAAGGGTATTCTGATTCTGATTTCGGATGCTGCAAAGTTAACGCCAAATCAACAACAACAGGGTGCCAGTTTTTCGGATCACGATTGGTCACCTGGCAATGCAAGAAGCAGACCTCTATAGCTTTATCCACATGTGAAGCTGAGTATGTATCTAGTAGCAGTTGCTGCTCTCAGATCTTGTGGATCCAGCAACAGATGAGAGACTACGGTTTGCAATTTCTTAACACCCCTATCTTTGTTAATAATGAGGCAGCGATAAACATTACAAAAAATCCTGCTCATCACGCTAAAACGAAACACATTGAAATTCGTCATCACTTCATCCGAGACTGTTTCGAGAAAAAGTTGATACGAATTGAGAAAATCCACACTGACGAACAAAAAGCTGATTTACATACCAAAGCCTTTGATAAAACTCGGTTTCAATATCTTTTAAAATTGAATGGTATGAAGCTTTTATCGGTGTCAGAGGAGATTCTTGGCGTAGATAAAGGTACCACTGTAGATGATGTTGAGAAGCAATCTGCAATGGTTTGTCGATTTTTTACTTGTTTTGGTATTTAGGGGGAGGTAGGTTAATATTTTTCAAAAATACAAAAACAGTAAAAAAATTTCAAAAATAAAAAAACATGAGATATTTTCAAAATTCAAAAACAATAGAAAACCGGAAAAGAGCTTGTGTAAAAAGGGAAAATGATAGTACAACGGCTTGACAGTTACGGTATGCTAAAGATATGGAAAGTTTAAAAATCTTAAGCAGTCTCGCTGATGATATGCCGATAGGTTTTTACACATTTAGTAGGTTTGTTCGGGATATAAACTTAAATCTTTACTTGCTTATTTCGTGGGGAACACTACTTGGATATATAGGTAACCCCTGAAATTTCATTTGAAAGATCCCTCTTTCTGAGATACTAGGTCTTTATACTCAGTGATATCCTGTCACACCCCGATATTTCCACGTATTACCGGTGGCCCGGTGGGGAGTATCGTGACGTAGTTGATATCATCATAGTCAAACAACACAATATATAAATGCACAGCGGAAGCAAAAGATAAATATATTACAATCCGAATATAAAGTAATATCAAAGTGTTACAACGGAAAGTAGAGGATCCACAGGCGGATCTTAAAACATAAACATTGTTCAACAGACTTTAGACGCCTAGAACTTGCAAGATTCCTTATTAACGCCCTGAGCTTCCAGTCAATTATGTTCAGTACCTGTCACTTAACCTATTTGGAAAATACACCAGTTTACACTGGTAAATACAATTTATCCGACTCATTTTAAAAAGAGTTTAAGAAAATTGATTTAGATGCACCAGGCACAAAGATATCTTTTATAACTTGGGACAATTATATAAAAATAATCTTGTATACAGATTTACATGTTCATTGTACGTTCAGGGCTCGATGTAGAAACGGAGTCAAGATTAACAGACACGCCACAAGTATAAGCCCACAAGAGAGTGAGATACCGTTTCCCTTTAAGCAACTTTCAGTGTATGCCTACACCCCGTGCTTAAGACGTGGCCATTTTATAATACAATGATGTCAAGGATATCCGGGACATGGTCATTAACCCCTAAAGGCTTTTATTTCAAACAATACAGATTAAAGCGGGCTACCTCAATAATTTAATCACAATTCGATTAAACATTCAATACCCGACCAAGCGGTATTATTATAATACCGTATCCCAACCCGTATAGGGAAAATAAGTTAAAAGTATTTACCTGAGCTAGCAATGCAATTTATACTCAGCCGTATATTCAAATCAGCAAGCACAAGTACTTCTACTGGGGCTCTTAATCTGGAACGAAGGTTTTTAATAACCTATTAGAATCCTAACGGGTCTTTAATTAAGCCTTGACTTAGACCGGTTAGTTTTTCAAAAGGAAGAGATGGATCAAATGCATGATAAAGCGAATACCGGTTTAGAATGTGGTTTTGACCCGACAAGCTTGTATTCTTGCTTAATATGGGTAACTTAAACACATTCTGGATTTTGAGACCAAAAAGATATGGTCTGGACAGTTTCGGCTAATATATGCAAACTAGTCACATAAGCCGATCTGAACGTGACAAGTGCGTAACGAGTAACCAAAAGGGCCATATACAGGTTTCCTAAGTTAATATGCCTTAAATATGTTGCGATATCAGTAGGATACCTTCCATTATGCCCAAAACGAGTTTAATCTCAAAATAAGCCCCGTAGGGGTATTTTGGTCATTTTAAAGGTTATAAAAGAGTTTAAATGAAGTTCTGAGATTTGGGTCCAAATACATCAGTAAAATAACTTATTTTAATAGGTCATATCAGTTGATAATAAGTCTTATATGGCAAGATGGTTTTAAACCCAAACTATGCGTTTAATACGCGTAAAAAGTCATTTTAAGCGATTTCCGGGTTATACAGGGAATCTGAGTTTTCTGATCAGGTTATAAAGTTCAAAATACTTTATTTATTATATAAAATCGGTAGCAATTGGATTGGTGTCAAAATACTATGTAGGACTCATTTTATGACCGAAAAGGGTATAATCGGTATTTACCGAAATAATGGCATAACCTTAGGTTATGAGCAGGTTAAAAATAATAAAAAATCTTTAAAATCCCAGAATATTATATTTCATCAGTGGGTAAAAGGTTTGGTGTCAAAAATTGGGTTTAGATAGGCTTTATGCTAATTGCGCTGTTTAATTACTAAAAGGCGTTATAATTACGCTAATGAGCATAACTCCTAATCTAGACCTCCAACTGATGTGAAATTTTAGGGACATGTTTATAATTCAATAACAAAGATTATTGTTCTTTCACATAACCAAAATTCTCGTTTTATGGTCAAAAGGGCATATTGGTCAACATTAGGCAATTAACGGAAATGTGTAAACGAAAGGGGCAAACAATGAACCAAGCACAGAGGGTTATACCAACGTGTAACCTGGTCCTAAGGAAACCCTAAGGCATTTCTAAACCTATTTAATCGGGTCAGAACTGAAGTCAAAGCAAAAGTCAAAGTTTTGCGTCTTTCGGTTCCGAACCGGGTCTAAACAGAAAATTGTCGGATCAAACAAGCTTAGACCAGTTCTTATACTTATTATCAAGTTATATGAATGATAAAATAGGTTACATGCCTTCTACATTGCTAATCATATGTTAATTCACAAATTATAGTTCTGTTGACTTTTCCTAATCAATTTGACCCGACAAATGGTCTAGTTAGAGTGGGAATCAGAGGGTGCCCTTTTAAGGGTTTATTGCCCTCATAATTACCAACTTATAATAACTACTTTCAATTCGACTAATCACTGGACCATTAATGATTAATCGCTAAGTCAAACGGTAATTATGATGGTTTGACTTTTAAGCTAAAACTAAGTAAAAACTCAATTAAGAAAGGTTAAGCATACTTACCAAAGTCTAATGCACTATTAGAGATGGCTTGGGTCTGCTCTTATGCTCCAGGAAGCTCCAAGAAAGCAGATGGAATGAATCATCACAATGTTGCAACTATGAATGCCTTTTATAGTGAATTTGATCCACTTTGATGATGACAACTAAGTCTAAGGGGTGATCCAGATCATTAACATATGCCCCTAAGTCCTAGGAATTATTAGGGGTCGCCCATGTATGCGAAAAATCGTTTTTAAGTTGGTTGCAACGTTTAAAACAGCCAACAGCCAACTTTCTGCATCTGGCCCCTGCTTACGGACCGTAAGGTCCTGTTTCTTACGGTCCGTAAGGACCTGGTCAGCCAAACAAACTTTCCAATGTTGTCATGTTTAGCCCCTGTACTTCCAAATGCCATTTCCGACACATCCAAGGCCCGTTAAACCATTTTTAGGGTTCTACCATGATGCCTAAGCATAGGGAACATGAAACATGCTCCAAAATATGTCGGATGTCGGTTCGTTTGGTCGTATGGTCTCGTTGTTCGGCTAATTACGACGAAACATGGACGGACGCGAAAAACAATCCAAACGACGCGACGAATGGAATTTTATCAAGCCAAACACTAAAATAAAATATTTTAGTGCTTACATAAATTTTTGGATGTCCGGGGATATTCAGAATGTAAGATATGCGTGTAAACGCAAACTTGTGCACTTTTTGACACTTTTAGTCCCTGCATGACTTAAAAGTTTATTTTTGCGCACCAAACACCTCTAAGCCTATATCTAAGCTATGTAAAGGATAAATAGGGTATGATTAACTTATGATCATATTCTGGAAGGTCCGATACATATGAATCGACATACTTTTGCAGTTTGACGCAATTAGTCCTTCTAATGTGCAAACTTGCGCATATCATTATTTAATGGAACTGAAGCCTTATCTTAATCCATATAGGCATTCTTAGAAGTATTATTAATCATCATAATGCTTCGGGTTCTCTAAAAGGCCATTCAGAGGTATAATTTAAACATATTGACACTTTTAGTCCCTCTAACTTGCAAAGTTGCGCGTAACCTCATTTATAGGCATAGAAGCCTTGGAGGACCAACGATTGGTATTCCCACGAGTATAATAAAATATCATGAGGCTCTCGATTTGTTAAAAGGTCACTCAGAGGTAAGAATTAACATGTTGACGCTTTTAACCCTTTATTGCGCAAACTTTCAATTAATTACACAAACGGCTACACTTGATTAACAAGTGGCTCGTTTGTGAATATAAAACCATAAAAGGTTATTTAGAAACTTATTTTAAGTATACAAACACTTCCAGTCCTTTCATAATCAAGGTTTTTGATTTTTCGAAAAATTAGTCCCTTGAATTCAATGTCTGACTTCATTAGGGTTTATTACACGTGTCAATACATCATTGGACGTGATTTTACGAGGTGTTACATCCTCACCCCCTTAAAAGAAATCTTGACCTCGAGATTTGCTAAGATGATGGAAGTACTTTTTGTCGCATAATGGACTTAACCTCTATAGCATATCTGGTGCTTTTCCAAGCTCCCAAGTTGACCTTTATAAAGGGTACATGTATCCTTTTGGAGCTTCTTCACCTGTCGATCCTCAGTCGACATAGGTTGCTCATTATATCATAAATCTGCATATCATTATTTGATAATGCTTCTTGACTTATTGGCGAAACACATCTTTCAGTCACTAGTGTGCAATGTATTGCGAGCTCCGCCAAGCTCCTTAAATAGGTTTTAGCTTATAAGCTACTTGATCTTGATACATTCGATTTCCTTCGAATGATTCTATATATTCAGAGCTTAACTAGCCTGATAATTTAACAAATTTGGCACACCCTTCCTGGGTGATATCTTTTGTTGAACTTTATTCCTTAACAAGAATTTAGGTGGGTTGCTACTTTCATCATCCTTGATTTTCTGCCGAATACTGGCAACTTACAGATAATTATGGGTTTGTATGATCTTATTCGTTGTCTCAAATGCAACTTTCAGATCCTGATAATTGGACTGCCCAGAGTCTCGTCCATCAAACGGATGTTTTGATATTTTATCTATACAAGGTTTCCAAAGGAGCAGCCTTGATACTTATATAACAATTATTATAGAAAATATTATCTTAAGGTGGGATGGTTATCCCAACCATTGCTTAAAACTAATCTTAAGGAGTAGCTAATCCTTATAGTTAGTCGAACAAATCGACGATCCTGGGCAGCTGATAGCGATTCTTAATCGTTGCCTAATTAGGGTTGTGGTAAACATTGCATAAGCAAAATGAACCGTCTTTCATAATGAACTATACCGAATTCTCAGGATATTGAGTTAGGCTATACGAACCCTCTATTTTAAAACTTAGTTAATCAGGGTTTCGATTCTTCCAATGTTGGTACTAGCCGTTCTTGGAGATTTCATAATAATACAGCCTTAATTGGGATATAAACCTTAACTCTACCTGCCTCTCAGGGGTAAACAGGGAAATCTTAGGAGAAGATAATCAAGGTACAAGGAGGTTACAGAGAATTTCCATATCTCAGGCTTCAGTTTATCCATCATTGCTTGTGCCAAAGGAGTGACACATTTATGCTATGAGTCCACAGATTTCTTTACCAGGAAACATTTATTTGGAAAAATTCTATTTTCTAGATCTCTTCTTTGAATGCTATTAGCTGACTTTAGTACCATATGACCATTGGGATATCCTTGCGGTTCCATGCATTAAACCTCCATACTGATCAGGCATGGAAGCAATCTATAGAACATATTAAGATACACCAATCCTCATATGGCGCTTTTGTCATACCATTTGGTATTCGCAATCGATAGAGATCAAAGAGATATCAACTATGTATGCGGATGCACTTCCTCCAGAGAGAGGATACCTCTAAAATTCTATGCCTGAAGGCTTCTGACAAGAACAGAATAAATGGTTCTTATGATTTCACCTGTAAGTTTTACCCTTCACTTAATAACTATGGTTCTTATGAAAGAGTTTTAAAAGTTAGCTATACTTATAGTTTATGAAGGATTTGAAGCAAGTAGCATTCGGCTCTTTGAACTTTTTCACGGTCTCCTTCACAACTTTTCCAACAGCTGCGTCTTATCATAGTTTGAAGAACATCCTAGGACTTTCTAAGGTTTACAATGGTAGTATCATTAGCATGCGTCGCATCATCAATGGCGTGATTGACTGATGTCTTATCCGAGTTTGTCATACTCAAGATTTGGTTCCTATTACTACATGAATCAATTTCTTGGTTGCGATCTGACAACTGCTATCCATCATCCTGATGGCCTTATATACTAACCATGGTTTCATTAAACCATACAGGCCAATATAGCATTAACATTCTTAATGAACGTTATTTAATATATAACAATTATACTTAGCCTAGGTCACAAAAGACCATTAATGGCATTTAAAGTTTGGTCCTAATCCATCATCTTTTTTACAGGGAATCAAAATGTCACATCTGTCTTTATTATAGTGATGAATTTGGATAGCTTGAAAGCTTGTCATAAGGATATCAGAAAAGAGTGATTCCTAATAGATATAAAATATCAATCCAAGATTTGTTGGAGCATTTTCTAAAGTGTCATCGGCCAATTTCTGCCTCGCATTAAATGACCGGAGTCCTAATCAGGCGGAGACAACAGTTCTCAACATTTATCGTTCATTATAGAATCACATGTGCCAGCATCAAATAAATTTTTGCATAAACTGTTTGATAAGGAAAGGTACCTGCTATGTAATTATCATTCTGCACCATCTCCTGGGCGTTCATCATGCGTTTGTTTTCTTGGCCTCTTCGGGCTTCTTCTGGTTCCTAGGGCAGTTGGTCTTAAAATGCCCCCTCTCGTTGCAACCATAACAGGTTGCGTCTTTCAATTTCTTGCAATCCAAGGTTTTATGTTCCTTAGACTTGCAAATCCCACAAGGTAGAGGCTGAGATTCAAATCTGCATTTCCCGAGGTGGTATTTTCGACAGGTTTCGCACCTGGTCTTCCCACCCGACTGCTGGCTGTCTTTCTTAAACCCGAAACTCTTATTATCCTCAGAGTTCCTCTTCCTATCGGAGCGATGAGAATTCTCATCCTCCCTTTTACGCTTTCCATCTTCAGAGGCTTTGGCAGCCTTGTTTCTGACCACATCGAGTGTGAGAGATAGCGACAGATCTGCCGCTGACCTGAATGTAGTAGGTCTTGAAGCCTTATCACTGGCTTTGATTTCTGGGGCTAAACCCCCAATGAAGCGAGCAATTCTCTTGGGTTCTGGTGTTACTAGGTAAGGAACCAGTCTGGACAGGGTATTGAAACTAGTGAGGTAAGCTTGACAATCTAAGTTTGTCATAACCAATGATAAGAAATCTGACTCAATCCTCTCAACCTCGTGTTGAGGGCAGTAGTTCTCCATAATGAGAGCAACAAACTGTTCCCATGACATGTTGTAAAGTGGGATCTTCCAAGCAGCTTGAATGAGAGCCTTCCACCATGCTAGTGCCTCCCCCTTGAACGATTGGGATACATACTTCACTACATCCCTCTCAGCACAACCGCTGATATCGACAACTGTGTCCATTTCATCCAACCAGGTCATACAATCGATTGCCCCTTTCTCTCCAGTGAAATCCCGGGGTTTGTAGGAAACAAAGTATTTATAGGTACAGGACTTGGTATGTGGTTCATTATTGAACACTATCCTCTTGGATGGAACACTGTGTTGAATAGATGAATGTTGATCATCATCCTTCTTTGACTCATCTTTCTTTGAGGGTGGCTTGCTATGAGCCTCAGAATGAGTCTTGGGGATAGATGTGACAACTCGTATTTCCGAACCTATCTTTGTACTTTGATGTAACGTATGTGAACGTGATGTGATTATATGAAAGTGATTGATTAATGAATGTTAAGTTTGATATGTGCTTGTGTAATGTAGGTATGTATATAAACGGCCCAAACTCACAACACTCACCCGATCGCACAAGCCCATTCGGGCTACACTCTTGTATTCGGATCAATGGGCAGCCCAAGTAAGGGTTTGGCCCACTCCCTTATGTCGCATAACACTTAGGGGATAGGGTATACCCCTCATAATTTGCAAAACACTTTACACACACAAACCCTAGCTCTCTCTTCCTTCTCTCTAGAACTCGACGGCAACACACACACCCTCTCTATCGAAGATTTTTCCTTGTTAAGATCAATCCTTGTTCCTTCTCTAACCGGTTAGTGTTCTATGATGTTGTTGTTGAATGATATTATGGATGCCATGATATAGTTTGTATGAATGATGATGTTCTTGTGAATCGGATATGTATGATATTGTTAATCGGCTATTATGTCTTGTTTTCGGATTGATTGCATGATGAGTTAATGATATCTTGTGATTGAATGTGATTTAAATCATTAATCGTTGATGTGCATGAAATCGGCTTGCATATGTGTATTGGATAATGTTCATGCTAATCGGATTTCATATTGTTGTTTTAAGAACCGAATGTTTGTTAATCGGCTGCATGTTTGCTGAAATCGGGTTAGTTGTAGGATCGATCATGAGGTGTTACATGATGGTTTGAAACCCCTAGATGGATATGTTTAAGTGTCTTGATTATTGTTCATGATTATGATCATGTTAGGGTTCATAAGAAATTGATATTAAAAACCTTGGTTGATCGATTTCTGTTTGGTTTGGAAGTTGTTAGCATTTATTGATAAATTGTGAATTTGGAAACTAATTGAATAGATGTAACTGATTGCATGAATCACGAGAATTAGTTAACCATTCGCACAAGACCTCTTGGTCGCACAAGCGGTCCATTCGCACAAGAAGTCTAGTCGCACAAGCTGATATAGTCGCACAAGATGACCTGATCGCACAAGAGGTCCGCAGTCCCACAAGACTGTTGGATCGCACAAGTTGTTATGTTTGTTTAACTGTTGGGCCGGATATTCATGTTGGGCTGGGCTAGTTCTGATCGCACAACCCAATCGGATCGCACAAGTCGACCGGATTGTACAAGCTGTCCGGATCACACAAGGCTTGGATTTATTTGATTGGGCCGTGTTCATGTTTATAGTTTTGTCGGGTTTCTTGTTATTGGGCCGGGTAGTATTGGGCTCCAACGGATGACTCGCACAAGGTCATTAGACTTGTGCGAGCTCAATCTTTTAATCGTACAAGTTGAATACGTTATGACTGTTAAACGTGATGATGTGTGTTTGCCATGATCTGTGTGTGTTCCTTATCTGCTAGCTTATGTGATACTATGTGCACTACTTGAAACCAAAACCTGACTTGTATGGTAACCATGTTAGGACGTGGTTGACCACTAGCAGCTAGACTTGACCTTTCTGTGTATCTGCCGAGCAAACCAAGGTGAGTTCACACTAGCCAAGTCATGGGATTCCCGGTGGGTTGGGAATGAGATTGAATAACTACTCGTACAACCATTACTACTAAACTACTGTCCTCGGATTGAAGGGCACGTACGTAAAACCTACGTACACTTATACTGACTACTGTCCTCGGATTGAAGGGCACGTACGTATAACCTACGTACACGACTATAAGACCATCAACTCTATCAAATGAAGTCCCTCATTTATCGACTTAATCGCCGAGGCCTATGGCGAGCGGGTCATTAGTTAATAGCGCTATTAGGTTTAACAAACCTCACACCGTGCCAGTCGGACAGGCGTGTACTAATGGACTATGGGCAAAGGGTCAATGCTGATAGACATTGACTTAGGGCACCTCTTACATTTTCATAGCAGTCGATACGCGTGGTCTAATTACACATGGGAAGCCCTCACTAATCTTCGCAAACATGCCTGGAAGGCCGCGATACGAATTAATACGATACATGGTTTACAAAACGACATACGATTTACAAAACGAACACTTTAACTAAACAACCAACTGTGAACTCGCTCAACTTTGTTGTTGATTCGTTGCTACATGCCTTGCAGGTCACTAGGTACTCATGGAGCTTGCACAGGGAGGAACAGTCGTTGTGGGATATGGCAGTGTGTGCCATGCTATAAACATTACTTTATTACGTACTTAATACTTACAATGGGTTTTACAATTATGCTTCCGCTTATCACTTAATTATGCTTTGGTTTTGAACACCTTTCATATTGTTTGGTTGAATTATGTTTACTTACATGCTTGTTCAATATGATTGGTGGCTTGATCCTGGTCAGTCACGCCTCCAAGCGGTGATACTCCGCGTGTGGATTTTGGGGGTGTGACAGATTGGTATCAGAGCCATTGGTTATAGAGAACTTGGTTTTAATAATGGAAAACGTTTTTGTTAAAACCAGACTATAACCTGTACAGTGCTCTACGATCCACAACGACGCTTCACTCCACGTGCAAGACTCGACATTCTAGGTGATATGGTTTATGTTTACATTGCCTACTTGCTAGACTACATAGAACTTTGCTTATGGTATGCTTAGATAAACGTAGTCACTGTTAATTGAACACACGAGTGTGCTTACTCTCTTCTGTCATCGCACTTTCGCGAACCTCTCTCACACATGTTTCTATTGATATGAAGATCATGTCTGGACGCGTTAACATGACACAAGCCCAGTTGACGGCTCTGATTAACCAACAAGTTGCTGCGGCACTTGCAGCTGCTCAGGCAGGAGGTATACCCTGCCATCCCGACTCACTCTAGGATCTCTGAATCCTACTCTCATGAATTCAACCTTTGTGTTAAACTTTGTCCTTTCTTCCTCTCACGACAGGTCAACCTGCACAGCCTCCTGTGTGCACCTTCAAAACTTTCATGGACTGTAGTCCTGGTACTTTCAGTGGCACTGAAGGGGCAGTTGGACTCCTCCACTGGTTTGAAAAGCTCGAATCTGTGTTCGAGATGTGTGAATGCCCTGAGGCTCGCAGGGTGAAATATGCTACCGGTACTCTAGAGGGTTTAGCGCTCACGTGGTGGAACACTCAGGTTCAAATGCTGGGGTTGGTTGCTGCTAACGCCACCCCATGGAACAATTTTAAGGAGATGATCAAGGAAGAATACTACAATCATGACGAAATTCACAAACTGGAAGTCGAGTTCTTCAACCTCAAGATGACTGGGTCAGAGATTGAAGCTTATACAAAAAGATCAAATGAGCTTGCTATTCTGTGTCCTACCATGGTGGACCCTCCAATTAAGCGTATCGAACTTTATCTCAAGGGCTTAGTGCCAGAAATCCAAAGTCATGTGACTTCAGCAAACCTCGCCACCATCCAGCAGGTTGTTCAATTGGCTCACCGTCTCACTGATCAGGCGGTGGAGCAGAACAGGTTACCAAAGCGTATTAGTGCTACAACTACTTCTGAAACTCCCAGTGACAACAAACATAAGTGGGATGGAGCTTCGAGCAAAGGTTCAACTTCTGTTCAGTCTCAGTCTCAGCAGAGAAGAACTGATGACTACAAGAGCCCTGGTCAGCAATCTTCTGGTAGTCAAGGGCAAGGTGGATATCGAGGAAACCTTCCAAAGTGCAACAGATGCAACAGACACCATAGTGGTCAGTGCAACAAGGGTCGTTGCCAGAGGTGTCTCAAGATGGGTCATGAAGCTAAGGATTGTAGGAGCTTACGACCTGCGAACCAGAACCAACGACAACAACCACCAGCTCCACAAGACCAGCAGCAGCAACAACGAGACAACAAGGGATGCTATCAGTGTGGAGCTGAAGGCCACATCAAGAGAAATTGTCCCCAGCTGATACAGAACCAGAACAATAACAATAATAACAATCAGGGGAATGGAAACAACGAGGGTAACAACGGCAATGGTGCAAGGGGCCGTGTATTCGTTATTGGTCAAGGTGAAGCGAGGAATGATCCCAACGTGGTGACGGGTAAGTTCCTTCTCGACGACTTTTACGTTACTGTCTTATTTGATTCGGGTGCTGATACTAGCTACGTGTCCCTAAAAGTTAGTCAAATGCTTAAGCGTACCCCAACACTATTGAACACCAAGCACACTGTAGAGTTAGCTAATGGTAAAAATTTAGAGGTCACGCACGTAGTCAAGGGTTGTAACCTTGTTCTAGCTGGTCATACTTTCTCAATCGACCTCCTTCCTATCACCCTGGGTAGTTTCGACGTTGTCATAGGGATGGACTGGTTATCCCAACACCAAGCAGAGATTCTTTGCAACGAGAAGATTGTCCGTATTCCTTGCCCAGGTGATGAACCTCTATTGATTTGTGGTGACAAGAGTGGTGCTGTTGTGAGCATCATCTCTTTCCTGAAGGCCCAGAAGTGTTTACGTAAGGGCCATACTGCTATTTTAGCTCTCGTTACTGACACCTCGAAGAAAGAGAATAAGATAGAAGATTTTTCGATTGTACGCGACTATCCTGAGGTATTCCCTGAGGAATTACCTGGTCTTCCGCCTCATCGCCAAGTCGAATTCCAAATTGAGCTAGTTCCTGGAGCAGCGCCCATAGCTCGTGCACCGTATCGCCTAGCTCCACCAGAGTTGGAAGAACTTTCTACGCAACTCCAAGAACTCTTGGATAAGGGTTTTATTCGTCCTAGCTCTTCGCCCTGGGGAGCTCCAGTCTTGTTTGTGAAGAAGAAAGACGGTACTTTCAGAATGTGCATCGACTACCGTGAACTCAACAAGGTGACTGTGAAGAATCGCTATCCTCTTCCACGCATCGACGACCTATTCGACCAGCTGCAAGGGTCGAGCTATTATTCAAAGATTGATTTGAGATCAGGATATCACCAGCTGAGAGTCCGAGAAGAGGATGTCTCCAAAACAGCCTTTAGAACTCGATATGGCCACTATGAGGTTTTGGTCATGCCTTTTGGGCTGACAAACGCACCTGCGGTTTTCATGGATTTGATGAATAGAGTGTGCAAGCCTTATCTGGACAAGTTTTTCATAGTTTTCATCGACGACATCCTGATTTATTCGAAGAGTCAGGAGGAACACGAGCACCATCTACGACTCATTTTGGAACTCCTTCGAACAGAACAGCTGTACGCCAAATTTTCAAAATGCGACTTCTGGCTTCGTGAAGTCCATTTCTTAGGCCATGTGGTGAACAAGGATGGGATTCATGTGGATCCATCCAAGGTAGATTCGATTAAGAACTGGCCTGTACCTCATACACCAACAGAAATTCGTCAATTCTTGGGCTTGGCAGGTTACTACAGAAGGTTCATCAAGGACTTCTCCAAGATTGCACAGCCCCTCACCTCATTAACGCAGAAAGACGTTGTTTATCAATGGGGAAATGCACAGGAATTAGCATTTCAGCACTTAAAGGATAGACTCTGCAGCGCACCTATCCTTTCCTTGCCAGAGGGCACAGACGACTTCGTGGTTTACTGCGACGCATCAATTCAGGGTCTTGGTTGTGTATTGATGCAACGGGATAAAGTTATAGCCTACGCCTCACGCCAACTTAAAGTTCATGAAAGGAACTACATTACACACGATCTAGAGCTGGGAGCTGTTGTTTTTGCGCTTAAGATATGGAGACACTACCTGTACGGTACCAAGTGCGCCATTTACACCGACCACAGGAGTCTCGAACACATCTTCAAACAAAAGGAGCTGAATATGCGACAACGACGATGGGTCGAGCTACTGAATGACTACGAATGTTCGATCAGATACCACCCAGGCAAGGCCAATGTTGTGGCTGACGCCCTCAGTCGAAAGGACACTGCACCTAAGCGCGTACGAGCTTTACAACTCACTACACAGTCTAGTCTTCCTTCTCAGATTCGAGATGCTCAGGTGGAAGCATTGAAACCAGAAAACAGCAGGGCTGAAGCCCTATGTGGCTCATGGCAACGATTAGAACAGAAGGAAGACGGTGCTTACTACGTAACAGGACGCATTTGGGTCCCACTCTATGGCAACCTATGAGAGCTTGTGATGGATGAGGCACACAAGTCTCGCTACTCGGTACATCCTGGTTCGGATAAGATGTACCACGATATCAAAACTACGTATTGGTGGCCTAGCATGAAAGCTCACATAGCAACGTACGTTAGCAAGTGCTTGACTTGTGCGAGAGTCAAGACGGAATATCAGAAACCTTCAGGCCTACTCCAACAACCAGAAATACCACAATGGAAATGGGAGCAAATTTCCATGGATTTTGTTACTGGCCTGCCTAGATCTCAATGTGGTAACGATACTATTTGGGTGATCGTGGATAGACTCACAAAGTCTGCTCACTTCTTGGCTATCAAGGAAACGGATAAGTTCTCCACATTAGCAGACGTTTATCTTAAGGAAGTAGTCTCGAGGCACGGAGTGCCCACTTCTATTATCTCTGATCGTGATGCACATTTTACTTCAGAACTATGGCAAGCAATGCACAAGTCTTTTGGCTCACGTTTAGATATGAGCACAGCTTATCACCCGCAAACGGATGGGCAGTCTGAACGCACCATCCAGACCCTCGAAGACATGCTTAGGGCATGTGTAATTGACTTTGGCAACGGCTGGGAAAAGCATCTGCCACTTGTGGAATTTTCGTACAATAATAGCTACCACACCAGCATTAAAGCTGCTCCGTTTGAGGCATTGTACGGGCGTAAATGCCGATCACCTCTTTGTTGGGCAGAAGTGGGGGATAGTCAGATCACTGGCCCATAACTTGTGGTAGACACAACAGAACGAATCGCTCAAATATGACAACTAATGGTGGCAGCTCGTGACCGTCAGAAATGCTACGCCGACAAGGACAGGAAACCACTCGAGCTCCAGGTTGGGGAGCGAGTGCTACTCAAAGTTTCACCCTGGAAGGGTGTGGTTCGTTTTGGTAAACGAGGCAAACTTAACCCACGATACGTCGGACCTTTCGAAGTCATCGAGAAAATAGGCAAGGTGGCCTACAAACTAAACCTACCAGCAGAACTCAGCGCAGTTCACAACGTTTTCCACGTGTCGAATCTGAAGAGGTGTCTGTCAGATGAGACTCTTGTAGTTCCTTTGAAGGAGCTCACTATCGACGAGCAGTTGCAATTCGTCGAAGAACCAGTTGAAATCACGGACCGGGATGTTAAGGTCCTCAAGCGCACTAGAATACCTCTCGTTCGAGTTCGTTGGAACTCACGTCGCGGCCCAGAGTTCACCTGGGAACGCTAAGATCAAATGAAACAAAAGTATCCCCAACTATTCACAGACAGTACAATCACTACTGAGGCCGAAGCTACGGAATTTTGGGACGAAATTCTAGATCAACGGGGGGAGGATGTGACACCCCAGGAAAACCATGCAACTTAACTAGCTTCCTCAGTGAGTACGTACCAAATTTCGGGACAAAATTTCTTTCAACTTGGGGATAATGTGACAACTCGTATTTCCGAACCTATCTTTGTACTTTGATGTAACGTATGTGAACGTGATGTGATTATATGAAAGTGATTGATTAATGAATGTTATGTTTGATATGTGCTTGTGTAATGTAGGTATGTATATAAACGGCCCAAACGCACAACACTCACCCGATCGCACAAGCCCATTCGGGCTACACTCTTGTATTCGGATCAATGGGCAGCCCAAGTGAGGGTTTGGCCCACTCCCTTATGTCGCATAACACTTAGGGGATAGGGTATACCCCTCATAATTTGCAAAACACTTTACACACACAAACCCTAGCTCTCTCTTCCTTCTCTCTAGAACACGACGACAACACACACACCCTCTCTATCGAAGATTTTTCCTTGTTCGGATCAATCCTTGTTCCTTCTCTAACCGATTAGTGTTCTATGATGTTGTTGTTGAATGATATTATGGATGCCATGATATAGTTTGTAAGAATGATGATGTTCTTATGAATCAGATATGTATGATAATGTTAATCGGCTATTATGTCTTGTTTTCGGATTGATTGCATGATGAGTTAATGATATCTTGTGATTGAATGTGATTTAAATCATTAATCGTTGATGTGCATGAAATCGGCTTTCATATGTGTATTGGATAATGTTCATGCTAATCGGATTTCATATTGTTGTTTTAAGAACCGAATGTTTGTTAATCGACTGCATGTTTGCTGAAACCGGGTTAGTTGTAGGATCGATCATGAGGTGTTACATGATGGTTTGAAACCCCTAGATGGATATGTTTAAGTGTCTTGATTATTGTTCATGATTATGATCATATTAGGGTTCATAAGAAATTGATATTAAAAACCTTGGTTGATCGATTTCTGTTTGGTTTGGAAGTTGTTAGCATTTATTGATAAATTGTGAATTTGGAAACTAATTGAATAGATGTAACTGATTGCATGAATCACGAGAATTAGTTAACCATTCGCACAAGACCTCTTGGTCGCACAAGAGGTCCATTCGCACAAGAAGTCTAGTCCCACTAGCTGATATAGTCGCACAAGATGACCTGATCGCACAAGAGGTCCCCAGTCGCACAAGACTGTTGGATCGCAAAAGTTGTTATGTTTGTTTAACTGTTGGGCCGGATATTCATGTTGGGCTGGGCTAGTTCTGATCGCACAACCCAATCGGATCGCACAAGTCGACCGGATTGTACAAGCTGTCCGGATCACACAAGGCTTGGATTTATTTGATTGGGCCGTGTTCATGTTTATAGTTTTGTCGGGTTTCTTGTTATTGGGCCGGGTAGTATTGGGCTCCAACGGATGACTCGCACAAGGTCATTAGACTTGTGCGAGCCCAATCTTTTAATCGTACAAGTTGAATACGTTATGACTGTTAAACGTGATGATGTGTGTTTGCCATGATCTGTGTGTGTTCCTTATTTGCTAGGTTATGTGATACTATGTGCACTACTTGAAACCAAAACCTGACTTGTATGGTAACCATGTTAGGACGTGGTTGACCACTAGCAGCTAGACTTGACCTTTCTGTGTATCTGCCGAGCAAACCAAGGTGAGTTCACACTAGCCAAGGCATGGGATTCCCGGTGGGTTGGGAATGGGATTGAATAACTACTCGTACAACCATTACTACTAAACTACTTACTACTGTCCTCGGATTGAAGGGCACGTACGTAAAACCTACGTACACTTATACTGACTATTGTCCTCGGATTGAAGGGCACGTATATATAACCTACGTACACGACTATAAGACCATCAACTCTATCAAATGAAGTCCCTCATTTATCAACTTAATCGCCGAGGCCTATGGCGAGCGGGTCATTAGTTAATAGCGCTATTAGGTTTAACAAACCTCACACCGTGCCTGTCGGACGGGCGTGTACTAATGGACTATGGGCAAAGGGTCAATGCTGATAGACACTGACTTAGGGCACCTCTTACATTTTCGTAGCAGTCGATACGCGTGGTCTAATTACACATGGGAAGCCCCCACTAATCTTCGCAAACATGCCTGGAAGGCCGCGATACGAATTAATACGATACATGGTTTACAAAACGACATACGATTTACAAAATGGATACTTTAACTAAACAACCAACTGGGAACTCGCTCAACTTTATTGTTGATTCGTTGCTACATGCCTTGCAGGTCACTAGGTACTTATGGAGCTTGCACAAGGAGGAACAGTCGTTGTGGGATATGGCAGTGTGTGCCATGCTATAAAAATTACTTTATTTCGTACTTAATACTTACAATGGGTTTTACAATTATGCTTCCACTTATCACTTAATTATGCTTTGGTTTTGAACACCTTTCATATTGTTTGGTTGAATTACGTTTACTTACATGCTTGTTCAATATGATTGGTGGCTTGATCCTGGTTAGTCACGCCTCCAAGCGGTGATACTCCGCGTGTGGATTTTGGGGGTGTGACAATAGACTTAGAGTGGGGTATAGATGAGGCTTTACTATGAGTCCCACTATACTCCCTAAATTGCTCCTCTACAGCTTTAGATACAGCTGTATCAATCAGTGTACGAAGTTCTCCTCTGGTTATATTAATCCTATCATCATCGTGGTTTTCCAGAGGATGACTGTTGATCTCGTCAGAGTCAGCCATGTAGTCTTAATTACCACAAAAGAAAATAAGGGCAAGGTTTATTTAGAAGCCCATACAGTACTATCGTTCTTGACGATTTATTAACCATGTTTTTAATACACATTTTAGTTAATTTGTTAAATATATAATTGTTCAGGATCTTTATCATAATCCTAAATTATAAGTTAATAATAGCACAAAAGGCCTGGTCACGTAGACAAGTTTAATTTATAGGCCATGATTTCAGAGAATCGAGGCATTAAGGTTTGAATCAAAGTTCATTACCTTTTCTTGACAGGGAGTTGTAGGCTACCACTGTATTTAGTCTCAGAGGACATTAACTATAGCCCGTAGGCACTTCCCTTCTAAGGGATGTTTATAATATGATCATCTTATAGGATGATATAAGCCATGATTTCAGAGAATCGAGGCATTAAGGTTTGAATCAAAGTTCATTACCTCTTCTTGACAGGGAGTTGTAGGCTACCGCTGTATTTAGTCTCAGAGGACGTTAATTATAGCCCGTAGGCACTTCATCCTTAAGGGATGATTATATAAATAAGGGAAATTTAAAAATAACCCATTTAAGAATGACTTATGTGATTTTATCGTATCACATTTTGTCAAGCATGTTAATATGCTTTCAGATTTTTAACAAAGATTTGAATCTCTTGAATAAGTTTTACCATCTTAGCCATGTATATAATGACATTTAGGCTAGGTTTTACCCTTTAGATTCTTTTTAATAATTAACGCAGAACAATTTCTAAATTGAAATGTTAACAAGGATCTGAATCTAATTGTGGAACTACCATCTTGGCCTTGTCATAACGTGACACATGGGCTAGGTCTTGCTCTGTTTAGATTTTGCAATTTTATTATAATGGTAGATCTTATAATATAGGAATGATATTTTAAACATAATCGTTCCATTAAAATTTAAACAAGTATATGGTTGCCCTAAACGGGACTTCTTAAGAAAATGACTTGCCCATGCAAGGGCTAATCAGAAAATAACAAGGAAGCAATTTAAAAGACAATAAAACGAATTAGGATTAGTCCTATGTTCTTGTCTATACTCAAGAATGTGCAACTGTGTAACTGAGATTAAACACAAAAGGCTAGCGTTTAATTCACTCAGTGTTGGCTCTGATACCAACCTGTCACACCACGATATTTCCACGTATTACCGGTGGCCCGGTGGGGAGTATCGTGACGTAGTTGATATCATCATAGTCAAACAACACAATATATAAATGCACAGCGGAAGCTAAAGATAAATATATTACAATCCGAATATAAAGTAATATCAAAGTATTACAACAGAAAGTAGAGGATCCACAGGCGGATCTTAAAACATAAACATTGTTCAACAGACTTTAGACGCCTAGAACTTGCAAGATTCCTTATTAACGCCCTGAGCTTCCAGTCAATTACGTTCAGTACCTGTCACTTAACCTTTTTGGAAAATACGCCAGTTTACACTGGTAAATACAATTAACCGACTCATTTTAAAAGGAGTTTAAAATTGATTTAGATGCATCAGGCACAAAGATATCTTTTATAACTTGGGAAAATTATATAAAAATAATCTTGTATACAGATTTACATGTTCGTTGTACGTTCAGGGCTCGATGTAGAAACCGAGTCAAGATTAACAGACACGCCACAAGTATAAGCCCACAAGAGAGTGAGATACCGTTTCCCTTTAAGCAACTTTCAGTGTATGCCTACACCCCGTGCTTAAGACGTGGCCATTTTATAATACAATGATGTCAAGGATATCCGGGACATGGTCATTAACCCCTAAAGGCTTTTATTTCAAACAATACAGATTAAAGCGGGTTACCTCAATAATTTAATCACAATTCGATTAAACATTCAATACCCGACCAAGCGGTATTATTATAATACCGCATCCCAAGCCCGTATAGGGAAAATAAGTTAAAAGTATTTACCTAAGCTAGCAATGCAATTTATACTCAGCCGTATATTCAAATCAGCAAGCACAAGTACTTCTACTGGGGCTCTTAATCTGGAACAAAGGTTTTTAATAACCTATTAGAATCCTAACGGGTCTTTAATTAAGCCTTGACTTAGACCGGTTAGTTTTTCAAAAGGAAGACACGGATCAAACGCATGATAAAGCGAATACCGGTTTAGAATGTGGTTTTAACCCGACAAGCGTGTATGCTTGCTTAATATGGGTAACTTAAACACATTCTGGATTTTGAGACCAAAAAGATATGGTCTGGCCCGTTTCGGCTAATATATGCAAACTAGTCACATAAGCCGATCCGAATGCGACAAGTGCGTAACGAGTAACCAAAAGGGTCATATACAGGTTTCCTAAGTTAATATGCCTTAAATATGTTGCGATATCATTAGGATACCTTCCATTAGGCCCAAAACGAGTTTAATCTCAAAATAAGCCCCGTAGGGGTATTTTGGTCATTTTAAAGGTTATAAAAGAGTTTAAATGAAGTTCTGAGATTCGGCTCCGAATACATCAGTAAAATAACTTATTTTAATAGGTCATATCAGTTGATAATAAGTCTTATATGGCAAGATGGTTTTAAACCCAAACTATGCGTTTAATACGCGTAAAAAGTCATTTTAAGCGATTTCCGGGTTATACAGGGAATCTGAGTTTTCTGATCAGGTTATAAAGTTCAAAATACTTTATTTATTATATAAAATCGGTAGCAATTGGATTGGTGTCAAAATACTATGTAGGACTCATTTTATGACCGAAAAGGGTATAATCGGTATTTACCGAAATAATGCCATAACCTTAGGTTATGAGCAGGTTAAAAATAATTAAAAATCTTTAAAATCCCAGAATATTATATTACATCAGTGGGTAAAAGGTTTGGTGTCAAAAATTGGGTTTAGATAGGCTTTATGCTAATTGCGCTGTTTAATAACTAAAAGGCGTTATAATTACGCTAATGAGCATAACTCCTAATCTAGACCTCCAACTGATGTGAAATTTTAGGGACATGTTTATAATTCAGTAACAAAGATTATTGTTCTTTCACATAAGCAAAATTCTCGTTTTATGGTCAAAAGGGCATATTGGTCAACATTAGGCAATTAACGGAAATGTGTAAACGAAAGGGGCAAACAATGAACCAAGCACAGAGGGTTATACCAACGTGTAACCTGGTCCTAAGGAAACCCTAAGGCATTTCTAAACCTTTCTAAATCGGGTCAGAAATGAAGTCAAAGCAAAAGTCAAAGTTTTGCGACTTTCGGTTTCGAACCGGGTCTAAACAAAAAATTGTCGGATCAAACAAGCTTAGACCAGTTCTTATACTTATTATCAAGTTATATGAATGATAAAATAGGTTACATGCCTTCTACATTGCTAATCACATGTTAATTTGCAAATTATAGTTCTGTTGATTTTTCCTAATCAACTTTGACCCGACAAATGGTCTAGTTAGAGTGGGAATCAGAGGGTGCCCTTTTAAGGGTTTATTGCCCACATAATTACCAACTTATAACTACTTTCAATTCGACTAATCACTGGACCATTAATGATTAATCGCTAAGTCAAACGGTAATTACGACGGTTTGACTTTTAAGCTAAAACTAAGTAAAAACTCAATTAAGAAAGGTTAAGCATACTTACCAAAGTCTAATGCACTATTAGAGATGGCTTGGGTGTGCTCTTATGCTCCAGGAAGCTCCGAGAAAGCAGATGGAATGAATCATCACAATGTTGCAACTATGAAGGCCTTTTATAGTGAATTTGATACACTTTGATGATGACAACTAAGTCTAAGGGGTGATCCAGATCATTAACATGTGCCCCTAAGTCCTAGGATTTATTAGGGGTCACCCATGTATGTGAAAAATCATTTTTAAGTCGGTTGCTACGTTTAAAACAGCCAACAGCCAACTTTCTGCATCTGGCCCCTGCTTACGGACCGTAAGGTCCTGAGTCTTACGGCCCGTAAGGACCTGGTCAGCCAAACAAACTTTCCAATGTTGTCATGTTTAGCCCCTGTACTTCCAAATGCCATTTCCGACACATCCAAGGCCCGTTAAACCATTTTTAGGGTTCTACCATGATGCCTAAGCATAGGGAACATGAAACATGCTCCAAAATATGTCAGATGTCTGTTCGTTTGGTCGTATGGTCTCGTTGTTCGGCTAATTACGACGAAACATGGACGGACGCGAAAAACAATACAAACGACGCGACGAATGGAATTTTATCAAGCCAAACACTAAAATAAAATATTTTAGTGCTTAAATAAATTTTTGGATGTCCGGGGATATTCAGAATGTAAGATATGCGTGTAAACGCAAACTTGTGCACTTTTTGACACTTTTAGTCCCTGCATGACTTAAAAGTTTATTTTTGCGCACCAAACACCTCTAAGCCTATATCTAAGCTATGTAAAGGATAAATAGGGTATGATTAACTTATGATCATATTCTGGAAGGTCCGATACATATGAATCGACATACTTTTGCAGTTTGACGCAATTAGTCCTTCTAATGCGCAAACTTGCGCATATCATTGTTTAATGGCACTGAAGCCTTATCTTAATCCATATAGGCATTCTTGGAAGTATTATTAATCATCATAATGCTTCGGGTTCTCTAAAAGGCCATTCAGAGGTATAATTTAAACATATTGACACTTTTAGTCCCTCTAACTTGCAAAGTTGCGCGTAACCTCATTTATAGGCATAGAAGCCTTGGACGACCAACGATTGGTATTCCCACGAGTATAATCAAATATCATGAGGCTCTCGGTTTGTTAAAAGGTCACTCAGAGGTAAGAATTAACATGTTGATGATTTTAACCCTTTATTGCGCAAACTTTCAATTAATTACACAAACGGCTACACTTGATTAACAAGTGGCTCGTTTGTAAATATAAAACCATAAAAGGTTACTTAGAAACTTATTTTAAGTATACAAACACTTCCAGTCCTTTCATAATCAAGTTTTTCGATTTTTCGAAAAATTAGTCCCTTGAATTCAATGTCTGACTTCATTAGGGTTTATTACACGTGTCAATACATCATTGGACGTGATTTTACGAGGTGTTACATCCTCACCCCCTTAAAAGAAATCTCGACCTCGAGATTTGCTAAGATGTTGGAAGTACTTTTTGTCGCATAATGGACTTAACCTCTATAGCATATCTGGAGCTTTTCCAAGCTCCCAAGTTGACCTTTATAAAGGGTACATGTATCCTTTTGGAGCTTCTTCACCTGTCGATCCTCAATCGACATAGGTTACTCATTATATCATAAATCTGTATATCATTATGTGATAATGCTTCTTGACTTATTGGCGAAACACATCCTTCAGTCAATTGTGTGCAATGTATTGCGAGCTCCTCCAAGCTCCTTTAATAGGTTTTAGCTTATAAGCTACTTGATCTTGATACATTAGATTTCCTTCGAATGATTCTATATATTCAGAGCTTAACTAGCCTGATAATTTAACAAATTTGGCACACCCTTCCTGGGTGATATCTTTTGTTGAACTTTATTCCTTAACAAGAATTTAGGAGGGTTGCTACTTTCATCATCCTTGATTTTCTGCCGAATACTGGCAACTTACAGATAATTATGGGTTTGTATGATCTTATTCGTTTTCTCAAATGCAACTTTCAGATCCTGATAATTGGACTGCCCAGAGTCTCGTCCATCAAACGGATGTTTTGATATTTTATCTATACAAGGTTTCCAAAGGAGCAGCCTTGATACTTATATAACAATTATTATAGAAAATCTTATCTTAAGGTGGGATGGTTATCCCAACCATTGCTTAAAACTAATCTTAAGGAGTAGCTAATCCTTATAGTTAGTCGAACAAATCGACGATCCTGGGTAGCTGATAGCGATTCTTAATCGTTGCCTAATTAGGGTTGCGGTAAACATTGCATAAGCAAAATGAACCGTCTTTCATAATTAACTATACCGAATTCTCAAGATATTGAGTTAGGCTATATGAACCCTCTATTTTAAAACTTAGTTAATCAGGGTTTCGATTCTTCCAATGTTGGTACTAGCCGTTCTTGGAGATTTCATAATAATACAGCCTTAATTGGGATATAAACCTTAACTCTACCTGCCTCTCAGGGGTAAACAGGGAAATCTTAGGAGAAGATAATCAAGGTACAAGGAGGTTATAGAGAATTTCCATATCTCAGGCTTTAGTTCATCCATTATTGCTTGTGCCAAAGGAGTGACACATTTATGCTATGAGTCCACAGATTTCTTTACCAGGAAACATTTATTTGGAAAATTCTATTTTCTAGATCTCTTCTTTGAATGCTATTAGCTGACTTTAGTACCATATGACCATTGGGATATCCTTGCGGTTCCATGCATTAAACCTCCATACTGATCAGGCATGGAAGCAATCTATGGAACATATTAAGGTACACCAATCCTCATATGGCGCTTTTGTCATACCATTTGGTATTCGCAATCGATAGAGATCAAAGAGATATCAACTATGTATGCGGATGCACTTCCTCCAGAGAGAGGATACCTCTAAAATTCTATGCCTGAAGGCTTCTGACAGGAACAGAATAAATGGTTCTTATGATTTCGCCTGTAAGTTTTACCCTTCACTTAATAACTATGGTTCTTATGAAAGATTTTTAAAAGTTTGCTATACTTATAGTTTATGAAGGATTTGGAGCAAGTAGCATTCGACTCTTTGAACTTTTTCACGATCTCCTTCACAACTTTTCCAACAGCTGCGTCTTATCATAGTTTGAAGAACATCCTTGGACTTTCTAAGGTTTACAATGGTAGTATCATTAGCATGCGTCGCATCATCAATGGCGTGATATACTGATGTCTTATCCGAGTTTGTCATACTCAAGATTTGGTTCCTATTACTACATGAATCAATTTCTTGGTTGCGATCCGACAACTGCTATCCATCATCCTGATGGCCTTATATACTAACCATGGTTTCATTAAACCATACAGGCCAATATAGCATTAACATTCTTAATGAACGTTATTTAATATATAACAATTATACTTAGCCTAGGTCACAAAAGACCATTAATGGCATTTAAAGTTTGGTCCTAATCCATCATCTTTTTGACAGGGAATCAAAATGTCACATCTGTCTTTATTATAGTGATGAATTTGGATAGCTTGAAAGCTTGTCATAAGGATATCAGAAAAGAGTGATTCCTAATAGATATAAAATTTCAATCCAAGATTTGTTGGAGCATTTTCTAAAGTGTCATCGGCCAATTTCTGCCTCGCATTAAATGACCGGAGTCCTAATCAGGTGGAGACAACAGTTCTCAACATTTATCGTTCATTATAGAATCATATGTGCCAGCATCAAATAAATTTTTGCATAAACTGTTTGATAAGGAAAGGTACCTGCTATGTAATTATCATTCTGCACCATCTCCTGGACGTTCATCATGCGTTTGTTTTCTTGGCCTCTTCGTGCTTCTTCTGGTTCCTAGGGCAGTTGGTCTTAATATGCCCCCTCTCGTTGCAACCATAACAGGTTGCGTCTTTCAATTTCTTGCAATCCAAGGTTTTATGTTCCTTAGACTTGCAAATCCCACAAGGTAGAGGCTGAGATTCAAATCTGCATTTCCCGAGGTGGTATTTTCGACAGGTTTCGCACCTGGTCTTCCCACCCGACTGCTGGCTGTCTTTCTTAAACCCGGAACTCTTCTTATCCTCAGAGTTCCTCTTCCTATCAGAGCGATGAGAATTCTCATCCTCCCTTTTACGCTTTCCATCTTCAGAGGCTTTGGCAGCCTTGTTTCTGACCACATCGAGTGTGAGAGGTAGCGACAGATCTGCCGCTAACCTGAATGTAGTAGGTCTTGAAGCCTTAACATTGGCTTTGATTTCTGGGGCTAAACCCCCAATGAAGCGAGCAATTCTCTTGGGTTCTGGTGTTACTAGGTAAGGAACCAGTCTGGACAGGGTATTGAAACTGGTGAGGTAAGCTTAACAATCTAAGTTTGTCATAACCAATGATAAGAAATCTGACTCAATCCTCTCAACCTCGTGTTGAGGGCAGTAGTTCTCCATAATGAGAGCAACAAACTGTTCCCATGACATGTTGTAAAGTGGGATCTTCCCAGCAGCTTGAATGAGAGCCTTCCACCATGCTAGTGCCTCTCCCTTGAACGATTGGGATACATACTTCACTACATCCCTCTCAGCACAACCGCTGATATCGACAACTGTGTCCATTTCATCCAACCAGGTCATACAATCGATTGCCCCTTTCTCCCCAGTGAAATCCCGGGGTTTGCAGGAAACAAAGTATTTATAGGTACAGGACTTGGTATGTGGTTCATTATTGAACACTATCCTCTTGGATGGAACACTGTGTTGAATAGATGAATGTCGATCATCATCCTTCTTTGACTCATCTTTCTTTGAGGGTGGCTTGCTATGAGCCTCAGAATGAGTCTTGGGGACAAACTTAGAGTGGGGTACAGATGAGGCTTCACTATGAGTCCCACTATACTCCCTAAATTGCTCCTCTACAGCTTTAGATACAACTGTATCAATCAGTGTACGAAGTTCTCCTCTGGTTATATTAATCCTATCATCATCGTGGTTTTCCAGAGGATGACTGTTGATCTCGTCAGAGTCAGCCGTGTAGTCTTAATTACTACAAAAGAAAATAAGGGCAAGGTTTATTTAGAAGCCCATACAGTACTATCGTTCTTGACGATTTATTAACCATGTTTTTAATACACATTTTAGTTAATTTGTTAAATATATAATTGTTCAGGATCGTTATCATAATCCTAAATTATAAGTTAATAATAGCACAAAAGGCCTGGTCACATAGATAAGTTTAATTTATAGGCCATGATTTCAGAGAATCGAGGCATTAAGGTTTGAATCAAAGTTCATTACCTTTTCTTGACAGGGAGTTGTAGGCTACCACTGTCTTTAGTCTCAGAGGACATTGACTATAGCCCGTAGGCACTTCCCTTCTAAGGGATGTTTATAATATGATCATCTTATAGGATGATATAAGCCATGATTTCAGAGAATCGAGGCATTAAGGTTTGAATCAAAGTTCATTACCTCTTCTTGATAGGGAGTTGTATGCTACCACTGTCTTTAGTCTCAGAGGACGTTAATTATAGCCCGTAGGCACTTCATCCTTAAGGGATGATTATATAAATAAGGGAAATTTAAAAATAACCCATTTAAGAATGACTTATGTGATTTTATCGTATCACATTTTGACAAGCATGTTAATATGCTTTCAGATGTTTAACAAAGATTTGAATCTCTTGAATAAGTTTTACCATCTCGGCCATGTATATAATGACATTTAGGCTAGGTTTTACCCTTTAGATTCTTTTTAATAATTAACACAGAACAATTTCTAAATTGAAATGTTAACAAGGATATGAATCTAATTGTGGAACTACCATCTTGGCCTTGTCTTAACGTGACACATGGGCTAGGTCTTGTTCTGTTTAGATTTTGCCATTTTATTATAATGGTAGATCTTATAATATAGGAATGATATTTTAAACATAATCGTTTCATTAAAATTTAAACAAGTATATGGTTGCCCTAAACGGGACTTCTTAAGAAAATGACTTGCCCATGTAAGGGCTAATCAGAAAATAACAAGGAAGCAATTTAAAAGGCAATAAAACGAATTAGGATTAGTCCTATGTTCTTGTCTATACTCAAGAATGTGCAACTGTGTAACTGAGATTAAACATAAAAGGCTAGCGTTTAATTCACTCAGTGTTGGCTCTGATACCAACCTATCACACCCCGATATTTCCACGTATTACCGGTGGCCCGGTGGGGAGTATCGTGACGTAGTTGATATCATCATAGTCAAACAACACAATATATAAATGCACAGCGGAAGCAAAAGATAAATATATTACAATCCGAATATAAAGTAATATCAAAGTATTACAACGGAAAGTAGAGGATCGACAGGCGGATCTTAAAACATAAACATTGTTCAACAGACTTTAGACGCCTAGAACCTGCAAGATTCCTTATTAACGCCCTGAGCTTCCAGTCAATTACGTTCAGTACCTGTCACTTAACCTTTTTGGAAAATACGTCAGTTTACACCGGTAAATACAATTAACCGACTCATTTTAAAAAGAGTTTAAGAAAATTGATTTAGATGCACCAGGCACAAAGATATATTTTATAACTTGGGACAATTATATAAAAATAATCTTGTATACAGAGTTACATGTTCGTTGTACGTTCAGGGCTCGATGTAGAAACCGAGTCAAGATTAACAGACACGCCACAAGTTTAAGCCCACAAGAGAGTGAGATATTGTTTCCCTTTAAGCAACTTTCAGTGTATGCCTACACCCCGTGCTTAAGACGTGGCCATTTTATAATACAATGATGTCAAGGATATCCGGGACATGGTCATTAACCCCTAAAGGCTTTTATTTCAAACAATACAGATTAAAGTGGGTTACCTCAATAATTTAATCACAATTCGATTAAACATTCAATACCCGACCAAGCGGTATTATTATAATACCGCATCCCAAGCCCGTATAGGGAAAATAAGTTAAAAGTATTTACCTAAGCTAGCAATGCAATTTATACTCAGCCGTATATTCAAATCAGCAAGCACAAGCACTTCTACTGGGTCTCTTAATCTGGAACGAAGGTTTTTAATAACCTATTAGAATCCTAACGGGTCTTTAATTAAGCCTTGACTTAGACCGGTTAGTTTTTCAAAAGGAAGACACGGATCAAAAGCATGATAAAGCGAATACTGGTTTAGAATGTGGTTTTGACCCGACAAGCATGTATGCTTGCTTAATATAGGTAACTTAAACACATTCTGGATTTTGAGACCAAAAAGATATGGTCTGGCCCGTTTCGGCTAATATATACAAACTAGTCACATAAGCCGATCCGAACGCGACAAGTGCGTAACGAGTAACCAAAAGGGTCATATACAGGTTTCCTAAGTTAATATGCCTTAAATATGTTGCGATATCAGTAGGATACCTTCCATTATGCCCAAAACAAATTTAATCTCAAAATAAGCCCCGTAGGGGTATTTTGGTCATTTTAAAGGTTATAAAAGAGTTTAAATGAAGTTCTGAGATTTGGGTCCGAATACATCAGTAAAATAAATTATTTTAATAGGTCATATCAGTTGATAATCAGTCTTATATGGCAAGATGGTTTTAAACCCAAACTATGCGTTTAATACGCGTAAAAAGTCATTTTAAGCGATTTCCGGATTATACAGGGAATCTGAGTTTTCTGATCAGGTTATAAAGTTCAAAATACTTTATTTATTATATAAAATCGGTAGCAATTGGATTGGTGTCAAAATACTATGTAGGACTCATTTTATGACCGAAAAGGGTATAATCGGTATTTACCGAAATAATGCCATAACCTTAGGTTATGAGCAGGTTAAAAATAATTAAAAATCTTTAAAATCCCAAAATATTATATTACATCAGTGGGTAAAAGGTTTGGTGTCAAAAATTGGGTTTAGATAGGCTTTATGCTAATTGCGCTGTTTAATTACTAAAAGGCGTTATAATTACGCTAATGAGCATAACTCCTAATCTAGACCTCCAACTGATGTGAAATTTTAGGGACATGTTTATAATTTAGTAACAAAGATTATTGTTCTTTCACATAACCAAAATTCTCGTTTTATGGTCAAAAGGGCATATTGGTCAACATTAGGCAATTAACGGAAATGTGTAAACAAAAGGAGCAAACCATGAACCAAGCACAGAGGGTTATACCAACGTGTAACCTGGTCCTAAGGAAACCCTAAGGCATTTCTAAACCTATCTAAATTGGGTCAGAACTGAAGTCAAAGCAAAATTCAAAGTTTTGCGACTTTCGGTTCCGAACCCGGTCTAAACAGAAAATTGTCGGACCAAACAAGCTTAGACCAGTTCTTATACTTATTATCAAGTTATATGAATGATAAAATAGGTTACATGCCTTCTACATTGCTAATCACATGTTAATTTGCAAATTATAGTTCTGTTGACTTTTCCTAATCAACTTTGACCCGACAAATGGTCTAGTTAGAGTGGGAATCAGAGGGTGCCCTTTTAAGGGTTTATTGCCCACATAATTACCAACTTATAACTACTTTCAATTCGACTAATCACTGGACCATTAATGATTAATCACTAAGTCAAACGGTAATGATGATGGTTTGACTTTTAAGCTAAAACTAAGTAAAAACTCAATTAAGAAAGGTTAAGCATACTTACCAAAGTCTAATGCACTATTAGAGATGGCTTGGGTCTGCTCTTATGCTCCAGGAAGCTCCAAGAAAGCAGATGGAATGAATCATCACAATGTTGCAACTATGAAGGCCTTTTATAGTGAATTTGATCCACTTTGATGATGACAACTAAGTCTAAGGGGTGATCTAGATCATTAACATGTGCCCCTAAGTCCTAGGAATTATTAAGGGTCGCCCATGTATGTGAAAAATCATTTTTAAGTCGTTTGCAACGTTTAAAACAGCCAACAACCAACTTTCTGCATCTGGCCCCTGCTTACGGACCGTAAGGTCCTGAGTCTTACGGTCCGTAAGGACCTGGTCAGCCAAACAAACTTTCCAATGTTGTCATGTTTAGCCCCTGTACTTCCAAATGCCATTTCCAACACATCCAAGGTCCGTTAAACCATTTTTAGGATTCTACCATGATGCCTAAGCATAGGGAACATGAAACATGCTCCAAAATATGTCGGATGTCAGTTCGTTTGGTCGTATGGTCTCGTTGTTTGGCTAATTACGACGAAACATGGACGGACGCGAAAAACAATCCAAACGACGCGACAAATGGAATTTTATCAAGCCAAACACTAAAATAAAATATTTTAGTGCTTACATAAATTTTTGGATGTCCGGGGATATCCAGAATGTAAGATATGCGTGTAAACGCAAACTTGTGCACTTTTTGACACTTTTAGTCCCTGCATGACTTAAAAGTTTATTTTTGCGCACCAAACACCTCTAAGCCTATATCTAAGATATGTAAAGGATAAATAGGGTATGATTAACTTATGATCATATTCTGTAAGGTCCGATATATATGAATCGACATACTTTTGCAGTTTGACGCAATTAGTCCTTCTAATGCGCAAACTTGCGCATATCATTGTTTAATGGCACTGAAGCCTTATCTTAATCCATATAGGCATTCTTGGAAGTATTATTAATCATCATAATGCTTTGGGTTCTCTAAAAGGCCATTCAGAGGTATAATTTAAACATATTGACACTTTTAGTCCCTCTAACTTGCAAAGTTGCGCGTAACCTCATTTATAGGCATAGAAGCCTTGGACGACCAACGATAGGTATTCCCATGAGTATAATCAAATATCATGAGGCTCTCGGTTTGTTAAAAGGTCACTCAGACGTAAGAATTAACATGTTGACGCTTTTAACCCTTTATTGCGCAAACTTTCAATTAATTACACAAACGGCTACACTTGATTAACAAGTGGCTCGTTTGTGAATATAAAACCATAAAAGGTTATTTAGAAACTTATTTTAAGTATACAAACACTTCCAGTCCTTTCATAATCAAGGTTTTCGATTTTTCGAAAAATTAGTCCCTTGAATTCAATGTCTTACTTCATTAGGGTTTATTACACGTGTCAATACATCATTGGACGTGATTTTACGAGGTGTTACATATCTGGGGTATTATTCCAGGACTTCTGATTTTGTGGAAGCAATGGCCTAGTCCTCGTATAATACTTTTCGCTTGCTTGAAATAATAGCACCGCCCTCAGCATAAAAAATGATGAAACATTGTAAAATGTTAATCATGTGCTGTTGAAGAAAAGATTCTCTAAAGGGGACACACCTAAAGTCGAAGCCATCATATCTCTGATTTTACCAAAGCAATAGCCTGAGCTCTCATGGCCCTCACATTTAAACCTTTACAGATATCATCTGTAGTATACTCACCTGTAAGACTGAATATTGGGTTCTGGATACAGGAGTATATTCAAGAGGTGAGACACATGAATGAGTTTAAGTTCTTAATACACCTAATTCGTATCCTGGACAGATTGAAATTTGTGTGAGAACTTAAGTGGATCAGTATATCGACACTCTAAGCGAATTGTTTAATACTAAGTATGTAATTAAAGCTTAACGGTACTTATGACTTGTCTATAGCTGATATGATTCTCTAACACGCTCACCAAAAATATGTTTGTAAATAGTTTACATTTACTGCATTTCATTTCTGTTTAGCATTCTAGTTTAGAAACTTTATTCAAAATCCAAAAAGATTTTTCATTTCTGCTTTATTTTTCCGACAAACCAAAGTGGAAAGATGATCTTCAGATTCGCAATTTGAAGAAGATGCAAGAAGTTTCTGAGCTGGACAAAAAAGTTGTGAGCTTATTATATTAAGCCTGTTTATTGAAAAGTCAAAACAAGTTCATTAAGTTGAAACTTGTAATTTTCAAGATAATGTTTTGAAAAATTGTTGAACAAAAGTCAGTTTTATTTTGTCTCGAGTCAACCAAGGTCATTAAATTGGACTTGGTAGATAAATTAAGTGCCTAGGGTCATTAACTTGGACCTAGATACTTAAGTGGATTTCTAAAACTGATAAAAACATCAAATGTAGTAAAAAAGGAGAATACATTGTAATGTTATATTTTTGAGAAGTAGGAAGCAAGATCCCCATGGCAAATTTTGTGTAAAGTTTGAACCAGAATTCGAGCTCCAGCATAGTGAAAGGGGGAATCTACATTCTTGATCAACATTCAAAGGGGAGTTTACAGATAGAGAATGAAGGATGCTTACAGTGTCAGACATTTTTGGGCATAGTGGGAAGAAAGATCAAAGACTAAAGACTGAAGATTTGTTGCTAAAGACTTCGTCAACATCCAAGGGGGAGTCTGTTGGTGCATAGATTTCTGTTAACTTCGTCTTTATAGAGTCTTGTGTCTAGATAGGATAAACCAGTGCTCAGCAGGATAGAAATTAGGGTTTGTATGTTAAAGGGGTATTTCGCACGAAATAGCAAGAGCTATTTCATACGAAATGAAGCAACGGTATTTTGCACGAAATAGCCATGTTGGTTTCGTACCAAATAGCCACCCCTATAAATACCTGAGCAGCTGATTCATTTGTAACGTTCGAGATTTCAGAGCCGAGGTGTTGTCCGTTTGTCAAATGATCTGTAAAGCTTTGAAATCATTAATAAGAAGATAATTAGGGAAAATCAAGCTGTATCAAGTTAGAATCATTGATTCCGCCTTTGATTCTGACTCAAAACTCTTCTGATTGACTCATTCGGGTCACACAATGATCCAACATTTTCATTAAATAAAATAGGATTTATTCCTATGAAAACGTGTGTACTATGAACTTGGGTTTTACCCATTTGTTTAATGTTATAAATGGTGGTTTTACTCTGATAAACATTTCCTAACTACGGTCCTAATGAAAATTTCCGCTGCCAAATTAGACAACACACGATACCACCGAAACTGGATCGCGGCCGCCCGTTCCCGGGAACCAGGGATCGGGGGTTGCGACACATGTAGTCGGCAATTTTGTGATGTTTTCTATGTTAAATATTTTAACAATAAACATACATGCTCTAAGACGCAAACACATCCACACAAGCGTCGGGCAAACCCAAAGGTGGTGGGTAGCCTATTAAAAGAATAATTAAAAGACAGGGGGCGCATATATCGTTGCACCAAAATAGTAAAGGGTTTTATAAATAAAGAACAAGTTAATTTATCATACATGCAAGCGTAGCGAGGAAAATGTAACACGTTAGAACTTTTGCAGGGAAGTTCAGCAAGTTCGTTTGCCGAACTTCCTATTTACTGCTTTAACTTGGAGAAGGCTGATCCAGGCACAATGACACACATATTGACTGATTCAGATAGTTGCTTTGAAATGGCATTTGTTGCCATAGGTGCAGTGGTAAGTGAAACATTAATTTTTTTGTAGTTAAACATTTAATTAAAAAATTATAGTAAACGTTACACTAAAAAAAATAAAAAAATAAATTTGACATAAAATTTTAATAATATTCTATTGCTTTCAGATTCAGAGCTTTCTCTGTAACTTAAGACCGGTGATTACATAGACGCAGCGTACTTGAAAGGTGAGTTTAAAGGAACAATGTTTTTGGCTGTTGGCATGGACGCAAACAATCAGATTTTGCCTATTGGTTACGACATTGGTAAATCTGAGGACGACAACTCGTGGACCTGGTTCCTTTCAAAACTCAAAGATTGAATTGGCGAGCATCCAGATTTAGCGATCATTTCTGACCGGGTAAATTCTATACAATTAGCCATTCGGGACGTGTTTCCACAAGCCTTTCACGGGTTGTGTTGTCGTCATTTGATCATCAACCTATGTTTACCCTCAAACAAAAAGAAGTAACACGAGTCTCTTTGGTGGAAGACTTGCAAATCTTACAGGATGTCGGATTTTGAAGAATCGTTCAAAGCGCTATGTGTCGCAGTTCTGAGAATACGGAACATTCTTATAAATATTGGGTTTATAAATGCTCAAGAGCACATTTTCCTGGCAAAAGATATCATTATATGACATCTAATAGTGTTGAGTCTATGAACACTTTATCCAAACATCCTCGGAAAATGCCAATAACATAACTTATAGATTTTTTTCGATGATCTGTCCAAAAATGGTTTTGTTGGTGCATCTAGTGTCTGTTAACTTCGTCTTAATCGAGTCTTATGTCTAGATAGGATAAATGAGCACACAACAGGGTTAGAAATTAGGGTTAACATGTAAATGTGGGTGATTCCACTTGAAAGTGTTAATGTCCAGTTCAAGCGAAATCAACACATGTGATTTCGCTTGAAATGAACATTGACATGTTCAAGCAAGATCAGCTCAAGTATATATATGTGATGTGTGTGTTCATTTGGAGCGGAATCTGGTCATTAGTTCTTAGTCGAGGTGCTGTCCATTTGTCATTTGAAAGTGTAAAAAGCTCAGGATTGATCAATAGAAGGATAATTAGAAAGGAACAAGCTGTGTTGACATCTTTTACATTTATTCCGCCTTTGTATCTGATGATGAACTACTCATACTGACTGTTTAGGGTCACCGAACGATCCAACAAGTGGTATCAGAGCTCAGGACGAGGAGTTCATACCAATTCAGCTTGATTTTACCGGATTCTCTCACTTCTACTCATTCTTTTCTGATTTGATCGAAATTTTACGGTTGAAATGGCCTGAATTTGACATATATCAAGCAAAACATTGTGTTAACTAATCCTTGAAAGAATTGGACCCTAATTCGAACAAAATCTGATAAAATTTGATAATTTCGCTCGAAAACTGTTCGAAAATTGCTGATGTCATCGTGATTTCGCTTGAAACTGTTATGGATTTCAAGTGAAATCAGATTTCGCTTGAAGATATTGTCTGTTTTCGCTTGAAAATCAGATTTCGCTTGAAAGTTCAAGCGAAATAAGAGATTTCGCTTCAAAAGCATATTTCGCTTGTAAAGCTGATTTCGCTTGAAGCTGTTTCGCTTCAACTGATTCCGCTTGAAATTGCTGTTTTTCAAAATAAAAAATTTTCTAATTGTTTGTTGATCATTTCAGGTACGTAAAGATGGATGATTTCAATCCATTTTGTGACATTTTTGCCTTTTCTGGAAACGGTGGAGATGATACTTCAAACGACACGTCAAACAACACAAACGAGAAAGCTCCGAGTACGAGAAAGACTCTGTCGGATACATTAAGTGTTGAGAGTGCGTATGGGACGTACAATAAACCTCCAAAGTTGTTGGCGATAGAAGATTACAATAGGTGGACTACAAGATTTGATGAGTGGCTTCAAGCCTTTGCATATCAAAGCTGGAAAAGTTTAAAGATTGGTTACGTTAGAGGAAATCGTTTTGGTGAAAGTCTAACAATATTGAAAGATATATTGCTGAGCAGAAGTGCATCGCGTTGATTCATCAGTCTGTGAGAGATGATATAATTTCATTGATTGAATATGAAAATTCAAAAGATCTTTGGGAAAAACTGAGGGTTAAGTGTGTAGGCAGTGCTGAGATAGTAAAAAACAAAAAGAAACTACTAAGAAAAGAGTTTGATTTATTTGGTTGTTTAAAGAACGAATCTGTTTCCAAGATGATTGAGAGATTTGGGCATCCAAAATTGGAGCTGGTAAGACACAAGATTGTATACACTCAAGAAGAGTTGGTAGACAAATTGTTCGATTCGCTGCCAAATGAACAAGATTGGCAGTACTTTGCATTAATGTTGAAGAATACAATCAAATCTGAAGAGTTGACAGTGGATCTGCTTATCGAAAGACTGGAGAGTCATGAGCTGGAGATTAAGAAATCTAGCAAAGTCAACAATTCATCGTATCAGCAGAATGTAGAGTTATACTACAGAGGAAATCTACCAAAGACTGGTTCTCCAAGAACAACATTTTCTGCAGAGAGTTCAAAAAATGTGAATCAAGAAACTCCTCACAGTGGTTTTCATAGTGGTTCCTCTTCAACAACTCCAAGCCAATCTGCATCAAAAAATCTGTTCCAATGTAACATCGCTGTGGATCTGAAGAACGCTCAAAATTTTAGTGAAGAGTCAGCAAAACAGCAGATGGTGTTCTTAGCTTCGGTGTTAGAATCGTACGAGAGCCTCGTAGCGGGAAAGATTGGAAATACCAACCTGAATAAGGAGGACTATGATCAAATAGATCCTGAAGAGATGGAACTGATTGATATCAGGTGGTGTATGGCCAGTGCAGTCCGAAGAGCGCAACGATTTATGGAGATTACCGGGAGACATTCAATTGGCGGACCTTCCACCAAATTGGGCTTTGGCAAATCAAAGGTCACGTGCTTCCGATGTAAACAAAAAGGACACTTTAAACGTGAGTGTCGTAATGCTCCTGCTGATGACACTGCAAATCCATTCCGTGAAGATTACTACAAAAGAGCGATATACCATCAAAACAAATCTGAACCCCCCAGAATGAATCAGCTTGAAGATAACCCAAAAGAAAAATCAAGAGCTCTTGCTGTCATTCATGATGATGAGGGATACGATTGGAGTGATGTGCTACCGGAGGAAGATGCAGTAGGATACGCTTTCGTAGCAAAAGAAGTTCCTTTCAAAGACACAAGAACTGAAGAACAAAAATACCAAGCCAGAAAGCAGAAAGCAGAATTCAAGATGATGAGATTATCTAGGGTGTTCAGTGAAGCCAGAAAAGCAAAGAGATGGGATGCTGATAGAGAATGTTATATGGATCCTCAAGGAAACATTGCTATTGATGTGAAAACTCTTAGTATAGAAGCTTTCATTGAGGAATTTGCTGAAGAAGAAAATGGCAGACAGAGAGAATGGTGGGGAGGTGAAGAAGAGAAAGTTGTAGAGAAAGAAGAAAAAGAGAAAGAGAAAGAGTCTCAGTCTAAGAAGATTGATGATGGGATTATCGATACTTCAAAAGAATTTACTGCTGAAAACTTGGGAAAGATGGCTGACAAAGTGCTTGCTGCAAAGGAACTTGAGGTAGACTCTAAGTCTGAAACTGAGTCTAAAAGCAAGGTCAGTTCAAACGGTTCAACAAGTGAGACAGGTAAGAAAGTCAAAGGTGATAGTGAATGCAAAAGTTGCATGAAAAACTGCAAGTTTTGTAGTACACTCACCTACCTTAGTGATAAAAAGGTTGAAAAACTGACAACAAGAGTGAGAAAGGTTGAAGATCAGATTCTAGATCGTGACAAAATGCTTAAAGCTTCAAATGATCGAGCTAACAAGTTAAATGAAACAATTGAAAATGATAAAATTAAAGTAGAAAGAATTAAGAAAGAAAATGAAAAATTGGTTCTTGAAGATCGTAAAATTTCATAAAGTTTTGACAAACTAAAACGAACGGTAAAAGATTCTGATGAAAGAAACGGTAAGACCAATAAAGAAAATGAGCATTTAACTATAGTTCTCAGACACAAAGAAGAGCAAATCAACCAACAACTGGATGAGATTGCTAAATTGAAACTTTAGTTTGAAGAAGCTAAGATTGAGAATGAGCGCATCAATCTGAAATTAACCAGTTACAACTCAGCAAACTTTGTTTTGCAACACATTGTTCCCAAACCCATCGGGAAAAACAAAGCAGGCGAAGATGTTTACTCGGATGGAACTGGGGTTGGGTTTCATCAGGTTCCACCGCCAGTGTTAAACAATTTCTCAAAGAAAAAGTTCGGGTTGGTTAATGATGAAGATGAAATAAATGAAATAAAACTTCCAGAGTCAATTGATGTTACATTTTCTTCATCTGATGATAGTGTTCAAACTGATATTGTGAAAGGCATGGCTGAAAGTGTTTTGAAGTCTGATAGTGATTCAGTTAAAGATGAAGAATGTTTTCTGAACAATTACATTCCGAAACAAAAATCCAAAAACAACTTAAATGAAGAACCTACTCTTGTCATGTACAAGGTGTCGGGATCGGATAAGTTGTATTCGGATTATGAGTTTCCTCTGGAGAATGTTAACATGGATAAGTTGAAAAATGTTTTCAAACTGGTTGAAATTGATCTGTCTGAGGTAGAAGGTTTGAATCAGACAAAGAGGCAAATGAATTTTGAAAAAGATAAAGCTTACTACAAGAAACCTGTTGTTCCATCACGTTTTTATAACAACAATCGAAACAGATGGTCGGGTGGTTATCAGGGTGGTAAGAATTATCAGAGAAAGAATTTTCAAAACAAGAAGTTTGCTGAGAAAAAGGGGTTTGTGAATGGTTCAAGTTCACTTTCTGATGAAGAATCTGAGATTTTTTCAAAATCAAACAAAAAGTTCTTTGAGAAGAAAGCATTGCAACCTCAGTCTGAAGGTACCAGTCGGGTAGTTGATACTCGAACATGTTTCAAATGCAATCAAGTTGGACATATTGCACGAAAGTGTACCAACTTGAAGCCTAAGACTGAAGTTGTGATGAATTCTAGAAAGAAAGATGATGTGAAGGGAAAAGCTCCATTGGTTGTTGAGAAAATTTTGAAAAATGAGAACACAAAAGTCAAAATTGAACCTGTTAAGAATATGGTAACTAAAAATGACAAATTTTACAAACGGGTTGCGTCGTCTCAACAAACATGGAAGCCAAAAGTGGTTGAAAAGAAACCAAGTTCTTCAAAACCAGAGGTTTCTAAGAAAGAAAAACAATCGTCTTCTACCACTCCGGTAAAGATGAATGTTCCTGTGGATTACTATGAGAACATTGACAAACAAGAGTCTATGGTTTCTGAAAAGAAAGATCAATCATTTTTTCAACCTCTTCAAAATGATTTTTTATATAAAGAGGTTGAGATTGGATCCGAGGAAAGCTTAAAGATGAATGACAAGAATTTTCCGCCACTTTACACTAAAAAATCTAGCCTCAAAGTCAACCTACCTGAGTCAAAAGAGGCTTGGGTAGCATCAAAATCTCACTAAATGTTTTTGATATGTGCAAGAGCTTCCTAGATCTGTTTCGAGATGGATTATGGATAGTGGAGCTTCTCGGCAAATGACAGGGAAAACAACCCTGCTGTACGATGTTAGAAATTTTAATGGTGGTTATGTGGGATTCGCAGGAAATCAAGGTGATAGAATAGTTGGTGAAGGAACGTTATCCAATGGGATTGTAACGTTTGAAAGAGTTAACTACATCGCCGAGCTTGAAAACAATCTTCTGAGCATATCTCAGATCTGTGATCGCATGTATACTACTCACTTCACAGACAAAGAATGTTTGATCTTGAAACCAGGATTTGTTATTCCTGAAGAATGGGTTATCATGAGAGCACCTAGAGTGAATGATTTATATGTATTGGACATGAGTGTACCAACTACAACAACGGGTCAGGCACACTATTTTGTGTCCAGAGCAACTGAGAAGGAACCGCAATTGTGGCACCGGAAAATGGGTCATATTCACCTAAGGAAAATGAATCACCTGGTGCATAACGATTTGGTTATTGGTGTTCATGTCAAAGGTTTTCATCTTGAAGGAGAATGTATTAGCTGCATCAAAGGAAAACAAAAGAAGAAATCACATCCTCAAAAGAAAGTCAACTCAGTCTCAAGACCGTTAGAGAGACTCCATATGGATCTGTTTGGTCCAGTAAACGTCAAAAGTATTACAGGGGATTTCTACTGTCTAGTGGTAACAGATGATTACTCAAGGTTTTCATGGGTTTCATTTCTGAAGACGAAAGATGAGACGTTTGATAGTTTGATGGCGTTGTTCAGAAAAATTGAAAATTTGTACCAAAGGCGTATTAAAAGAATCAGAAGTGATAATGGTACTGAATTCAAGAACAACAAGATGGAATAATATTGTGATGAAAGAGGTATATTGCATGAATTTAGCGCGCCTTACACTCCGCAGCAGAATGGAGTAGCTGAAAGAAAGTACAGGACGCTAATCGAAACGGCTAGGACGATGCTTGCTGATTCAAAGCTACCAGTTAACTTTTGGGCAGAAGCAGTATCCACCGCATGCTATACACTCAATCGGGTTCTCACTATAAAGAAATTCAATAAGACGTGTTTCAAGCTGATCAATAATCGCAAACCGAACCTGATGTATTTAGAACCGTTTGGGTCTCCCTGCACCGTTCTAGAGCCTTTTGGTAAATTTGGTCCAAAGAGCATTGAAGGAATTTTCGTGGGTTACACAAGTCCATTAAAATGTGTCTTTGTTCCAAGCTTGAAGCGGATTATTGAAGCACACAATGTTGAGTGTCGAGGTTATACAATGCCACCGCAGAATCCTGGAGATTCATGGCTTTTTCATTATGATACTTTGTGGGATTCGTTTGACACGGAAGAAGAAAAGGAAGAAGAAGAAAATTTCTTTGACGAGTTGGATATTCTAAGAGAGTATGAAGAATCGCAAGAAAGATTTCCAGCAGAATCTTTTAGTCGTCAACGACAAGCTTCGAATGATGATGAAGCTGGTCCAAGTAATGCTGGAGAACATGATGATATCCAACAAAATGAAGTTGCTCCTGATAATCAGACGGTACAGAATGATAATCAAGAATCTGATAACATACCAGTATTTGATCGTGGTGATTCAGATTCTGAGGGGGAGCAAATTCAGATTTCAAGTCAAACAAACCCAGTCAGTGAACAAGGTGCAGATCAGAATGTTACTAATCTGGAAGGCGATGTAGATGTTTCATGCGAGGTGATGCCAAGAACTCTTTCATACCATCCAGAAGAGTTGATCATTGGAGAGTTGCAATCAGGCGTTCGCACTAGACGTCAAATTGACCAAGGCCTTACTTGTTTTTATTCTACAGTAGCACCTTTACAAACTGAGTTTTCACTTAGTTGTTTTATTTCGCAGATCGAACCGCCAACTTATAAAGAGGCGCTAACTGAAGATTCTTGGGTCAATGCTATGCAAGAAGAGTTGAGTCAGTTTGAGAAGTTAGGTGTGTGGAAGTTAGTAGACTTGCCTGATGGTCAAAGGAAGATAAACACCAAGTGGGTGTTCAAGTGCAAGAGAGACGATAGAGGGGTTGTTGTTCGTAACAAAGCTCGACTCGTAGTCCAGGGTTTCAGTCAGCAAGAAGGGATAGATTTCACTGAAGTATATGCTCTAGTTGCTAGACTAGAAGCAATCAGAATCTTCCTAGCATTTGCATCATGGAAAAATTTCAAAGTTTATCAGTTAGATGTTAAATCGGCGTTTCTCTATGGGAAGGTAAAAGAGGAGGTATATGTCGGACAGCCACCGGGTTTCACCGATCCAATCCACAAACACAAGGTCTATTTGCTAGACAAAGCGCTGTATGGTTTACACCAGGCCCCGAGAGCTTGGTACGAGACATTGTCTCAACACCTGCTAGCCAACAGCTTCATTCGTGGAAAAGTGGATGCTACTCTCTTCACCAAAGAGGTCGATGGACATCTTCTGATAGTTCAGATATACGTGGACGACATCATATTTGGGTCAACAAATGAAAATTTGTGCAAAGATTTCGAAAGAGTTATGAAGCAAAAATTCGAAATGTCATCGATGGGTGAGATGAAATTTTTCTTGGGACTTCAGGTTGATCAACTGCCTAAGGGAATTTTCATACATCAAACGAAGTATGTTCATGATATTCTAGAGAAATTTGGGATGTCAGGTTCTACTCCAGCTAACACCCCATTAGCAACGAAGCATGGGATAAACCCTGATCTCACCGGAGAGAAGGTAGATGAAACGATGTATCGTTCCATGATCGGATCGCTGATGTATTTGACAGCTTCAAGACCCGATATCATGTATCCAACCTGCCTCGCAGCAAGATTTCAATCTAATCCGAGAGCTTTGCACATGGTTATTGTTAAAAGGATATTACGCTACCTGAAAGGAACTCCATCGTTGGGGTTGTGGTTTCCAAAAGATGGAGAATTCATGCTCAAAGGTTATTCCGATTCAGATTTCGGATGCTGCAAAGTTAACGCTAAATCAACAACAGCGGGGTGCCAGTTCTTTGGATCACGATTGGTCACCTGGCAATGCAAAAAGCAGACCTCTGTGGCTTTATCCACATGTGAAGCGGAGTATGTATCTGCTAGCGCAGTTGCTGCTCTCAGATCTTGTGGATCCAGCAACAGATGCGCGACTACGGTTTGCAATTTCTAAACACCCCTATTTTTGTTGATAATGAGGCAGCGATTAACATTACTAAAAATCCAGTTCATCACGCTAAAACCAAACATATTGGGATTCGTTATCACTTCATCCAAGATTGTTTCGAGAAGAAGTTTATACGAATTGAGAAAATCCACATTGACGAACAAAAAGTTGATTTACATACCAAAGCGTTTGATAAAACTCGTTTTCAATATTTGCTAAAATTGAATGGTATGAAGCTTTTATCGGTGTTGGAGGAGATTCTTGGCGTTGATGAAGGTACTATTGTAGATGTTGATGTTGAGATGCAATCTGCAATGGTTTGTTGTTTTTTTACCTGTTTTGATATTTAGGGGGAGAATATAGGGTAATATTTTTCAGAAAATACAAAAACAGTAAAAATTTCATAATACAAAAACAATAGAAAATCTGAAAAAGAGCTTGTGTAAAAAGGGAAAATGATAGTACATCGACTTGACAGTTACGGTATGCTAAAGAAATGGAAAGTTTAAATGGTTAAACAGTCTTGCTGATGACGTGCCGATACGTTTTTGCACGTTTAGTAGGTTTGTTCGGGATATAAACCTAAATTTTAACTTGCTTATTTCGTGGGGAACACCACTTGGATATATAGGTAACCTCTGAAATCTTGTTTGAAAGATCCCTTTTTCTGAGATACTAGGTCTTTATACTCAGTGATATCTGGGGTATTATTCCGGGACTTCTGATAATGCAGAAGCAATGGACTAGTCCCCGAATAATACTTTCTGCTTGCTTGAAACATAGCACCGCCCTCAGCTAAAAAATGATGAAACATTGAAAAATGCTAATCATGGCTGTTGAAGAAAAGATCGTCTAAAGGGGACACACCGAAAGTCGAAGCCGTCATCTCTCTGCTGAACGAAAGTTCTGACCTGAGCTCTCACGGTTCTTCGCATTTAATCCTTTACAGATATCATCTGTGGTATACTCACCTGTAAGACTGAATATTGGGATTTGGATACGGGAGTATATTCAAGAGGTGGGACACATGAATGAGTTTAAGTTTCTAAAACACTAAATCCGTATCCTGGACAGATTGAAAATTGTGTGAAAATTTAAGTGGATCAGTATATCGACAATCTAAGTGAATTGTTTAATTCTGAGTATGTAATTAAAGCTTAATGGTACTTGTGATTTGTCGAATAGCTGATATGATTCCCTAACACGCTCACCAAAAATATGTTTTGTAAATAGTTTACTTTCATTGCATTCTATTTCTGCATTTTATTTCTGTTATTCATTTCTAGTTTAGAAATTTATTAAAAGTCCAAAAAGATTTTACATTTCTGTTTTCTTTTTGACAAACCAAAGTGGAAAGCTGATCTTTAGATTCGAATTGAAGCAGATGCAGGAAGTTGCCTAAACTAGAGGATGAGTCGTGAGCTGAACATGATTAGTTTGTGAAAGTTGAAAAGTCAAAACAAGTTCATTAATTTGAATCTTGTAAATTTTCAGAAAATTGTTTGAAAATTGAACAAAAGTCAGTGTGATTTATCTCAGATTAACCAAGGTTATTAAATTGGACTTGGTAGACTAATTGAGTAATCAGGGTCATTAATTTGGACCTGAATACTTAAGTGGATTTCTAATTCTGACAAGATCATTGAATGAGTTTGAATGGTAAGTTTTGGATTGAAACTGTTATTATCATATATCTTATATTTGGGTAGAGATTATGCAGAAAACAGGAGTTAAGTTCCCCATGGTAAAGAAAATTTCAAAGTTTGAATCAGAATTCAAGCCCTAGCTTATTGAGAGGGGGAGTCTGCGAAAGGGGGAGTCAGAATTCTGGACCAACATTTAAAGGGGAGTTTGAAGTTTAAAGTTTGTAGATAAAGATTGAAGGAAGCTTTTACAATTTCAAGACAATTTGGATAGAGACTAAGACTAAAGACTCGACGCCGAAGACTTCGTCAACATCCAAGGGGGAGTCTATTGGTGCATCTAGTGTCTGTTAACTTCGTCTTAATCGAGTCTTATGTCTAGATAGGATAAATGAGCACACAACAGGGTTAGAAATTAGGGTTAACATGTAAATGTGGGTGATTCCGCTTGAAAGTGTTAATGTCCAGTTCAAGCGAAATCAACACATGTGATTTCGCTTGAAATGAACATTGACATGTTCAAGCGAAATCAGCTCAACTATATATATGTGATGTGTGTGTTCATTTGGAGCGGAATCTGGTCATTAGGTCTGAGTCGAGGTGCTGTCCATTTGTCATTTGAAAGTGTAAAAAGCTCAGGATTGATCAATAGAAGGATAATTAGAAAGGAACAAGCTGTGTTGACATCTTTTACATTGATTCCACCTTTGTATCTGATGATGAACTACTCAAACTGACTGTTTAGGGTCACCGAACGATCCAACATGTTTTATGATCGCCGGAACCAGGGAATCCAGGGTAAACACTTGCTTATAGAGTGGGCTGAGAAAAAAATTCAAAAGAAAATTGATAATTCTAGGTCATGGATGGTTGCTGGCATTGGTGTTAACACTTTTGACGTTGAAGACAGTGGAAAGAGAGGTTTAGTTGATTTTTCTAATGGAACATGCATTTGTCGAGTTTGGCAAGTATCTGGCTTACCTTGTGGGCATGTTATTGCAGTATCTAGATTTTTAGGTGAAACCGACTGTGGTCATTATGCGATATCATGTTATAGCAACGAAGTATATAAATCCACGTATGTTTAACAGGTAAATCCACTCCCTCATAAATTTGAATGGGAGATACCCAATGGACTGGTAAATCTGCAACTACCGTATATTATCGAACAACAAGCTGGTCGTCCAAAAGAAAACAACCGAATCCTATCACGAGGTGAGGAACCCACTCCCAAATACTACGGTCGGTGCAAAACGTATGGGCATCGTTGTGAAAATTGTTCACAACTGACCTATTCCCAGAGTTCTACCTGACGCGTCTCAAAGACACAACCAACAACTATACAAGTTGAACCAAAAGAATATCAGGATTACGTATTTCTTAAAACCTTCCCCTCGTACAAATTGGTGGACTTTTAGTCTTAAAAATATTTGTAATTTAGTTATATGTATATTGATAAAATTTATTCAAAGCATGCATATTATTGTAAACAAGTTTAAGCATTATTTCTCAACTCAGTTATTAGTTGGTGTGAAACATGCAGCATAGAGTTGGTATGCCATAAATCGTCTGTATCTCATACAGGCATCTTGTATGTTTCCTTCCTCCCAAATCAGTGAACAGTTTTCCACAAGATTTTGTAGTAACATACACACTATCACCCCCGAATTTCGACCAACACGATGAACCTTAGTCGGCCAGACAACATCCCCGATGAAATAACGCATCAGCCTCACTTAGTCCAGCGTTTTGCCAATATTGTATATGTCCTAGAAACCATAAGAACAGACCTCAAATTCTACAAGAACTTGGTGTATCTTTTTGTGAACGCAGAATCGTTCTCCGCAATTAAGTGCATCACAATTATTGGGAAAATATACAACAATATTTAGTGACTGCATCTCTATCTTTATAATGGTCCAGGATTTTTTGTCTTGCGATAGCGGTATGTAAACCTGAAAAGCATTTATGGTTGAAACAATATGGTTAACATTCTATCACGGGCCTTCTTACATTAGAAATAAATTACTTTTACCGTATCCATTTCCCAAAAGGCAGGGTATGCTCCTACAGAGCCATTCGCATATCCGTAAGCATCCTAATCATGTTCAGCAAGAAGGCTTAAAAAAATTTGGGGGGAGAATGGTCCAACGAAAACTATCTATTGAAGACATCCTTCGGCGAATTTAAGTTTCCTTTAATTTCATCAGCTTGTTACACCATGCACGAACATGCTATCAATTTTTTATAAAAATTAAAGTTTGGAAAAAATAAGATATATAATTTAGCTTAGAAAACACCGTTTCTTGCATAAAACCATTTCCACAATAACCTAGAAGTCCACCCACCACTCTCTGTCTAGCGGGGTTTGCCCCATATAGTCTGAATAGCAAAATGGACTATCATCGTCGTAGTAGAACTCAAGAACATTTTGCGACCAATCAATAAATTGCTCATTCTTATTAAGCCAAATGGTGTTTTATACTGAATCCGAAATGCTTGAACGACGCCTTCCTATTGACGACATTATTGTGGTATAAAGAAATGGCCACCACCGGTCCATATATATAGAGCTCTCAAAAGTTGATAAGAAATAAATTTTTTAATTAAATACAAAATATTTAATTCTACCTATTTCCTCCATATACATATAAATATTTACCTATATATACCCCTATATAATTCCATAAAAACACTTCCATTCTTCATTCTTACATCCAAAATATTCACCAACTTTCAATTTACAAAAGAAACTGTCAAACACAACGTGGTCAGAAATGAATACCTTGTGGTTACGTTGTCTTATGTCTCAATGCGGGAATCGGGGTTGTATAGTAGCCAGGATGATTCATTCTGGAACAGTATTTTCAATAAGTTTTGTATCCACGTTGGTGAAATCACCTGAAGCATGCAACAAGTGAGGACCTGTTGCTCGTTCCTTCGGTTCAAATGTTCAAGGTTTAATGGAAAGTTTAATAATGTGAAGAACCCCAACAACGAGGTTTCTATAAATGAAGTAATTGAGGACGCCATGCTTGAGTACGTATTGACATACGAGGAGGACTTCTAACACCTCTCTGTTTAGCAAATTATCAAGTTTCATCTATAAGTGTTAAGTTATTTTCTACGTTGTATGTTTTCTTATCGTGTAATAGTTAAGTTATGTATTTTTAGTGTCTACGCTGTATGTTTTATCGATTATTAAAAAATCATAATTTCTTTAAAATCTGTGTTTTTAGCATAAAACATCATGTCAGGCCCCTTTTCAAGCCCAAAAAATTAGGTCGCGTTTTTTTCTTCGCCCTGGAAGTGCACTGAGAGGGCTGCTTATGGACAGTTTTGTTGGCTGGGCCCATGGCTTGGGCCGAGAGATATTGACCCGTAAAGTTTCCTAAAGGTCTGTTTTTAGCAAAAAAAAAAATCATGACAGGCCCCTTTTCAAGCCCAAAAAAGTGGGTCGTAACACGGGCCATTGGCCAGTTTTTTTCATCGCTTTGGACGTGCACCGAAAGGGCTACTTATGGACGGTTTCGTTGGCTGGGCTGAGAGATATCGACCCTTAAAGTTTCCTAAAAGTTTGTTTTTAGCATAAAACATCATGACTGGCCCCTTTCCAAGCCTAAAAAAAGTGGGTCGTAACATGTGCCATTGGTTTGTTTTTTTCAACGCCCTGGACATGCACCGAGATGGCGACTTATATACGGTTTCGTTGGCCAATCCCGTGGCTTGGGCCGAGAGATATCAACCCATAAAGTTTCCTAAAAGTTTGTTTTTAGCATAAAACATCATGACAGGCCCCTTTTCAAGCCCAAAAAAGTGGGCCATAACACGGGCCATTGGCCAGCTTTTTTCATCACCCTGGACGTGCACAGAGAGGGCTACTAATGGACGGTTTCGTTGGTCGGGCCCGTGCCTTGGGCCTAGTGATATCGACCCGTAAAGTTTCCTAAAAGTCTGTTTTTAGCATAAACATTTAATAACAAAAACAACTTTGGATAATACACAAATAACCAAAATATAATGTAGTTAAGTATTATACAACTTGTACATCAGGATCATTTCCACTGTCTTGCTAGTTGAGACGATATCAAAATTTTTGGCTAAGAGACTATCATAGAATAATATTGCAAGCCTTTGCCGCATTTGGTACGCAACTAAACCGGTGTCTTCTTCTTGACATATGGGTTGCTTGTTGATCAATCTTTCTATAAAAATGAAAACCCAAACCCTGCAGCATCCCAACCCCCATGATTGTTGAAGGACTTTGTCGGGGTAAATGACCCTGTTGGTGCATTTGTCTGTCGACTTCGTCTTGTATCGAGTCTTGTATTAGATTAGAAAGATCAGGGCACAAAATACGAGAAAAGTATGATTGTAACCATTTCGCACGAAATGAGTCTTGCCCGTTTCGCACGGAATGAGCTGCCTATATATACCTGTCCTGTTCATTTCGTATGTAACTTTGTGATTCCGGTACCGAGGTGCTGCCGAAGTGTCTCCAGGCTGTAAAACGTTGTTTTATCAATAAACAAGACAATTAGAGTGAATATCAAGCTGTAATCAAGTCTGTATCATTGAATTCCGCCTTTGATATGGATTGAACTCTTCTGATAGACTCGTTTAGATCGATTCTCGATCCTACAAGTCGTATCAGAGCTCAGGAGGAAGAGTTCTTACCAATTTAGCTTGTTTTCACCAGAATTTCTGACTTCTACTCATTCTTCTTCACATTTTTCAAAATTAACAAAGATTTTAGGATAAAATGGCTTGATTTTCTCACATAACGTGCGAAACACTGTATTAACAAATCATTGAAAGAATCAGACCTAAAATCGAACTAAAAGTTGATCAATTTTGACAAAAACCGTTCGAAAGTGTGACATCAGCATCATTTCGCACGAATTGGTCCCCATTTCGTTTGAAAGTTACTTCCAATTCATACGAATTGGCCTATTTCGTTTCAAAAAGTCCAAATCGTGTGAAATTTATTTCCATTTCGTACGAAATGGATATCAAGTAGTCTCATTTCGCACCAAGTTGTCCATTTCGTATGAAAGATTGTTCCATTTCCTATGAATTGGGATAAGTAAGTCCATTTCGTTTGAAATATCTCATCATTTCATTTGAAAGTTGGTCAAACTACTTGGAAAATTGTTGGCCACATTTAAAAGGAGGTCCAATCAGATTGAATTAAAACTCACTGATCGATAATTGCATGTAAATTGATAGAGGTTATCGGCCTTTGCATGTGACTGTGATTATCGGCCCAATCATATTTGAGTTGTGAAAGTAGTTGTCGGCCAGTTAATAATTGATTTGTTCTAAAATTGTGGTCCAATCAGCTTCACGTGATACTGCAGTTCTTAAAAACAATCGGCTACTAATTACATTAATCGATACAGTGCATGTGATTTGTTCTTGGTCGAATTAGATTTAGTGGGTATTGATTGTTGTCTGCCATGCATTTTTGTGGTCCATTTAAATTGATTGGTGATGATGTTGTCGGCCCAGATTTCATATTGATTCAGCCAAGATTTATCGGCTCAATCAGTGTTACCTCACGTGATCTCCTGATTTAATAGCTCTTGGCCCAATAGAATTGAATTGTGAAACTGTTGTTGTCGGCTCATTAAAAAGATCGAATTTTGATTGATTGTTGTCGGACCATGTGATCACACTGCTCAAAAGTGGCCCAATCATATTCTTTTAACAGTTGTCGGCTTAGTGGGTTATTTTTGGTCCAATTAAAAGTTAGTGTGTGCTTGTGAAATTTGGAACAAGAGTTTTTAAACCAGGTTTGATTAGCGGGCATCTAGCTTGTGGATTTCTTGGTTACAAAAGTTTAGTGGGATTCGTGGAAGTTAAAATTTGTGGACTTTGAACTAAAAACAATTTTTGAACCATGTCGTTTAACAAAGAAAGTGTGGTTAAAATGTTTGACGAAAAGGAAAACGATAACCTTGAAGGATTAAATGATTGGTTTGATGGATTTTGGGTTAAGAGGAGAGAAGATGAGAATAAAAATATTTGGGTTAAAAGACTTGAATATTTTTTATGTAAGAAAAATGAAATGTTGAATGAGTTGGAAAACCGGTATGATCATTTACTTGACAATTTAAAAAGGTACGAGATAAGAATGTCAAATGCTGAAAAAATGTCAAAATTTGCAGACGCGCTACCTTCAGAGTGGGATGAATTTTTTATTGAATTGAAAAAGGATTCTAGGTTTTCAAATTTTTATCCAAATGAATTCATCAATAAGCTTAAAACACACAATTATGAAAACAATAAAAGAAAGAAAGGTTTGATGAATGAAATAGATAAAAATCTAGACAAAATAAGTGTGGATGTGATTCTTGAAATGAGAAGAAGAGTCAATATGTGTCTTGTAGCAAAAACTGTTATGAAATATGATATTAAGAGGGGTTGTTATATAGTTGAAAAGACGAATCCTCTTGATTTTGTTAAAATTTTTTGTGCAGGTACATACAAGACAGAGACAGAGGTGATTACAAGAATGAAGAATCCGAGGAAAATGGAACTTCAAGATCTGAATCAGTGTGCTCAAAATGTGAAAAATCTAGATCAGACAATGTCAAACTTCTGAATGATGTGGAAAGTTTGACATTGGAAAACAAAATTTTAAAAGAAAATGAAAAAGATCTTCAAAATAAAATAAAAATTTTAGAAAATGAAGATTTGTTTTGGGTAAAATTAGAAAATAAAAGTTTAAAAGAAAATGAAAAAGAATTTCAAAATCAAATAAAGATTTTAGAAAATGAAAAATCTGTTTTCAGTAAAAATAATATTGAAAAACAAAAGGAAATAAATTCTCATCTTGAGAAGATCATTCAACTTGAAAAAGAAGTTGAATATGCTAAAAATAAAATTAGTGATTTAGAAAAAAAATTGAAAGGTTTTGTGATCTCGTCAGTATTACTAGATCATATATGTCCAAAACCGATCAATGAAATTCCAATAAGTGACAATGTCACAAATTATGACAAAGTCATAATTGAAGATTGTGATGATAAATCTGATGATGAAGATGATAAAAAAAATATTTTTGAAATTAAAAGAGAAATTTCAAGAAACTGTTTTACAATCTACTGAAAGAGGTGAATGCTCAAAGCAAAAACCTTTTAAGAAGAATGTAGAACAAAAACAAAATGTTAAAAATTCAAAAAAATTCAAAACAACAATAAAAGATCATCAGTTCAATCATCCAATCATTATAAAAAACCACAAAAAGTTGAAAATCAAAACTCACAAAAAGTTGGTAATAATGGTGCAGGTTTGACCACGGTGCTCAAAAGTCAAATCAAGCTTACAGGAGAAGATGGGATCAAGATTCTTCAAAGACAAATCATTACAGTGATAGAAAACAGAAAAATGATGAGTACTACAAATCAAATCAGTGTTATGATTTGAGTGTTTGGTTTGAAAGTGGAGAATGGTACGATAACAGAGTGTGTTACAAATGTGGTTTTCAAGGACATACTGCTGTTAACTGCCAGAGTAAGAGTTTTGAAACAAGAAGATGCTATGAATGTTAAATCAAAGGTCATATTGCCAGAGATTGCCCAATGAGATCAAAGAGAAGATCGAGGGCTGAATCTCATAAAATGGTGAAGAACTTAGTCAAAATTGAAGAAAAGCCCAAAGAACAGAAAGTGTAAGAATAGAAAGTGAAATTATCACATGGGCAGAAAGATAGACTGAGAAAGAAAAGAAAGAAAGCAAGGGAGTATCTTGAAAAGATTTTGTCTTCGGATACTATAATGGATTCAGATACTAGTTCTGGTGAATCGTCTTGCTCTGCAAAGAATGATCAGTCAAGTAAAACAAATTCATCAGATACAAATCTGAGGACAAAAGAGAGGATAAAGAAAGAAAAATTGACTAATCAAACTGATAAAAAATCAAAGAAAGTTATTTTTTCAGATAAAATCTTTATCAAAGTTTTTGAGTATAAAAGAAACTGTGAAAGGTCGTTCATGTCACAGGTTGATGAATTTGGAAAACCTAAATCCTGTGTGGATTGGGTTCCAATAAAGGCTGGCAATGAATTTGTTTCTTTGGAAACAAAGGAGCCACTTTCTGGCGATGAATTTGTTTCTTCGGAAGCAAAGGAGCCATGTTTTGGCGATGAATCTGATTCGTCAAAGTCAGAGGAGCCACCAGTTGAACTAAAAAGAGAAAAGTCAGTACCGCAAATGGATGATGTCAACTTTCCACCATTGCGGACTGCAAATTCGAAATCACCCAAGGACCGTCAGGCTTGGGTGAATCTCTTTAAATGAAAAACCTGACTTGCCGGAACTCCCAGGTTGGTAATTGGGGAGTAGGAATTGGCATCTTTTTTTAGAAATGTTTAATCAAGGACATTAAGTTGTACTTGATTTAACTTTCGTACAAGTGGATGAAAGAACAAGGTGATGAATGAACCCCGTGTGTGTGAATTCAACAAAACTATTTTTTCCAAAAAAAACATTTTGATTAAAACAAACTTAAGTGTTTTGAAATCATAATGGGAAAATAGTTTGTTGTCAGGGGGAGTTCTGATTGTTAATGCCAAGTGGATGGCGAATTGAAGTAATTCACATCGTGTTGTCATGTTATTTGTACAGTTTATTGCTTTCATTTTTCAAAATTTCCCAGAAAATCAAAATTGAAACATATTTTGATTTTAGGGGGAGTAAGAAAATTTAGAAACTTTGAAAATTTGAAAAATACAAAAACATGATAAAATCTAACAGGTCAAAAACATCGAAAAATTGAAAAAGAGTTTTGTTGTGAAAAAGAGGAAATGATAGTACATCAGTGGAGAATCACAGCATGCTAAAGAATTGGAAAGTTAAAATGTGATAAACGGTCTCACTGGTGATATGCCAGTAGGTTTTTACACGCTTAGTAGATTGTATTCGAGATATAAACTTAAATTTCAAACTTACTTATTTCGTGGGGAACATCTCTCGGATATATAGGTAACCCCTGAAATCTTGTTTGAAGGGCTTTCTATTTCTGACATACTAAGTCTTTGTGCGTGGTGATATCTGGGGTATTATACTTGGACTTCTGATTTTGCGGGAGCAATAGCCTAGTCTTCGTATAATACTTTGCATTGCTTTAATCTTAAAGCTCGCCCCCAGCGTAAAAATGATGAAACATTGAAAAATGCTAATCATGTGCTGTTGTAAATAAAAGATTCTCTAAAGGGAACCCACCGAAAAGCGAACCATCATCTCTCTGATTTTGCGGAAGCAATAGCCTGAGCTCTCATGGTCTCGCATTTAAGCCCATACAGATATCACTAGTGTACATTCACCTGTAAGACTGAATATAGGATTCTGGATACGGGAGTATATTCTGAGGTGGGACACATGAATAAGTTTAAGTTCTTAAAACATTAATCTCGTATATCGAAACAGTTGAACTTTGTGTGAAAATTTAAGTGGATCAGTATACTGACAATCTAAGTGAATCGTTTAAAACTTAAAATGTTTAAAGCTTAACGGTGTTAGTGATTTGTCTCATAAAATGATATGATCCTCTTACGCAAACTCACAAAAATATTGTTTGTAAATATTTCTTGTATTTCTTTAATAATAAAATCCAAAAAGATTTTCAGTGTGTTTTAGCATAAATTTTGAAAATTCAAAAAGATTTTCGATAACTGATGTTGGAGAGCTAATTTTCAAAATTCCAAGTGCTAAACATGATGAACAGGTTTGGGAGTTTGTTTGAAATGAGAAAAGATTTCGAAATAAAAATGTCAAATTTGAATGTTTTTCTACAAGTAGTCATCAGAGATTATAAAAGTTAAATCATTTTGAGATTGTTTGTACAAGTGGTTAATCAGGAATTCTAAATTTGTTAAATCTTGTCTATTGAGAATCTTATTGTTAGGTAGAGATTTGTGCATGTCCCCGTGTTTAAACCTGAGCTGGATGAGAGCCAAGTCACGAGCTTGGAACAAGAGCTAAGTCAGATTGCGATCCAGGAACAATTTAAGGGGGAGTCTACTAGCAAAGGGGAGTCTATAGATGCAAGAGTCAGATTTGAATCCTAAGGATCACGCAAGTTGCTGATGCTGAAGAACTTTAGGAATCAAGAGATCTGATCAAGAGAAGATAGAGTCAGGTTGAGATTCTGGAGAAAAAGAGAAAAGATTGAAGGATGCTTTACACTGTCAGATACTTTGGAGAGAGCACATAGACTGATAAAGATTGAAGACTCGACTTTCTGAAGATTTGTGCCGAAGACTCATCGACATCCAAGGGGGAGTCTGTTGGTGCATATGTCTGTCAACTTCGTCTTGAATCGAGTCTTGTATTAGATTAGAAAGATCAGGGCACAAAATACAAGAAAAGTATGATTGTAACCATTTCGCACGAAATGGAACAAGGCCATTTCGCACGAAATGAGTCTTGCCCATTTCACACGGAATGAGCTGCCTATATATACCTATCCTGTTCATTTCGTATGTAACTTTTTGATTCCGGTACCGAGGTATTGCCGAAGTGTCTCTAGGCTGTAAAACGCTATTTTATCAATAAACAAGACAATTAGAGTGAATATCAAGCTGTAATCAAGTCTGTATCATTAAATTCCGCCTTTGATATGGATTGAACTCTTCTGATAGACTCGTTTAGATCGATTCTCGATCCTACAGACCCTGAACGGGATGGACATCTTCAATGGTTTCTCCGCATAGTAGCCGTTGATGCGTGGCCATATGTCGAATACAAAATTTATATGACATATGACTTCTGTTATACCTTTCTCCAAAGTTCCACTCTCCAATAGACTACACACGTAGAAATATGTAAGATAAGCACTGTTAAAAAAGTTTTCAACATATGGTGGCGTATATACTATAAAACTAGATGTAAAACCCGTGTGCAAACACGAGTGGTTTTTAGAAAACCATGCATACCACATTTTATTAAATGACGAATGACTATACATTTTTAAGGTTTAATTAATAAACTATACCAAAACGGAACATCTTTTAAATAACAAATAAAAGGGAACATCTTTTAAATAACAAATAAATAACAATCGAGCACACATATTTACATGTAAGTTCCACTCGAACCATGCAATGAAAACTATTTCCTAAACTCAAATAGACATAAATGCTTGCACTAACTACTAATATATTCAGTAAATTTATGATGTGGCACACAACTGTTGAGATTTTTGAAAATCATTTTACTAAAAGTTAAAACTGAGTTAAATAGCAACAACACAACAAATAGTATAGCTTACATCATGAGTCATGACATATTCTATAAATATGGCATGCGTCCATTCAAATATTTGTTCAGTTTTAACCTTTTGTCAATATAATTACTTCATCAACCATTCAACCTAAACTAAAAGTCAAAATAAAAGAGGACCGGTAAACAGTTACTCCATAATTGTTTATGTTGAGTCAGCATTCTCGGGTTGTTGTTTCGCATCTTCTCCACTTGCTGATTTGCTTATCCTTATAGCAATCTTTTTCTACAGAGATGGAGAATTCTAAGGTCTCATGCTTCCAATTCGTAAAGTTTCTTTAACCTGTACATAGTGAATTAGGTATTTAATTTGGTTAAATAATTTTTCGTAGCCACATAAATGTTTTTAGACTATAAACAATAAAATGCTCCGTATACATTCTCCTTAGCGGCATAAATCTTTTCCTTAAGATTCTCATAAACTTGCTTTGAATAAATTATGTGAGTTCAGTCCTGAAACAAACTTATCACCAGAACATGTAGCAGAAATAAGAATCTCATGTATTATACCTTTAAAGTGACAAAATTGGTGGCTTGAGCGGTTTGGGTTACAGGTAACACTTAATAAAGGCCGTAACAGGTTAGGTCAGGCTAGTTTGCAATATCGAAAACAATGTTTTTTAAAATAAAAAATAAATATAGTAACCAAGTGATCTATAATGCACAAAGTATAGAACTATATATAACAAAAGTGAAGCATTTACCACTTCGGGAGCACCTTTTCTTGTTATATGCCAATGACCACGCTCATCGATGTATGTTAAAGCAGTCCTCTTGTCAACCAAATTAAACAAAAAAAATGGACCTCCCTAATTCCAGCATGTGCCTACATATTCATTCAAATACGATTAATAAAGTTGAAATTGATTTGATAACGATCTATTTTTTATATAAAATTTAGGGTTAGCAAAGGTTCCAACAATGGCAGCATCAATAGCATCCTGGTTTTTGATCCTAGAAGCCCTAGAACCATAAAGCAAAACCTGATCCTTATCAACACCCTTGGAAAAAACCTCGATCAAATTTTATCAACATAAAACTTGTTAAGAGACAGTGTTCCGATTTTTATCACTGCAGAGTACATCCATTCCCGCCATTTCTTTAATTGCAGTCATTCTCTTAGTGATAACTCCTTGTTGGGAAAGCCGATGAGATCCTATAGCCATGGTGACAGAAAGAACAATCGACATAACAATCGGAATTCCACCAATAAGCAAGACCAACAGATAAGTAAAGGATAGTTTTACACTTACAAAGGTTATTCCCATGGTTTGTACATTATGCTCCAACAGTTGCATCATGCTATTCATTGAACACTGTTCATAATTCCAAAGTCTGCTAAAAAATTTCAATAATGTCACGCGCTAAACAATGAAAGTATATACCTGGCTGGAACCATAGCAGCCTTAGCCTGCTAAAAATAATAATTTAAATACCCCTTTGTTTCATCATCATATACAGAAGATAACCACAAATATCATTACCAGCTGCATCACCATTTTACAATTATGTATGTTTCACACAAGCTAATAATGGTTTAGAAGCATACATTTTCATCAAGAAAATTAAATATTTTACCTTTTTTATTTTTCGACACTGATGTGGTAGCAAGTGATGGCTCTGGAATGAAATGAGCGATATAGGCAAAGAAAAGCACACCTCCGAAGAACTGCATAATATATCGGAATTTTTACAGAATATACAAATGACATTTAGAAGGGTATACTTGTAATTATCCTGTTTAGTGTTGTTCCAAAAACATAAGTTTGTTAAATTATCCTGTTCTTATAAAACATGTCATGGAGAGCTACCCCACCTTTTCAAGCTACTAAATCCGTTACCATACGGACTACTAACTGTAGTTATGTTTAGTGCCCCGCTTCAATGTCTATCGTCATTGACTAGTGCCCAAGTATATTAGTCCACACCCGTCCTCTGGGGCACGGTGTGAGGCTTGTTAGACCTAATAGCGCTATTCAACTAATAACCCGTTCGCCATTGGCCCGACGATTAATCGGTGTAAAATGTGTAGGGACTTTTAGATAGAGTTTCCGTCTAGTACGCTTAAGACATGTAGTATAATAGTAAATTAATATGTTGTCCCACCCAAGGGGGACAAGGTTTCCCGTATTCTACCCAAGGAGAATTAGTAATGGCATCCCACACAAGGAGATAGTTGTTGTTTATTCCGTTCCCAAACCATCGGGAATACATGCTTTTATAAAAAGTGTGAACTCACCTTAGTTTAGCTCGGCAGATAAAAGTCACTTGAGCTAATTTGGTCAACCACGTCCTATTATGGTTACCATACAAGTCAGGTTCGCATTCAGGTAATACACGTATTGTTCTACATGTATTCTATCAAGTTGCATACAAGCAAGGTTGTCACATAACACGTATAGCATAACAGTCACAACCTACGTTCACATCAAAAGCCCAAAGTATACGGTGTAAGTGTACGACTTCGTGGGTGTGCAACCCACATTAAATGGGTGGCCCAACAGTCCATGGCCCAAGTGTGCGGTTCCTGTGTTCATGTGGGTGGCCCATTATCCTTAACAGTTGAGTGTGCGGCCCACTATGGTGTGCGACCCACACAACGGTGTGCGGCCTCACCATAGTGTGCAGTCATGCATTCAAGAGTTGCCACAACTACGTTACCGAGTAGTTTCAGGCACATATCCGTAATATAGACTACAACACATGATACACCATTTATACAATCATCAAGCATGTACCAGTACCAAATATAGCAGATTCGACACTTAATAAACTTACAAACATGCATCATTCAATTTACTGAAAATGGGCTGTTTTGGGGTGTCCGTTTACCGTAATTACAATATTTTAAAAATTATGATCTTTTTATGTGACGTGCCCCTTGGAGGGATTGGTTTTTTAATTCTTTACCAAAAATTTATAAAAATTCAATTACTAAGCTGTAATCAGATTCGTCACTTTCTGACTGTAGCTCATGGAAAAATTCATTTAAATATCCTCGGTTATCCGATTGACGAAATTTAAGTTGAAGATTTGCACAGACACTTAGGACCATATATAGCATAAATTTCGTGGTCTAATTCCAAGTATTCATCAAGTTATGACTTACAAAATAACACATAAAATCTGCAGAAAAACGCAGCTTCAGTTGCTGAAACGAAATAATTTATTTAAAATAGAAAACGATGTCCAAAAATCATGATTCCAGCACCATTAGAAGCGTATTTCAAAATAACACGTTATACACTTAAGAAAACCCAATTTTCGTTATATTATGAGCCGGTTACAGCTGATTAAAGTCGGTTGTAACTGTCGGGCAGAACATGTTTTCGTTACTTGATCTTCCCAACCGAATAACTAATGCACCAAACGACTCATAACGTTTAAATACAGCTGATTATAGTCGCCATACGTCATCTACGCCTTTAAATCAACAAGTTTTAATTTCACAATCACTCAAGATTCATCTCGTACCCAAACACTAGCAACTAAACGAGTCCATCATTAATCCAAACTTTATATACACTCGATTTTAATCAACAAAGCATACAAGTATTCTCCTAACCACTAGGGATCAATGAAACAGAGGAAACGTAGCCATGTAATATCAGAAAATATAATCAAAGCATAACATAACACTAACCGAAAGGAAATTAGAGAGTGGGAGAGCTCGAACGAGAGAGTGAGCACCGAAAGAGAGGGAAATCGTGATGGGGGGTGGTCTCCTCTGATGCCGTAAATCACCAAGGAAGAAAAGGAGTAGGGTTTTCTCTAGGGTTGGGGTAGTTATGAAGAACATGCAACAATATATGTAACATAACGGGGTTCCTTGTTGGGGGCGGTTTAGGAGGTGTAAGTGGGCCGTAAGTAATGGATGTTAGGCTAGCCTCTTGAGTCTCAAACAACACAAAGCATTCAACAATTATGGACGGTGGTACTTTATGTACATAAGTGAAACTTTAGTGGTTATTTAATTCCACTAGATTCCATCCAATCTTTTTAATTCAAGTTGCTGGCCAGATTAATTCCTTTCACAACTATCATCCATATATGTCTAATTTCATTATTGGCTACCCAAGTTCAAACATATTAATTAGTAATGGTGAGGGGTGGTGATTTGGGCAACAAGTCAACGTTTGTTTATTGTTTTATTTTTATTATACTTAATCAACTAATATAAATGTTTAGGATTTGCTGTGGTTCAGACCTTATGAGTTTTGAGTTAAACGAATAGGTTGGTTCGACAAGCGAGATATGAGCTTTAGTTCAAACGATTCAGGTCGGTTCAACACGATATGGATTTGGTTTCGACTACACGTTTGCACACTACAAATTAAATAAGTATAAATTTAATTCGTCGAATATGATAAGTATATAATTAATTTGTAATAACGACACGAACGGTTTTTTTTACCTCAAAGTTACGGGTTGTCACATCATCCCTAAGTTGAAAGAAATTTCATCCCAAAATTTTTAAATAGTCGCCGAAGAAGCTTGTGCGGTTGAGCGTTTTCGCGGGGTGTCATATCATCCCCCAGTTGGTTTGGAATTTCATCCCGAAATTCAGTTGCAACTTCAGCACTTGATGCATTATTTTTGAACATTTAGGTATACTTGCGCATCATCTGATCTTCTCATTCCCAGGTAAACTCTGGACCACAACGTGAGTTGCAACGAACTCGAACTATAGGAATCTTGCTACGCTTGAGTGTTTTGATTTCCCGATCCATGATCTCCACCGATTCCTCGATAAAACGTAAGCTGGTCATCGATCGTGAGTTCCTTGAAAGGAACAAACAATGAGAGTCTCATTTGATAGACATTTCTTCAGATTCGCTACATGGAAGACGTTGTGTAAACCACTGAGCTCTTCCGGTCGGTTCAGTCTATACGCCACTGTATCGACTTTCTTAGAGATTTCAAAGGGTCCGACATAATGCGGATTAAGCTTGCCCCGTTTGCCGAAACGAACCATACCTTTTCAAGGTGAGACTTTCAGCAAAACTCGGTCTCCAACCTGAAATGCCAATGGTTTCCTACGCTTATCAGCGTAGCTCCTCTGATGGTTACGAGCTGCCGCCATTCGTTGTCCGATTTAGGGAATTTTCTCCGTTGTGTCTATTACGAGTTCTGGGCCAGTGATTTGGTTGCCGCCAATTTCAGCCCAACATGAAGGTGATTGGCATTTTCGTTCGTACAACGCCTCGAACGGAGCAGCCTGAATGCTGGTATGGTAGCTATTGTTGTATGAGAACTCAACTAAAGGCGGGTGCCTCTCCCAGCCGTTACCAAAATCAATAACACATGCTCACAACATGTCTTCATGGGTTTAGATGGTGCGTTCAGTTTGACCATCCGTTTGCCGGTGATAAGCAGTGCTCATGTCTAGACGCGAGCCAAAAGATTTGTGCATCGCTTGCCACAATTCAGATGCAAAACGCGGGTCACGGTCAGAGATGATGGAAGTTGGCACTCATTGCCTAGTAACTACTTCCTTCAAATAGATATATGCGAGTGTCGAAAACTTCTCGGTTTCCTTAATCGCTAGGAAGTGCGCAGATTTAGTCAGTCGATCTACGATAACCCAAATGGTGTTGTTCCCTCATTGTGATTTGGGTAACCTGGTGGCGAAATCCATGGAAATTTGCTCCCATTTCCACGTTGGTATCTCTGGTTGTTGTAGTAATCCTGATGGCTTTTGGTATTCGATCTTGACCCTAGCACGGGTCAAGCATTTGCTAACATAGGTCGCTATGATAGCTTTCATGTGAGGCCACCAATACAATGTCTTGAGATCATGGTACATCTTGTCTGAACTAGGGTGTACCGAGTAGCGATCACTAAATTCATCAATGCCCCAGACATGATAGGATAGGATATAAGCACCTACTTTTTTTTAAAGTTGGATAGAAGCACCTCCTAGCTTACCTTTTAATTGCTGGACTTGCGAATTCCTGAGCATCTTTCGAGTTAAAGTTGTGAGGGATTGTGTATGCGATCGAGAAAAGCGGGCTTCGTGACGTTAAAAGTCGTACATTGAAAACTTAACGTGAGGTTGTTTGTGTTGTAGAAGTTCCAGGGTAAGGCGTAGATGTCGATCGGATTCCTACTGATTCTTGGAGTAGATTTGGATGTCATCGAAGAAAATAAGTGACAAACCTGTCAAGGCAGGGTAAATTCAAATGTCGTGACTGGGAACTTGTATTGGTCGTATTGAGTTCTAAGGACAGTGGCTTGTGATATCTTCATATCTGTGGTTCTATGGCTCGTTACTCCTCAGGTAACTTTCATAGAGAGTAACTCGTCCAAGTGAGGGTTCGCGCAAAATGTCTTTGGGATAAAAATCATAGAATTCGAGAAGTATATCGTGAATAGATGTGAAAACATACAAAAAAGGTAGCCGCAATCAATGCGTAAACATTTAAGGATCGGTAGTAAGGGTTTACCTGATGTCGAGGATATAGCTGGTTGTAGGCAAGTTGTATGAGGTTAAAATAAAGAATGTAGGTTGTCGATAAGAAGTGTTATGTCGATGTAATTGACATAACAAGAACTAACTAGAGAAGGAAGGTCGTCATATGGGTTTGAGGGGTTAAGGTTCACTGAAATGTCCGACAGGATGTTTTGAGCGGGATCATGTACGAAAGGGAAGTAGTTCATCTTGATTCATGATCTCTAAATGAGTTTGTGATTCTCCAACCAGTAAGTAACCAATTTTGGATGGACTATCTAGGTCGTGCGAATAAGTTCGAAGTAGTGCTTGTGTCATCGAGGAGTTTCAATCTAAGAATGCGAAAACATGTTTGAAAGGGTATGATCGAATCAACAAGTCACTAATTTCGAGGTTCAATAGGTTTATCAACCGGGAGTCGAGCTTGCCGAATCCCCTAAACTAGAGAGAAAACTTATTAGGGTTTCTATATAAAGAAGTAAGGACATCATGGTATCGCGATAAAGGAATGATAAACTTACCCAAGTTAGTAACAGAATTAAGGCATCACCTTAAACAATAAACGTTGGTTTGTACGAAAGCTAGCGATAAGATTTACATAACCAGAAAAGTTATCATGGGATGACGGTTCTTTCAATAGAGTAAACGTTTAGATCATTGTGCTCATTTGTGAGTTGACTAATCCGTGTCTTCGTCATCATATATTCTCTAAACCCGTTGATTTATAAGGACGATATCACTTTGTTGAGTTGAGGTATGTGGAGGTGTAAGGTTAGGTTCGACTACGAATTAACCACGTAACAGGGAATTTGGAGAAACAGCTTCGTGATCGATGGGAATGCGATGTGAGTGTTAGCACTGCCATGAGAAGTATACACCGCGTACGCTTCTCGTAAACAAGGCAAGCAAATAGGAATCTAAGGAGTGCAGACCTACTAGGACATTTCCAGATAATTGTCAAGAATCCAGATCATCAGTTGGATGAGAGAACGAGCCTCACCACTCGAGTTGGGACAAGTATTGCGTGAATAAAAAGGATGTGAATGACGTCGTCGATCCTTATAATCCTTGTTAATTGCTTCACGTTCTACTCTTAGTTTTATGTGTGTCGTAAACCACTTCGCATTTCGAGCGCTAATGTCTATAGTTTCTTCGTATATGGGACCAAGTTGTCGTGCTATCACGCCTTAACAGTTGTTCCTCTAATAGCACGTGATATAGGAACGGATCTCCTTCGTTGTTTCGCTCTCGTGACTTCCTTCTAGGATCCGTAGCAGGGTCCTAAATGTCCATAGCGTCGGTTCGTCCTTTTTTCCTGTGATAAGATCGGAAAAGGTGTGGACGAGGGTTATGAACAACTGGTTTCTCATACTTTACGTGTTGTGATGTCAAATCAAGGTTAGGAGAATTCGTGTTTTCCTATGATATATCATGTTGGTAATCTTTGTTTACATATGAGTTACAGTGTTAAATACTAAATATACACATCTATACATATACCATACACATAGTACAATTACCATGTAAGCAGCTGAATCTTGCGAACCTTGCAAATCTGGAGTGTGATGTTGTGGTTTCTTCTTGAAGAACGGTTATAGTCTAGTTTCCAAATAAAAATATTTTATTTCTCTACCAAATATTTTATATTTTAAACCTAGTTCACCATAACCAATGGTTCTGATACCAATCTGTCACACCCTCAAAATTTCCACATGCGGAGTATTACCGCGTGGCGTGCGACTGCCCATGATCCAGCCACTAATTATTTTGAACCGTTTACGAAATGTGTAAATTATTCCAAATGATATGATTGGTGATTTAGTTTAAAAGTTTTAAAAATGTACTTTATGTTTGCAGCGGAAATGTAAAATAAACTTATCACTGTTAGAAACCACAAAAGTTGAGAACTGAAAAACTTGTAAGCCTTTAAGAGACTCCTTTGAAAACAGGTATGAAAAGCACTTACAAACATATCAAATTAATGTTTTACAAGGACGTTAAAGCATGTGAGGACATAGGGAGCACTCAAAATGAGTAGACTTATACCCTCGTCGATTCCCTCGACTATGTCGAATTCTCCCTTCGACTACGTCAATTCACCTTGACTCTGTCAATTTACCTCATGTCAATTCACCTTGACCATTGTTGATTTACCTTAACTGGGACACCGAATCACTCAAGTGGTCACATAAGTACCATGAGTGGGCTTCGGCCGTACCCGTTAGATCTAACCTTCATCCCTAATTAAGAATTAATGGCATTTCAAATTCAATCTATGCTCACATGATCTAATTAACTCATTTCATACCGTTTAAACATTCGTAACATGTATTCCACCCCTGAAAGTTATAAAACCAAAAACAGTTTAAGAGAAAAGGGGGACATGAACTCATAGTTTTGCGTTCTTCAATCCGACGTAACTCACGCTGCTGCTAGTGTGCACGACTACCTACAACGTACTACGGTCTATTAGCCGAGCGGGTCGTGCCTTGACTTTGTATTAATTAGTGTCTTTGAGTTACGTATCTTTGTGTCCTTAATATTATTCCAAGTTATATAATTATTTGTTAAAATAATAAATATTTTAACTTAAATTATATTTATTAAATTTTGGAATAATTGTTGAAACAATTATTTTGACTTAATACTTCCCAAGTATTTATACTTGTATTTCCTTCCCAAGGAAGGGTGTATCTTTCACTTGTATATTTTTGCCATGAATTAGGGTCGTATTCCGGTGTGTATTTATACGTATGAGAATACATATTTTTTTATTGTATTCATTAAGTATTCTTATACTTAATTTTGTATTAACTTTTCCGGAATATTTTCTTTAATAAAAGTTCACCAATATATATTCCCAAAACATATATTTTTAGAAATATTACTTAGAAAAATTATTTATAATTTTTCTTTTGGCAGAAATACTTGTATTCTCCTGTGAGTTTCAAAAATAATATATTTTCATGTCTATCTTGGAAAATATATAGACTCGTTTTTCTCCAAAAATGATGTTCTTCATATTTATTTGAGAAAATGTATCTTTCACCTCAAAATATTGTATTTCGTGTTTGTGTAAGAAAATATATATTTCTTAAAAATAATATATCTTCTAAAAACTTCAAGAAAAATATATTCATTCTTGCCAAAAATAATGTATTTTCCCTTGTCAAAATATGGTATATTCTTGTAGTAATTGTAAAAAAAATCATATTTTCGTTTCCTTGTGTCCAAAATATTATCTACCAAAATATACTGGTAAATTAAATTCCGGAATATTTTCGTAAGTTATGTTCCTGGTTCGGTTTCACCAATATTTTGTATACAACTTGTGTATTTATTCCTTGGAATTTTGGTAATATTTTGGATTGTAATTCTTGGTATTTTGGTGAGTTATATTATTTCAAGCCCTAAAATAATATAACTAATACACATAATATACAAGTAATTACACAAATTGTGCCATCTAAATATATATCCCTAAATATATACTTAGTCACTTTTATTTATAAAAAAACAACCTCCAATGTTTGTAATTTTTGTAGCAAAAATTATGGCAAATTTTATATGAAAAACCATGGTTAAAATTTTACTTACAAACACTTGTTTAAAAATATTTTTCTAAGTGTTTAAATTCTACAAAAATTTTGCCATAGTTTCCTCTTAAAAATGGAGGTTTCCGTGCTTTCAAAGCATATCATTTTCTTTTAAAATCATCATCAATCATAAACAACATAAACAAGACTTACCATATGCTTTAAATACACAATTTACACTTTGTCATGAACTTGAAATTTTGTAAAAAGTTGTAGTAACTTAGTATGCTATTTAGTAGGTTAAGTTACCCTTAAAAACATAGTTTATAGTTTATGAAACTCACTCTTGAAGATTTTAGTCCTTCACAACTTGTATGAAGATTTTCTAAAAATATTTCTTCTTGTATTTGTCTTGTTAACAATATGTTTCTAACTTTGATTTAACACTTAAAACATGTTTACTTCCTTTAAACACCATGATCATGTTAAATCTTGTAGTAAACTTTGGTTTCTTGAAAATATTATTCTTGAAATCTTTTATTTTCAAGACTTATAACTTGTAGAAATAATCATCATGCACTAAAACAAGTTTATTTTCAAGTTCATGATTTACATAAAGGATGATCATCACAAATTTCTCAAGATCTATCCTTACACTTGCTAGATCATGTGTTTAATCATCATCTAGCAAGGTTCTTATGATGATCAACATCATAAACACAGGAAATCAACCTTCAAGTATACTATATACACTTAAAACAACTTGATCTTCATGTTTTAGAGCTTTATGTTCATGTTTATGCTTATGTTTCTTCATGATCTTTATGTTTAACAACTTATATCATCTTTTAACCAACATAATATGAAGTAAAATGAGATCACAAGAGTCTTACTACTAGCACAAGGCTAGGGATGATCAAGAGAAGAAATGAGGTGGATAAAAGCACTAGAGAGAGGTCCTTCCAATTCCGTTGCTTGCAACCTTCTTAGATAGGCTCCATACACCATAGAACAAGCTTGGAAGTGTTGTATGTTGGATGAAAATGAAAGTATGGGTGCTAGGGGGTGTGGCCGTGAGCTATGGAGGAAGGGGAGAAGTGTTTTGTTGGTTGAAGATGATGAATGATAAATGTATTATTTTAGTGGTTTTTATAAAATTCTAGTGGCATATGGCATCTTATGTTGGAATATACTCCAACAAAATCTTATAAAATATAAGAAAGAAATCAAGGGTGGGACCCATGTCCCCTAACTGGCCATCAAATAGGGGGGGGGGGGGGGGGGGGTAAAGTGTAACATTTAATGGTTTTGTTACTTGATTTAGTTGGAAAGTAACGGTGCTAGTTAGGTATTTTATGTATTTAATGTTTATTAGATGTAATATGATGTTCGGTGACCATAACTAGCTTCGTAACATAAAAACAATGCTTCTAGTAAAAGTTTGATGTTTCGGCTAATGTCCGGTTGTTCGGTTCGTTAATGTTCGTTAAAGTGCTAAATTACGCAGTTTAGTGTGCTTTATGTTGTATTTTATGACAGTTTTGGTTCCCGGCATTTAGGAAAGTATTCTGGACCATTAAACCACTTTTCTGCATTATATTTAGATGTTAATTTGCTGAAAATTGCTGAATTTGTCTATATACTGCAGAATTTTGCAGTTCTAGTGTGTTTCTGGCACTTTCCGATACCTATGTCATCACTAGGAAGGCAGTTCTGTAATCCCTACGTTCCTACACACTATACTAGTGTATCACTTTGTCCTGGGGCTTATCTTGTGTCTTAACATCATGTCTGTCTAAGTATTGAACTCTTGTCGGTACTTCTAGTTTGTCTGATAACTGAGCCAACGCTGTTCTGTGCATTAATAGAACTTTATTTTGTTGCATGTAGTAATGATAAAAGTCTTGCAACATGAAATGCCATTGTAAGTATATAACAGAAATCAGAAATCCATTCGTCTTACAAACTAGATCATGCACAGTCATTAAAGCACATGTTACTGTCTAATTATTGTACGAAATGTACGGAAAAGTGCCAGTTGTCATATTCTCCCCCTGTTAAAAGAATTTCGTCCCGAAATTCAAGCGATGCAATCGGTCACCGGGGAGTTGTGAACCAAATGTGGTTACTTAGGCGTAATTTGGTCTTCATGTTCCCAAGTAAACTCTGGGTCATGATATGAATTCCAACGAACTCTAACAAATCAATTACGACTTCTCCGGGTCTTGCGGACTCCCAGTCTGCAACCTTAATAGGTTCTTTAATAAATTGGAGTTTGTCGTTGACGTGAATTCTGTTGGGGGAATAATGACTATTCCCAGAGTCAGGCTCTTCTAAAGACCAGACACGTGGAATGTGTCGTGATCACTACTGATCTTCTCTGGGAGTTTCAGTTTGTGAGCAATGGTCCCTGATCCTTTCCAGGATCTCGAAAGGTCTAATATACCGTGGGTCTAACCTCCCACGCTTTCCAAATCATACCACGCCTTCCCAAGGCGAGTCCCTCATTAAAACCATACTTCTTATCTCAAAGTCCAACGGTTTCCGCCGCTCGTCGGCGTAGCCTTTCCGTATACCGCGTGTTGTCTTGATATGATCACATATCTGAACGATCTTGCCTATAGTTTTCCTGAACCAATTTGGGCCAGTAAATCGTTTATCTCCGGTCTCCGCCCAACACAAAGGGGGAGCCGATACTTACGTTCATATAAAGCTTCGCACGAAGCGGCCTAAACAGCAGTGTGATATCTAATATTGTAGGAAAACTCCACTAAAGACAAGTGAGTATTCCAACTTTTCATCAAAGTTCATCACCCAAGCACGTAGCATGTCTACCAAAGTCTGTATCGTTCCTTTGCTCTGGTCGTCCGTCTGAGGGTGAAATGTAGTACTAAGGTCCAATCGTGACCCTAACGCTTACTGAAACGTCTGCCATATCCTTGGCACAGAACGACCATCTCGGTTGGACAAAATGGAATCAGGCACTCCATGATGTGCCACAATCTTTCTAGGCTAAAACTCTGCTAATTCCCTTTTGCTGTCTTCCTCATTGTTTGGTAGGAAATATGCAGTCTTGGTGTGTCGGTCAATAATCACCCAATTCATATCGTGACCTTTTTGGGTTCTTGGTAGCTAGTAGCGAAATCCATTCAGATTCGTTCCCACTTCCATATGGGAATCTCAGGCTGTTGCAGTAGCCCTGATGGTTTCTTGTATTCCGTCTTAATTTTGACACAAGTAAGGCAGTCACCCACATATGTAGCTATATCAGCTTCCATCTTGGGCCACTCATACTAATCCTTCAAGTCTTAGTACATCTTGTCGGCTTCTAGGATGGACCGAGTACCTTGACCTATGAGCCTTGTCCTAAAACAGGCGTACATAAATGCCGCAAAACGATACCCAAAGTCATTCCATGGAATACAAGGTTCCGTCTTCCTTAGGCAATAATTGCACTTCCATTCATGAAACACTTCAGCTTGAAGGTTTGCTGATTTGAGCGTCTCTTGCTCAGTTTCACGAATCCAAGTGACGAGATTTGTCTGTATGATCGTCTCTAAGGCTCACGCCCTTAGAGGCTTTGCATGATCCTTGTGGCTCAAGGCGTCTGCTACAACGCTTGCCTTGTCCAGGTGACACTTAATCCTTCAGTCGTAATCATTCGGTAGCTCATTCCATCTAGTTATCTCATGTTTAAGTCTTTCTGATTAACGGTGTGCTGCAAACCTCTGTGGTCAGTAAAGATCGTGCATCGTTTTCATACCGGTAATGAGGCTATTTTTTTAACGCGCAATTACTGCACCTAGTCCAAGGTCTCTTCTCATGATCCTTTAATCAACGTGACGCGTATGTGATGATGTGGTCTCGTTGCATCGACTCGCAATCGAGATCTTGTCGAAAAGCACCACAAGGACCGCAATTTTATTGGTACTGTCAGGTGAAGACACGATAGGTATCGACTAGGTTAGGGTTGTTAGAGGTTGAGCAGTCCTTGAAAGGTTTTCTTAGGGGTCATCTAATACTGCCTATAATCCCCAAAATTCTTAGTTGCGTCTTTGGGACTCCTCAGTTCTTGATTGCAGGGTCGACATGAATCTCATTCGTATCCACCATGTATCCTAAAAATCTTACCTCGTGAATCCAAAGTTCGCACTTAGACATCCTAGCACATAACTGTTCTTTCTCTAAGAGTCACAAGATAAATTGCATATGTTGCTTATGACCTTCCTTGGTCTTTGAGCTTATGAGAATGCAGTCAATAAATATAATCATGATCATATCCAGGTATGGCTTACACGCCCGATTCATTAGGTCCATGAACATTGCCGGTGCATGTGTTAAGCTAAACAGCACGACAAGGAACTCGTAATGCTCGAAGCGAGTCCTAAAGGTCGTTTTAGGGATGCTTTCTTCTTGTACTCGTAGTTAAGGACACCCTGTCCTCAAGTCACTCTTCGAGTAGTAACTAGAACCTTACGATTGGTTCAACAAGTCATCAATCATTGGCAAAGGATACCGGTCCTTGATATCCAATTCTCTAAAGTTCATGCAAAATGGAAACAACCAACTTTCTTCTCGTGTCCTTAACTAAGGACATCGTGTCCTTAATTCCATCTTGGAATAGTAGCTGGGACCTTGTAGTTGGTCGACAAGTCATCAATTCTCGGTAAGGGGTACTGATTCTTGATGGTTAGTCGTCTATCTCCATGTAACTTATGCATAATACTTTTCCATATTAATTATTCTGAGTTCCTCTCAGATTAGGCTGTGTACGTGTGTAAAAACTGCCGTCCTACTTCCTAATGAATATCACCGGGGGCTTCCCATGGTGAGAGGCTCAGCCTGGTAGATTTCCTCTGTCTAGCAGCTCTTGCAGTTGCATCGAAGGCTCATGTATCTCGGACGGAGCTAGCTGGTTAGGCATCATCTGTCACTGGTGCCGCTCCTGGAACTAAGTTTATCCTAAACTCCTCTTGTCATTGTGGAGGTATTTTTGGCAAGTCTTCAGGAAAGGCTTCTGGAAATTCCTCCATCATGGGGATGCTTCTGACTTGAGCTCCTTGGTCTCCTTATCGGCAACATGAGTAAGGAAGGCTGTGCAGTCTATTCGGAGGCGCTTTCGTGTCTCTATAACCAATGTGAAACGTCGCCAATTCACCGTCTTATGGGGCCTAGTACCCTCGCAGCTTATTGCTAGAAGGTTATGTACTGTAAGTGTTTCATCGTTCGCAAGAGGGATGCGAATGATTTTCCTTGCAATGAACAGTTTTAGCTCTACACTTGGATATCCAATCCATGCTGACTACCATATCATGACTTCCCAAGTCATTGGTAATAGAAGGTTCCTGCCTTCTAAGTTCTGAAAGACAATCTTTACTTATCTCATTCACTTTAACTAACCTTCTATATGCCGATTCTATGGAATACGGGGTGTCTATTCTTCTTGAAACTAGGCCAAACAGTTTCTTAAGTTCTAAGGATACAAGGTTAAAGTTGGTGCCAGTATTAATAAAAAATGGATGCGTAGAATTGGTTAATAGGGAGCGTACCCGTAACCGCATCTGGATCCTGGCGTGCTTCACGAGCTCTGATTGTGAAGACCCTTCCTTCCTTGGTTCTTCCTAGGGCAATCTTTCCTAAAGTGCCCTACTTCACCACACCTGTAGCAACCTGGTACTCTACCATTATCCTTTTCGTCTAGATCCTTTGCCCAATATGCATCCTTGCTGTGCCCTTCCTTTCCACACCTTCCACACTTAGGCCTCAGACATCGACCTTCATGGTAAAAATTGCATTCCTCGCATCTCGGCTTATTCCCCAAGTAAACCTTACCACTGGCCTTATTGGCGGTTCCATAAGCTTTCCTGCCACGAGGGGGGTTCACTTCCCTTCTTTTGTTTCTTTTAGAGCTTCCATAGCTGACTTGGGTGCCTATCTTTAGGTTCGAAAACTTCCTTTTCTTATTGCCCGAAGACTCCACATGAGTCTCTTTCTTGTTTGTCTCAGATTTTTGAAAGTTTCCCATACGAAGAGCTTCTTCAGTAAGCGTAACACTCAAATCGATAGCCTCTGTGATGGTTGGAGGCTTTGAGGCAGTAACCATGCTCGGGATTTGAGGTGCAAGTCCACAAATGAATCGCTGAATCCTCTTGAATTCCGGCTGGACTAAGTAAGGAACGACCCTAGATAAGTCATGAAAGCGTTAGACGTACTCAGAGATCTTTGGCCCGTCCATTTTCAAATTCCAGAACTCAGTCTCAAGCTTCTGGATTTTGACCCTTGAACAATATTTCTTCTCCATCAATTTCTTGAGCTCGTCCCAGCTCAGTACATAAGCAACATCTTCACCAAGGGTCTTGTGACATCTGTGCTTGTAATCATTGTAAACAGTTCAGTTATCAATGACATAAAGTTAGTTGATCCCAATGTTTGTTTGTTTATGTTTGATATTTTTCATATTTTGACTTTTATTCAATTTCAAACTCTATATCGCTTTCTGGAGAATTATACGCAAACTGGTGCGTAAACGTAATCAGTTTAACGCGAAAAATACTCCGGAACATCAACATATGCTTAACATACCTTAAATAACCTTTACATAACTTAGAAATAAGTTTTGAAGGCTTTGGTATGGCAAAATCAAGTTAATTCGCTTACAGGAACTAAATTTGACAAATTGCGAAAGTTTGCCAATTTGAACTGTAACGAACATTCCGGAACATGATCATAAGTTAAACACACCCTAAATACCCTTTACATAGCTTAGGAATAGGCTTTGAGGTGTTCGGTGTGCTAAAATAAACTTTATGCTCATTCAGGGACTAAAAGCGTCAAAAAGTGCATAAGTTTGCATTTTCGCGCATAACTTACGTTCTGAATACATCCGGACATCCAAAAATTTATGTAATCATTAAAATATTATGTTTTAGTGATTGGCTTATCAAAAATCCATTCGTCGCACAATTTGGACCGTTTTTGCGCCCGTTACGACTTCCGTCGTAATTAACCAAACAACGCAATTGTACGGCCAAACGAACTGACATCCGGGATATTTTTGAGCATTTCTCATATTCCCTATGCTTTAACATCCTTATGAAGCTTAAAAATGGGTTTGAAGGGTGTTAGAAGTGCCAAAACATGACCATACGCGCACAGGAACTAAAATTGCCAACTTTGAAAGTTGTTGGTCTGCAGACCAGCATACGGTCTGTAAGGGGAGGACCATACGGTCCGTAAAGCATCCCCAGATGTGCAGAAAGTTGATTCCAGCTTGATCCAGCTGTTCCACACTTGTGCAAATGGTTTTGAGCATTTCTAGGGGCTCCCCTGGTTTTGTAAATCTATGGGCTTTATGTGTACGGCTGTGATTGAATCTCGGTTTTCAAGAAACGATCCTAACGGTTCTACGAAAACTATATATACCCCTCCATAGTTCACTTTCAACCCACAATTTGAATCTGATTTATGCTCTCTAAGTGGAAGTATATGCTTCCTACCTGAGAGAAAATCGGATCAAATCTTGCCGGGACCCTTTGTTAGTGTTCCTTCGTTCTTTTTATGCGTTTTTAGCTTGAAAGTCAAACTGCGTTTGACTTTCTGCATTGACCAGTTTATGGTCAATGCGAAGTTCGTTTGAATTTCATAACGTGAGCGTAATCACGATGGTTATAGTCCCTCGTGACTATACCTACTGATTACCACGTTATCTAGGCTCAGTGACGATTCGTAGTTTCGGCCAAAATGCGTGTTCTCGCGTATTTTGTAACCAAACTACTTTTAGGTATCAAAACCATTTGTTTTGATACCAAACCTGTTTTCTAAATTCGTTAAACATGTTTAGCTCGTCACTTTTAGATTTGTGCTTGTCTAGGGTCGTAAAGGTAAGCGATCTAAACAATCGCTTATGCTTTCTAACCCGACCCATTTGGTCGATCATTAGGATCCGACCAAATACTTTAGGTGACCATAGTTGTATAGGGAATAACCTTCCAAGGTTATACCTTATGGTCACGTCGTTTAAGTAGTTGTATGATGGGTAGTATATATGCCTTAGGTAAATTACCAAAATACCCTTTTTACGCCAAAATTCATTTTAAGCCTATGTAACCTAATTTTTGATATCTAAACTGATTTAGTAACAATATTAGACATGTTAAGGCATAATTTACTTGTCATAGGGCTAGTTAGGCGTTCCGAACGTGTTTTACGCGAACGGCGCGTTAAAGTAGCATAAGCTACCTAAACGGGTCGTAACGGGTCAAAAGCACTTAGGATAAGTTTTGTTTTAGTATGTAGGCTTTGTTAAACCACATTACATGAGTTCCTACACTCATTTGGTTTAAAAACCCTCATGCTACCCGATCCTCCGAATAGGTCCGTTTATTAATGTAGTTACCTATATTAGGTGCCGTTTGATTCCGTAATCTTCTAGCTTTGCTTGGTGGATATCTAAAGTCTATTGAGCAATCTCAAGTGAGTACATAGACCCCTCTTTTACTGTTTTCCAAATGTTTTGGGGTGAAACACATGTGCCTACTTGTTATTTTCATGCTTTCCATGTTTTCATATCATATACTTGCTATGTTCATTAGTACACTATTAGTACATAATTTTATTTTCTTTTGCTATGTATGTTCACTTAGCATATTTAGCACATTGATTTACATTACATCTTCTTTTGCTATGTATGTTAACTTAGCACATTGATTTACATGACTTTTCTGCTTTATATGTTAACTTAGCATATTTAGCACATTGATTTACATGACTTTTATGCTTTGTATGTTAACTTAGCATACTTAGTACATTACTTTCATTACATGTTTACAATTTGATATGACATTTGGTTTGTTCAACGGGTCTAAATTACATTCATTAACATTAGCTACGCCGCTCGGTAGTAAGTAATGGTACCATAGGACTTGACAAATCCCGTTCCTGACATCCTAGGTATGTTTGGGTGTAAGGAATGACTGAATCCGAAAACATTTTTCTTTGATAATCTTTACTCTAAGGTTATCCTGCTGTCTCAAGGCTTGAATGTATGCGTTAACTTATTGCATAAGTGTTTGTATCAGTAAAACATGTATTTATCTTACAAAACATAACTTTTGATTTATTTAAAATACTTTGTTTTGTACATTTTTGCTTGTGGTTTAAGTAGTCTCATTTTACTTACCATACATGACTTTTTCATATACATTACATGGTTTGTATTGACAATAGAGTGGTTTACTCATAAACATTTGACAATTGGTTTAAACATTACATTTTGGTGGTTTGTTTGGGTAAGAGATTTACATAACGAGGCGACATGTAGTATGATAATACATGGTGGATACGCCGCTGGTACTTCCTATATATAAATGCTTTTATGGTATTACATATCGTAGCGTTATTTAAACCGTTTTAGTTATACATATTACATTTACAACATATTTTCACTTAAACATTGTTTTACAAATAACTTGGTTTATACAAACTCTTTTTACTTGGTTATTCTTTTAACCATACAATATTCTTTTATATATATATACATATTATCTGATTTTGCTAAACGTTTTTCAAATGATTTATAAAACAAAACAATTAACAAGGTTCATGACTTATTATTATTAAACATTTACTTTAAACTCAAATCATGAATCCTATTTTTCCTAAAACCTATGTAACTCACAGGCATTTTTATGCTGACGTACCTATTTTCACATGTGTTTTCAGGAGCTAATGCATAGGACGTTCGTGACACGCTAGGGATGGACTTGGGCCTTAGTGACATAAAATGAAGCTAGACTAGTTAAAACATTTTATGTACTTTTTGGTTCTTGTTTTAAGACAATGTATTCCACCCTTGGTTTATGAATAAAATGTAATTTTAATTACCTTGGTTGTGGAACAATAATTCTGTTGCAACACTCCCCGACGTTTCCTCCACGATTTGATGTTTTACGTTGTCGGGGTGTGACAGAAGAGTTGGTATCAGAGCCAATGGTTATAGGGAATTAGGTTATTAGTAATGCTTTGACCTAGACTATAACCTTTCTAGGACCCCAACACAAGTTAGCTTGTGTTTAGATTTTAAAACATGCACTTCACCTATCCTTAGGTGATCACCAAAACGATAACCCAATTTTCTAAAACGATTTTTGAAAATCAATCATCTGTTTTTAAATGATTTATTATATGGTTTTGAACTCTTTGATTTTTAATAATGATTTTGAAAATTTACCATCCATTTTTGAATGAATCTTTTGGCCTTGTTCCTTCCAAATTTTCAAAATCTCGTCAAAGTTTTGGGTTCTAAATAGTGTGAACACGTGCAAACTGGAAGAGTAAATGCCTGTACCCTGGGTTTTCTGTCTAAGGCTAGAGTGTTCGTACAAATCCACATAATCGGACCAGTCACTCTTACCTGGGAACTCTTGGGGTGAGTGTTCACTTATAGGCGAGCATGTCTTCGCGAAGCATTATTTTTTACCCATTTACTTTGATTAGTCACTGTGTGTCGTTTGTTTGCTTTGTGATACGGACGAATGACCACCATCTTTGCTTTTGTCGATTTTTGTTTCATCTCATTCTTTTCATCTAATCATCTCACTCGTTCCTCTCATGTTTCCTCTTTTAGAATGCCTCCTCGACGCGAAAATCCTCTACCAAATGCCGAACTGGCAGAAATCATCGCGCAGCAAATGGCTGCTGCGTTCCCAAATCTTATTGCTCAATTGAACCAAGCCAACAACAACAATAATGCTCCATGCAACTTCAAGAGTTTTAACTCAGCTAAACCGCTCAAGTTTAGTGGTTCTGAGGGAGCAACAGGGCTTCTTCAATGGTTCGAGAGCATTGAGAGTACATTCTGTCATGTTCTGTGTCCTGAGAATTGGAAAGTCGAGTTTGCATCAAGCGTGTTTCAGAAGAGGGCTCTCACATGGTGGAACGGGGTTATGAGAGACCGTGGTGCTGAGGTTGCTTTAGCACAAACATGGGCTAAACTTAGGGCGCTGATGATGAGGGAGTTTTGTCCTCGTCATGAACTGCGAGCTTTAGAAAGGGAATTTGATGACCTGAAACAGGATAGTGGCAAGCACCGGGCGTATACTGATAGGTATGAGGAGCTGAGTTTGTTATGCCCAACAATGGTTACCCCACTCGAGAAGGCTATCGAGAGGTATATCGATGGCCTACCTGACTCCGTACAAGACATCGTTACTGGTAGTAACCCTACCATAGTTCGACAGGCAATCGAGCTATCTGCGACATTAACTGAGTCGCATGTTCGGAAGGGTAAGCTGCATAGAAAGGGTGACAAGGGTAAGAAGCAGTCGTCTGACAAAGAGGATAGCAAGAAAGGTAAAAACAAGAAGGGTAAGGATTATGGTTCCTCAAAGGGTTCTAGGAAGCGTAAGGCTTCCCAAAATTTCGCCGTTACTGCACAAGCTGCACCAAATCAGCCTGCGCAACCACTTGCCAAGAAACCTTATCTTGGCAATGCACCTTTGTGCAACAGATGTAACGGTCATCATCAACCACACCTCCAGTAACGTCATTGCACCAACTGCGGAAGATCTGGTCATCTTGCTGACACATGCCGCATTCCTGCTAATCAAAATTGGGCAATTCAGAACCCGGCTCAACAAGTTGCTCAGCCTCTTGCTCAGCAACAAGGTCAAGCTGCACGACCTCACTACCCACCAGGTTCTTGTTATAACTGTGGGGATCTGACCCACTACCGTAATCAATGTCCAAGATTGGTGAATGCGAATCCAGCTCAGGCTCAGGCTTGAGGACGAGTCTTCAACATGAATGCACAAGAGGCGCAAGCAGACAATGAAGTGGTTAATGGTACGTTCTTTGTTAATAATCAACCCGCATCTGTTCTTTTTTATTCTGGTGACGATAAGAGTTTTGTGTCATTATCTTTTGAGCCATTGCTTCGCATGTCTAGAACAAAACTAGGTAAGCCTTTGACAATAGAAGTTGCTAGTGGTGATCCCGTTGTTCTTGATTCTGTTCTTCGCAACTGCCAGTTAAACCTTAACGACCATCTTTTTCCCATTGACCTCACGCCGATGAAACTTGGGAGTTTCAACATTATTGTGGGTATGGATTGGTTAAACAAGCATCATGCAGAGCTAGTTTGTTTTGAGAAGATTGTTCGTGTTCCACTCTCATCAGGCGAGATCCTACAGGTTCTTGGTGTGAAGCCTGCTAGTAGTCTCAAGCTCATGTCTTGTTTTCAAGCTTGGAAGTATCTGCGAAAGAACTATGTGGCCTTCTTGGCACATGTTGTAGTAGATAAAGGCAAATGTAAGCCTATTCAAGATATCCCTGTCGTTCGGGATTATCCGGAGCTATTTCCTGAGGAGTTACCTGGATTACCCCCAGCACGCCAAGTCGAGTTCCGTATTGATCTTGTACCTGGTGCAAATCCTATTGCCAGATCTCCTTATCGTCTTGCACCGTCTGAGATGCAAGAATTATCTAAGCAGCTTCAGGAGCTTTCAGATAAAGGTTTTATTCGTCCTAGCTTTTCACCTTAGGCTGCTCCCGTTCTTTTTGTCAAGAAGAAGGATGGATCTTTCAAGATGTGCATTGATTACCATGAGCTTAACAAGCTTACCATCAAAAATCGATATCCCCTACCTCGCATTGATGATCTCTTTGATCAGTTACAGGGCGCTTCTTATTTTTCGAAGATTGATCTACGTTCTGGGTATCATCAGCTTCGTGTGCATGAAGAAGATATTCCCAATACAGCTTTCCGCACTCGTTATGGGCATTATGAGTTCACAGTTATGCCATTTGGTTTGACTAATGCTCCTGCTGTTTTCATGGACTTGATGAATAGGGTTTGCAAGCCTTATTTAGATAAGTTCATCATCGTTTTATTGATGACATATTGATATACTCTAAGACACAAGCTGATCACGAGCAACATCTTCGTCTTACTCTGGAACTCCTAAAGAAAGAATAACTTTTCGCCAAGTTCTCCAAGTGTGAATTTTGGCTTAAGGAAGTTCAATTTTTGGGTCATATCATCAACGAACAAGGTATTCATGTAGATCCCTTCAAGATTAGTGCAATTAAGGATTGGGATATGCCTACTACTCCTACTGAGGTTCGTTCTTTTCTTGGTCTCGTGGGTTATTACCGCCGCTTCATCAAAAATTTCTCAAAGATTGCAGTTCCCCTAACTGCTCTAACTCAGAAGAATAAGCCCTTTGAATGGGGTTCTAAACAAGAAGAAGCATTTCAGACCTTGAAGCAGAAGCTTTGTGATGCGCCTATCCTATCTTTGCCCGAAGGCAATGATGATTTTTTCGTGTACTGCGATGCATCCAATTTAGGACTTGGCTGTGTTCTGATGCAAAGGAACAAAGTCATAGCATATGCATCGAGGCAGTTAAAGGTGCATGAGAAGAACTACACCACTCATGATCTTGAGTTAGGTGCAGTTGTGTTCGCTCTTAAGATCTGGAGACACTACTTGTATGGTACAAAATGTGTGGTTTTCACTGACCACAAAATTCTTCAGCATATCTTTAATCAGAAAGAACTCAACATGAGGCAGAGACGTTGGGTTGAACTTCTAAACGACTATGACTGCGAAATTCGCTACCATCCTGGTAAGGCGAATGTCGTGGCTGACGCTTTGAGTCGTAAAGAACGTGTCAAGCTTATTTGTGTTCGTGTTCAATCTGATATTCAAGCTCGATCTGATATTCAAGCCCGCATCTCTCAGGCTCAACATTCTTGTGTTTCACAAGACTTGATGGGTAAGGAATTACCCTATAACATTAAGCCTGATCTTGAACTGAAGAACGATGGATCTTATTATTTCATGGACCGTTTGTGGGTCCCAAGCCTAGATGATCTCCGCACTTTGCTTATGGATGAAGCTCATAAGTCTCGTTATTCTATTCATCCTGGCTCAGATAAGATGTATAAGGATCTTCGTACTCAGTATTGGTGGCCTGGTATGAAGAAGGACATAGCCTTATACGTTTCAAAATGCCTTACTTGTCTTAAGGTTAAGGCTGAACACCAACATCCTTCTGGTCTTTTGGAGCAACCAGATATTCCAGTTTGGAAATGGGAAAACATTGCCATGGATCTCATTACTAAACTTCCGCGCACTAAAAAGGGTCATGATGCCATCTGGGTAGTTGTTGATCGTCTTACTAAGTCAGCGCATTTCTTGCCAATCCATGAGGATCTATCTGCTGAAAAGTTGGCTAAAATCTATGTGGATGAAATAGTGTCTCGACATGGTGTTCCCCTGAACATTATTTCAGACAGAGATGCTCGCTTCTCTTCTCATTTTTGGAGAACCATGCAATCTGCTATGGGGACCCAACTTAATCTGAGCACTGCTTATCATCCGCAATCTGATGGTCAATCTGAAAGAACAATCCAGACTTTGGAGGATATGCTTAGAGCTTGCGTGATCGATTTTGGTGGTAGTTGGGATTCACATCTTCCATTGATTGAATTCTCCTACAACAACAGTTATCACTCCAGCATCAACATGGCTCCTTTCGAGGCTCTCTATGGTCGAAAATGTCGTTCACCAGTCTGCTGGAATGAGATCGGTGAGGCTCAACTTACTGTACCTGACCTCATTCTAGAGACAACTGATAAGGTTAAGAAAGTTTGTGATAACCTCCAGACAGCTCGAAGCCGTCAAAAGAGTTACGCGGACCAACGACGCAAGCCCTTGGAATTTCAAGTCAGTGATCGTGTATTACTTAAGGTCTCACCTTGGAAAGGTGTGATCAGATTTGGAAAGACAGGAAAACTTGAACCTAGATATGTTGGACCATTCAAGATCGTCGAAAGAATCGGTAAGGTAGCCTACAGACTTGAGTTACCTCCTGAACTTGGAAATGTTCATCCAACCTTCCACGTGTCCAATCTCAAGAAGTGTTTAGCTGATGAGAACCCCCACATACCACTTGACGAAATTCGTGTTGATAAAACACTACATTTTGTTGAGAAACCTGTGGAAATCATGGACCGAATAGTCAAATGGCTTAAACGCAAGCGCATTCCTTTGGTTAAAGTTCGCTGGGAATCTAAGCGTGGACCTGAGTTTACTTGGGAACGTGAAGATCAAATGAAGGCGAAGTATCCGCATCTTTTCTCACGAGTTTCCTCTAAACAAATTTCGGGACGAAATTTCCACAAGTAGGGGAGACTGTGACATCTGTGCTTCTAATCATTGTAAACAATTCAGTTATCAATGAAATAAAGTTAGTTGATCCCAATGTTTGTTTGTTTATTTTTGATAATTTTCATATTTTGACTTTTATTCAATTTCAAACTCTATATCGCTTTCTGGAGAATTATACGCAAACTGGTGCGTAAACGTAATCAGTTTAATGTGACAAATACTCCAGAACATCAACATATGCTTAAAATACCTTAAATAACCTTTACATAACTTATAAATAAGTTTTGAAGGCTTTGATATGGCAAAATCAAGTTAATTCGCTTACAGGGACTAAATTTGACAAACTACGAAAGTATGCCAATTTGAACTGTAACGAACATTCCGAAACATGATCATAAGTTAAAAACACCCTAAATACCCCTTACATAGCTTAGGAATAGGCTTTGAGGTGTTCGGTGTGCTAAAATAAACTTTATGCTCATTCAGGGACTAAAAGTGTCAAAAAGTGCATAAGTTTGCATTTTCGCGCATAACTTACGTTCTGAATACATCCGGACATCCAAAAATTTATGTAATCATTAAAATATTATGTTTTAGTGATTGGCTTATCAAAAATCCATTCGTCGCACAATTTGGACCGTTTTTGCGTCCGTTACGACTTCCGTCGTAATTAACCGAACAACGCAATCGTACGACCAAACGAACCGACATCCGGGATATTTTTGAGCATGTTTCATATTCCCTATGCTTTAACATCCTTATGAAGATTAAAAATGGGTTTGACGGGTGTTAGAAGTGCCAAAACATTACCATACGCGCACAGGAACTAAAACTGCCAACTTTGAAAGTTGTTGGTCTGCAGACCAGCATACGGTTTTTAAGGGGAGGACCATACGGTCCGTAAAGCATCCCCAGATGTGCAGAAAGTTTATTCCAGCTTGATCCAGCTATTCCACACTTGTGCAAATGGTTTTGAGCATTTCTAGGGGCTCCCCTGGTTTCGTAAATCTATGGGCTTAAGGTGTACGGCTGTGATTGAATCTCGGTTTTCAAGAAACGATCCTAACGGTTCTACGAAAACTATATATACCCCTCCATAGTTCACTTGCAACCCATAATTTGAATCTGATTTATGCTCTCTAAGTGGAAGTATATGCTTCCTACCTGAGAGAAAATCGGATCAAATCTTGCGGGGACCCTTTGTAAGTGTTCCTTCGTTCTTTTTATGCGTTTTTAGCTTGAAAGTCAAACTGCGTTTGACTTTCTGCATTGACCAGTTTATGGTCAATGCGAAGTTCATTTGAACTTCATAACGTGAGCGTAATCACGATGGTTATAGTCCCTAGTGACTATACCTACTGATTACCACGTTATCTAGGCTAAGTGACGAGTCGTAGTTTCGGCCAAAATGCGTGTTCTCGCGTATTTTGTAACCAAACTACTTTTAGGTATCAAAACCGTTTGTTTTGATACCAAACCTATTTTCTAAATTCGTTAAACATGTTTTAACATGTTTAGCTCGTCACTTTTAGAATTGTGCTTGTCTAGGGTCGTAAAGGAAAGCGATCTAAACAATCGCTTACGCTTTCGAACCCGACCCATTTTGTCGAACATTAGGATCCGACCAAATACTTTAGGTGACCATAGTTGTATATGGAATAACCTTCCGAGGTTATACCTTATGGTCACGTCGTTTAAGTAGTTGTATGATGGGTAGTATATATGCCTTAGGTAAATTACCAAAATACCTTTTTTACGCCAAAATTCATTTTAAGCCTATGTAACCTAACTTTTTATATCTAAACTGATTTAGTAACAATATTAGACATGTTAAGGCATAATTTACTTGTCATAGGGCTAGTTAGGAGTTTCGAACGCGTTTTACGCGAACGACGCGTTAAAGTAGCATAAGCTACCTAAACGGGTCGTAACGGGTCAAAAGCACTTAGGATAAGTTTTGTTTTAGTATGTAGGCTTTGTTAAACCATATTACATGAGTTCCTACACGCATTTGGTTTACAAACCCTCATGCTACCCGGTCCTCCGAATAGGTCCGTTTATTAATGTAGTTACCTATATTAGGTGCCGTTTGATTCCGTAATCTTCTAGCTTTGCTTTGTGGATATCTAAAGTCTATTGAGCAATCTCAAGTGAGTACATAGACCCCTCTTTTACTGTTTTCCAAACCTTTTGGGGTGAAACACATGTGCCTACTTGTTATTTTCATGCTTTCCATGTTTTCATATCATATACTTACTATGTTCATTAGTACACTATTAGTACATAATTTCATTTTCTTTTGTTATGTATGTTCACTTAGCATATTTAGCACATTGATTTACGTTACATCTTCTTTTGCTATGTATGTTAACTTAGCACATTGATTTACATGACTTTTCTGCTTTATATGTTAACTTAGCATATTTAGCACATTGATTTACATGACTTTTCTGCTTTGTATGTTAACTTAGCATACTTAGTATATTACTTTCATTACATGTTTACAATTTGATATAACATTTGGTTTGTTCAACGGGTCTAAATTACATTCATTAACATTAGCTACGCCACTCGGTAGTAAGTAATGGTACCATAGGACTTGACAAATCCCGTTCCTAACATCCTAGGTATGTTTGGGTGTAAGGAATGACTGAATCTGAAAACATTTTTCTTTGATAATATTTACTCTAAGGTTATCCTGCTATCTCAAGGCTTGAATGTATGCGTTAACTTACTGCATAAGTGTTTGTATCAGTAAAACATGTATTTATCTTGCAAAACATAACTTTTGATTTATTTAAAATACTTTGTTTTGTACATTTTTGCTTGTGGTTTAAGTAATCTCATTTTACTTACCATACATGACTTTTGCTTATACATTACATGGTTTGTATTGACAATAGACTTGGTTTACTCATAAACATTTGACAATTGGTTTAAACATTACATTTTGGTGGTTTGTTTGGGTAAGAGATTTACATAACGAGGCGACATGTAGTATGATAAAAGCATGGTGGATACGCCGCTGGTACTTCCTATATGTAAATGTTTTTATGGTATTACATATCGTAGCGTTATTTAAACCATTTCAGTTATACATATTACATTTACAACATATTTTCACTTAAACATTGTTTTACAAATAACTCGGTTTATACAAACTCTTTTTATTTGGTTATTCTTTTAACCATACAATATTCTTTTATATATATACATGTTATTTGATTTTGCTAAACGTTTTTCAAATGATTTATAAAACAAAACAATTAACAAGGTTCATGACTTATTATTATTAAACATTTACTTTAAACTCAAATCATGAATCCTATTTTTCCTAAAACCTATGTAACTCACAGACATTTTTATGCTGACGTACCTATTTTCACATGTGTTTTCAGGAGCTAATGCATAGGACGTTCGTGACACGCTAGGGTGGACTTGGGCCTTGTTATGTACTTTTTGGTTCTTGTTTTAAGACAATGTATTCCACCCTTGGTTTATGAATAAAATGTAATTTTAATTACCTTGGTTGTGGAACAATAATTCTGTTGCAACACTCCCTGACGTTTCCGCCGTGATTTGATGTTTTACGTGGTCCGGGTGTGACAGGTCTGAACCTGAAGGTTCCACCAGGAGAGTGCGCCATCCAAAAACAACCCTGAGATAAAGATAACACTCCGCTGGGGCGAACAGTTACTCATTATCAAAACAGAGTCAGTCTTTTCTGCCCAACGAACAAATGTAACGGCTCCTCCTGTGCCGTCAAAGTTCAATGGCTTGCAGTCCAGGAACTGTTTATAAGTGCAGCCAGTTGGAGGGTTACTTCCAGAAGTGCCACCACTGCGTTCAGAGCGGAGGGCTTCATGCTGCGCTATAGCTTGGGAAATGCGCTCATTGAGTTCGGCCTAAGTTAACGTAATGGTGTCCGTGTCACGTATGGGCGGCATTTTCTTCTATCAAAAGGCATGGGGTAGGTTAGACAACATTCCATAATTGCCTATGAGGTACATACTACCACAAACAAACATGTAATCACCCAATATCACATGCATATATACTCAACAATGTATGAGTAAAGGAACAACCACTGAGCTTTCATATAGGCTTGGCAACTTGACTTATTGTTTGTAATAAGGAAAACAAAATGAACTCAAGGCTTCATCACCTCGGCCATACAAGTTTCATAATAAGAAAGTGGTAGTTATTTTCCTTCTACATTGGTTTTCTTAGGTCTTTAGCTTCACAACGACGGATATGCTTTCCAATGGATGGGGGTTGTACATATAGAGGTGATAGAGAGTGTAGCGTCACAGAATCTTTCCCGCGTGTTAGCCATCTTCACTTGCTTAGAAACCGATTCCCAATGGCTCGTAGACGGGTAGAAGTGTCAGACACGAAGTAGGCAAAGACAGGTTTCCTACTTTGTAAGGTGCTAAGGCAATGGTCTAGGTGTTGTTCTACCAGATGAAGGTGTGAACACCTAGAGATTATTTTTGGAGGGTTGGTGATCATTAGCCTGACCCGCAGAGTCCACCAGGATTTCCATGCACTACAAGTCGTTATTACGTGGGCCCCCGTAATAATAAATTGTCTTGCACGGTTACCCCAACTTTCCCTCATCCAAGCAGATGATCAACCAAAGAGGGGACACTACTGTCCTTATACCTCCGACATGGAAAGGACCATTGCGGTGGTCCATGCGCTAACATCTGTTATCGTTACGCGCGAATAGGCACGATGATTAAACGTAATAGGAATAAGGGGAATTCCTAGTGGTTGGAGGGGCACCTTTAAGATGAATACTTCATCTTCCTAGCCTGGACAAGAGCGTCTTCATTCTTGTTTCGCAAAAGCCACAGGGACCTCGTCCTGCTGATGAGGGTGTTGTCCAAGGTTGCCTCCTCCGCCTCGCTGTCACCACTGTAGTCAGGCACCTTCGCATTCGAGAGGGAAGGGCAGCCATCTTCTACGGAACCAGCTCCGGATCTTGATTGGTAATCACTCCAGTCATGAGCTTTGTAATAAACGCGAGGTCGACATTCTCATCGTGCGAGCCAAGAACAATAATAGGATTCAAAGTCGAAGGTATCTCATTCACGTCAATAATTATTCCGTACACTTACACGTATATATATATATATATATATAGGGGACCGCTAAAATGAAAACCGCCTCGAGTTGTAAGAACCATGAGAACTACACCGTACGGGGCGAGTTGGACCAAATTTTTTTTTCATAAACGTAGATGCGTGTATTATAAACACATTTATAAAAAAATTCAAATAAAAAATGTTGTGTGTGTAGTTTTGAGCACCACAAGTATGTGTTTACGGGTACCGTAAATTTTATGATTTTTTTACGGTACCCGTAAACACAAACTAGTGGTGCTCAAAACTACACACACGACATTTTTTTTTGAATTTTTTTTACAAATGTGTTTATAATACACGCATCTACATTTATGAAAAAAAAATTGGTCCAACTCGCCCCGGATCAAAAAGTTCTCATGGTTCTTACAACTCGAGTTGGTTTTCATTTTAGCGGTCCCCTATATATATATGTATGTATGTATGTATGTATCAATGGATAACTATGTTACTTAGTATAAACAGGAAAATAAATGCATCATATCACATATAACTCTCGTTTATCCTTTTGGAAGGGGGGGGGGGGTCATTTTGTCTTTGGCCAGTCTATCTCACATAGACTATGCCTTAATTGGAACCTTAATTTAGGGTATTCTTCTCCCTACTAATGTCCTTGCCTTATCTTTTCTTTGAAAAATGTTTGCTCATGGATCTTGACGCTTACGTGAATGCAATGAAAAACCTTGTTGTAAAATGTTTTCGTGAGAGAGTCCTAGTGATTGTAGTCTAGACTCGAGAAGGAATCCTAGTTCACTACAAGCGAGGCTCTGATACCAAACTGTCACACCCTGACTTTTGCGGAAGCGTATGATGTGTGACTTGTTTAATATCATTGCATTCAATCATAATAAACAACTATTGTAGGATCGGGATTCGATCAAAACGAGTCGATCAGAAGAGTTCTAGACCAAATCAGAGGCGGAATTCATTGATTTGATCTTCATTGCAGCCAGATTTACACTTAGAAGTAGATTAAATGTCGATTGTATTGATTTAACAAAGATACACGAGCTAGCGACACTTCGGCAGAGCTTCGCTACCGGAATCAGAAGTTACAAATGAAGATCCAAGACCACCTATTTATAGGAAATGCCAGGTCGCACGAACTGGCCAGGTCGCACGAACCTGCCAGGTCGCATGAACCTGCTGGTTTAGGCCTGTTTCCCGTTTCTCTCGAACAACGTGTCATGGTCTATCTATTCTATTACAAGACTCGATACAAGACGAATTCAACAGACATATGCACTAACAAACTCCCCCTTGGATGATGACGAGTCTTCAGTGTATTGAGTCTTCAATCTTGATCGGTCTTCACGCTCTCTCCAAAGTATCTTTCTCTGTAAGCATCCTTCAATCTCTATCTTTCTCTTCCAGAATCTCAACCTGAATCTTCAAATTCTCTTGTTCAGATATCTTGATTCCTTAAGCTCTTCAGCATTAGCAGCTTCTATCTCAAACGCTATTTCAAGATCTGTATCTGGCTCTTACGTCTTCAGACTCCCCCTTTCGATAAGCTGGGATCGTAGTCTGGAATTCACTATCTGCAAGCTTTGAATCAGAAACCTGGCTCTAATCTGCATACGCTTATGCGGAAAATCCTCAGGAGTCGAAACCTAGCTCTTTCAAAGCTTTTTTCCTACACATACTCTACCCAAAACATAAGGTTTTTCATTTAAAAACCTTCATAGTCTAATCGTCTAGACACCATTTGCAAGATAGACAATTTTGACATTTATGTTCTCTGAATATTCACTTGTATTCGTAACACTCAAATTTGGTTTCTAATTAATGAACCATTTAATCATTTCAAAATCAATTCTCATTTCAAACAAACTCTCCCAACCCTGTTGTCGTTCATCATGTTTAGCACTTGGAATTTTGAAAATCAGCTTTCCAAACATCAGTTGTCGAAAATAAGATGAAATAAAATCTTTTTGAATTTTCAAAATTTTATGCTAAAACACACTGAAAATCTTTTTGGATTTTGGGAAATAAACTATATACAGACATCTTTTTGTGAGTTTGTGTAAGAGGATCATATCAGTTTATGGCAAATCACTAGTACCGTTGAGCTTTAAACACTTTAAGTTCTAAACGATTCACTTAGATTGTCAGTATACTGATCCACTTAAATTTTCACACAAAGTTCAACTGTTTGGAGATACAGATTAGTGTTTTAAGGACTTAAACTTATTCGCGTGTCCCACCTCAGAATATACTACCGTATCCAGACTCCTATATTCAGTCTTACAGGTGAATGTACACTAATGATATCTGTAAATGGGTAATGCGAGGCCATGAGAGCTCAGGCTAGAACTTCTGTTCAATCAGAGAGATGATGGCTCGACTTTCGGTGGGTCCCCCTTGGGGATCTTCTTTTCAACAGCACGTGATTAGCATTTTCAATGTTTCATCATTTTTTATGCTGAGGGTGAGCTTTATGATTAAAGCAGTGCAGAGCATTATACGAGTACTAGGCTATTGCTCCCACAAAATCAGAAGTCCAAGTATAATACCCCAGATATCATCACGTATAAAGACCTAGTATGTCAGAAATAGAAAGCCCTTCAAACAAGATTCCAGGGGTTACCTATATATCCGAGAGATGTTTCCCACGAAATAAGTAAGCATTTGATATTTAGGTTTATATCTCGAAAACAATCTACTAAGCGTGTAAAAACCTACTGGCATATCATCAGTGAGACCGTTTATCACATTTTAACTATCCAATTCTTTAGCATACTGTGATTGTCTACTGATGTACTATCATTTCCTCTTTTTCACAACAAAACTCATTTTGATTTTTCAATGTTTTTGGCTTTTTAGATTTTATCATGTTTTTGAATTTTTCAAATTTTCAAAATTTCTAAATTTTTTTACTCCCCCTAAAATCAAAAATATGTTTCAATTTTTTATTTTTCGGGAAAATTTGAAAGTAAAAGCAATAAACTGTACAAATAAAATGACAAACTAATGTGAATTGCTTCAATTCTCCATTCTCTTGGCATAAACAATCAGAACTCCCCTGACAACAAACTATTTTCCCATTATGATTTCAAAACACTTAAGTTTGTTTTAATCAAAATGGTTTTTTTCCGGAAAATTAGTTTGTTTGTCATTTCACAAACATGGGGTTTCATCACATTATTTTCAAATTACCACTTGTAAGTTCACTTTTCCTTTTCTTTATCCACTTGTATGAAAGTTAAATCAAGTTCAACCTAATGACCTTGATTAACCACTTGTAGGTTCTTATCAACAATACAACTTGTAATTCGAAATATCACAATTGTGAATTTCTCAAGAAAGATGCCGATTCCTACTCCCCAATTACCAACCAGGGAGTTCCGGCAAGTCAGTATTTTAAACAATAAATGCTGACACCCAAGCCTGAACAGCTTTGGGTGCATTCGAGTTATTTTCACTCGGTGTGTAATTTCTCCTCTTTGATTCATAAAATTCTTTTACCCCTTTTGCCCTTCCATCAACCATCTTACCAAAGATGTGTTTCACTTTGCCATTAAACGCTTTTTCGACATCGAATTCTTTCTTTTCAGATTAGAATTGATTCAAATTTCCACTTTCACAAATTTTGATTTTAAATTTGCAGCCCGCAATGGTGGAAAGTTGACATCATCCATTGGCGGTACTGACTTTTCTCTTTTTAGCTCAACTTGTGGCTCCTCTGACTTTGACGAGTCAGATTCATCGCCAGAAAGTGGCTCCTTTGCTTCCAAAGAAACAAACTCATCGCCAGATTTAACATCTGATTTCTTAGCAACCCATGTTTGGTTGTTAAGATTCACTCTTCTTTTGTAAAACCTTTTAGAACACTCACCAACTTCATATGTTGAATTTTTAAACACTTTGAATTTGTCCGTTGGTGGTTCATTTTTATCAACATTTTTTTTCTTTAAGTTTAGAAGACACTCTCTGTTGTGTGTTGGTTGCCTTTGGACAGTTCCAGGCGATGTGACCAACTTCATTGCATCGGTAACAGGTTCTTGTCTCCTTTTTCTGATTAGCTTCATTCTTCTCATGTTTCTGTTTTCTGCAAGAAACGCTTTGTTCGATTGCTTCCAGAATGAGCTCTTTTTCTCTTCTTCAGAACTTGCTGGTGAAACAAATACAGTTTTTGATTTAAAATCTTTAATATTTTGATTATTTTCAACATCAAAACCCAACCCCTTCTTTTTGAAATTGCTTTTATAATTCGGTTTCTTTTGATGACCTGGACCTAAACCTTTCTTCTTGTTTAAACGTTGTTGAACTCTAGAAATATATTTAGGTTTTGAAAATCCCATTTTATCTTTTATTTCTGAAAACTTTATTTTTATCAATTTAAAAACTGTTTAATATTTTCAATTTTCACATTTTTAATTGGAAATTCTTTATCAAAATATAATTTTTCGGAATCATTCAAAGTATATGCAACTTTGAGTGTTTCGTCATTCAAATTAATTTTTAATAACATATATTGTTTATTGTAAACCCTTTTGACCAATGATTTTGAACTGTCAACTGATGAACTTGAACTCTCAGATTCAGACTTTGACTCTGACTCCTCATCCTTATCCAACACCTGATCGACCACTTTCTTTATTAACTCAGACTCATGATCAGTGTCAGACGATGTGAATGTGACATCAATGTTGTCTGGTAACTCATCAGTTGTTTCAAACTTTAACTTTATATTGACTGCCTTTTTGACTTGTTCCAAGTTTGGATGTCTCGGTGAATACCCTTCCCAAACTGGAGGCGGACACCTTTTATAATTTGCATTTTGTTTCTTACAAGTATCCGTATCTTTCGATTTCTTATCTTGAAATGCTTCAAAACCTGCTACTGTCGGATAAATTCTATCAATCAAGTAATCAGAACTTGAGTAACTCATTAGCAATCGTCTGATTCTTTCATTCTCAATCTTTTCAGTCTCCAATTCCTGCTTCAATTTTGCACACTCATCAATATAGTGATTGATGGCCTTCTGCTTAGACATCATCACTGCATTCATCATTGTCAAAGCATCTTCTCTTTCTGAGTTTGTCTTTTCCAACTGGTTGACTGTTCTGTTCAACACATCATAAGATTCTTTCACGTACTTAACATCGAACAACAATTTTTCTTTCATCTTGTCTAGCTCACTATACTTTTTATCTTTCTCTTCACAATGTTTGCATGGTTCCAAACATTTCAGACAAGGTTTTGTAACCTCTACAATCTTTTCAATCTCAACAATCTTCTCAGCAACTTTAACTTCTTCACTCTGTTCATCCTTCTCTTCCACCTGAACAACATTCTCACATTTTACCTTTTTCTTTTCTTTTGCTGCTCGTTTCTCCTTTAGCTTCTCCAATTTATCTGCAAAATAAAATTTGAAACTTTCATGAGATAAATGAGTTTTACCAATGTTTATTTGTTTAATTTATTCATCATCATCACTATTATCAATTGATGATTGATCAAAGACTGGTGTTTTTTCTGAACTATTTTCTGAAGAAACAGACTCTCCATCTTGACTTTTCTCATCATTTGCAAACACATCCATCCATTCTTTCATCAACTCTGGCTCTTGAATGATCTGTGCAATAAATGCTCTAAACTTTGAGTTACTTTCAGCTGGAATGTATTTGTCCCAGCTAAATCCCTCTGGCAATCTTTCATCTTATTGATTTGGAGGCATAGTAATACAAGCTTTCTTCTTTCCATCTTCAATCTGAATAGTACGGGATGATGACGGTTGTTGAGCTACCTGATTATATATTGCTTTCCGATAATATTCATTGTTCCCGAAAGGATTCTGAGCTCCACCTGCTTCTCGGTTGGTACATTCCTTCTTGAAATGTCCTTTTTATCTGCACCGAAAACAAGTAACTTTAGACTTATCAAAACCTAAAGTATAAACATTAGCATCACGTAAGTCATCTCTTCCAGTAATCTGCTTAAATTTTTCAGCTTTCCTCAACACGCTCGCTAAACACCACTTAATATCCATTAGCTCCATTTCCTCAGCATCAATCTGATCGTAATCCTCTTTTGTTAACATAGGATTTCCAATCCTTCCCACAACCAAACTCTCATATGATTCTAACACGGTAACTAGTAATGCCATATAACCTTTAGCGACTTCTTCAGAGAAATTCTGGCCGTTCTGAAGATGCAACGCGATGTTGCATTGTAGCACATGACTATTACCATTGTTTGAGCTTTGAGATTGATAATTTGAAGTTGAAACATTAGGATTAACACTCGGATATGAAGAAAATCCACTGTTGTTGATTGAACTTTGATTGAGTGATCCGGATGAGTTTTCTGCTCTGAAAGCGGTCTGGATCTTTGGACTAGCTTCAACATTTTGAACATTACCTTTGAAATACATCTTGATATCTTGTTGACCACTTGAATTGTTCATTCTAGCGATCTTTTGTTGTTCAAGATCTTGTCCTTCAAGTTTTTCAATGAATTGAGCAATTGACAATCTATCATACTCTCCGGTATTCTTCAAAATCATAAGATATGTACCCCACTCTTTTTTGAGGTAAAGCATCGGCTAGTTTTTCAACCCATTCCTCTCGATCTTTTTTTATATCCAACCGAGTCATTGAACGCACTAAATGACAATATCTCTCAATAAGAGTCATTGTAGTTTCACCCGGCAAACTTGAAAACAATTCAAATTCTTTCTTCAATAATGATTTTTTATTCTTGATCATCTCCGTACTTCCTTCAAATTTTGTGCGAAGTGCTTCCCAAATCGAACGTGCACTACCATCATGTTGAAGTAATACGAAAATGTCTTCTTTCACAGCTTGTTGTAGTAAACTGATCATCATTTTTCTACCTTGTACATGTCTCTCTCTTTATCCGAAAATTCAGAAATAATTTTTATAACTCCCATATCAGAACGAGGTCGAACGTACTTAGTTTCAATACACTCCCAAGACCTTAAATGGTTTGCTTGAACTCAATTCTCGAACCATTCTTGCCAACTGTAATATTCTTCAATGCTCATCAACTTAGGAGGTTTTTGTAACGTTCCTGTTTCATTTTCCATGTTCACGCTTTGAGCAACTAAACTTGAAGTAGCTGAGGTACTACTGAATGCGTTGTAGAATTTGTTTCCATGTTTCGGTATCGAGAGTTCCCAATAACAGATTGTTCATACGATCTGGAAAATTGGAACGGTCTGGAGCTTTCAAACGAGTTGAAACTTTTCTCACAATCACGAATTCAGGTCGTGCGACCTGAAACCCAAATTCAAACGATTTGAAATCTTTTCACATGATCTGGATGTTTCTTAAACGACCTGAAGACCTATTAATCCACACCGTATGAACTCGTGCACAAATGTCAAACGGCCTGAAGTGATAATCCAAGCGACCTGGATAATTTCAAACTGTGCGACTTGAATAAACTTCCAAACGATTTGGGATTGATTTTCAAGCGACCTGACTAGTTTCAAACGATTTGAAGCTCAATCTCAAACGACCTGAGGAATATCTTTCAAACGAACTGGATCAAACTTATAAGCGATCTGGCCCAAACTTACAAACGATTTGGAAACCTTTTAAACAATAATGTGCTGACAATACTTTGAATTACTACAAAGTAACATGCAAATTCTGAATGGCCGATGACAACAATTGCAATTATAATTCTATTGGGCCTCTATATAAACCAATCACATGGGCCGAAGACTTTAATGCAAACAATGACATAATTGAGTTTTATCAATGGTAATGGTAATGGCCGACAATCTAAGTTCACAACTCAATTCTCATTGTGCCGATGACATTTTGTTTTATGTGAATTGATAACAAGCACTAGTCTTTACATGGACTGTTGTTGTATTCACGTGATTAACTAATGAATTTCACCGATTGCATTTAATGAGCTTTGACTGACAAAAAGCTAAGCAAGTTGACTTAAATGAAGTAATATGAATGAGGTGTCAATGAATCGGGATTCCTTCAAACAATTTGATCAACTTCAAATGACCTGAGCCACCTTGTGCGGACTGGGTTATTCAAACCGTACGACCTGAGACTCTCTCAAACGATCTGACTTAGTTTCACACGATCTGACACACCTCGTACTACCTGATTTGTTCAAACCGTGCGACCTGAGATACTTTCGAACGATCTGAAGTTTTTTCACGCGATTTGGTTCAAAATTCAAATGGTTTGGATGAATATCCACCTCGTTTGAGTATTCTAAGTCCAAAAGTTCATCATTTTGTCAATTTTTATCAATTTTTAGGTTGAATTTGGTTCTGATTTGTTCACGGATTGATTAAAACTCAGTTTTACGTGTTATATGTCAAAATCAGGTCATATTAACCGTAAATTCGTTGAAATTTTGAAGAAAAAGTGTAGAATAATGAGTAGAAATCAGATTTATCCTTGAAAACAAGCTGAAATGGTAAGAACTCTTCCTCCTGAGCTCTGATACCACTTGTAGGATCGGGATTCGATCAAATCGAGTCAATTAGAAGAGTTCTAGACCAAATCAGAGGCGGAATTCATTGATTTGATCTTCATTGCAGCTAGATTTACACTTAGAAGTAGATTAAATGTCGATTGTATTGATTTAACAAAGATACACGAGCTGGCGACACTTCGGCAGAGCTTCGCTACCGGAATCAGAAGTTACAAATGAAGATCCAAGACCACCTATTTATAGGAAATGCCAGGTCGCACGAACTGGCCAGGTCGCATGAACCTGCCAGGTCGCATGAACCTGCTGGTTCAGGCCCGTTTCCTGTTTCTCTCGAACAACGTGTCCTGGTCTATCTATTCTATTACAAGACTCGATACAAGACGAAGTGAACAGACATATGCACTAACAAATATATGATCAAAACGATGTTCATCCATTCATAAAATTTAAAGTATTACAAACACCGGTTATTTAAGTTTTAAAAACAACCTTCGACTAAGTCATAAACCAACAAAAGTGGATGACATCTAAACTTGAAATCCACTTCTAGAAACAACACTCGCGCCCAAGATCCAACCTGTTACCTAAAATACATGTAATTTTGGAAAACATTAACAAAAGTTGAGCGAGTTCATGCGTTTGGTTTGAGAACTGAAAAACTTGTAAGCCTTTAAGAGACTCCTTTGAAAACAGGTATGAAAAGCATTTTAGAACATATCAAATTAATGTTTTACAAGGACGTTAAAGCATGTGAGGCATAGGGAGCATTCAAAATGAGTAGACTTATACCCTCGTCGATTCCCTCGACTATGTCGAATTCTCACTTCGACTACGTCAATTCACCTTGACTCCGTCAATTTACCTTGACCATGTCAATTCACCTTGACCATTGTCAATTTACCTCGACTGGGACACCGAAGCACTCAAGTGGTCACATAAGTACCATGAGTGGGGTTCGGCCGTACCCGTTAGATCTAACCTTCGTCCCTAATTAAGAATTAATGGCATTTCAAATTCAATCTATGCTCACATGATCTAATTAACTCATTTCATACCGTTTAAACATTCGTAACATGTATTCCACCCCAGAGAGTTATAAAACCAGAAACAGTTTAAGAGAAAAGGGGGGACATGAACTCACAGTTTTGCGTTCTTCAATCTAACGTAACTCACGCTGCTACTAGTGTGCACGACTACCTACAACATACTACGGTCTATTAGCCGAGCGGGTCGTGCCTTGACTTTGTATTAATTAGTGTCTTTGAGTTACGTATCTTTGTGTCCTTAATATTATTCCAAGTTATATAATTATTTGTTAAAATAATAAATATTTTAACTTAAATTATAATTATTAAATTTTGGAATAATTGTTGAAACAATTATTTTGACTTAATACTTCCCAAGTATTTATACTTGTATTTCCTTCCCAAGGATGGGTGTATCTTTCACTTGTATATTTTTGCCATGTATTAGGGTCATATTCCGGTGTGTATTTATACGTATGAGAATACGTAATTTTTTTATTGTATTCATTAAGTATTCTTAGACTTAATTTTGTATTAACTTTTCCGGAATATTTTCTTTAATAAAAGTTCACCAATATATATTTCCAAAACATATATTTTAAGAAATATTACTTAAAAAAATTATTTATAATTTTTCTTTTGGCAGAAATACTTGTATTCTCTCGTGAGTTTCAAAAATAATATATTTTCATGTCTATCTTGGAAAATATATAGACTCGTTTTTCTCCAAAAATGATGTTCTTCATATTTATTTGAGAAAATATATCTTTCACCTCAAAATATTGTATTTCGTGTTTGTGTAAGAAAATATATATTTCTTAAAAATAATATATCTTCTAAAAACTTCAAGAAAAATATATTCATTCTTGCCAAAAATAATATATTTTCCCTTGTCAAAATATGGTATATTCTTGTAGTAATTGTAAAAAAAAAAAATCATATTTCGTTTCCTTGTGTCCAAAATATACTTGTAAATTAAATTCCGGAATTTTTCGTAAGTTATGTTCCTGGTTCGGTTTCACCAATATTTTGTGTACAACTTGTGTATTTATTCCTTGGAATTTTGGTAATATTTTGGATTGTAATTCTTGGTACTTTGGTGAGTTATATTATTTCAAGCCCTAAAATAATATAACTAATACACATAATATACAAGTAATCACACAAATTGTGCCATCTAAATATATATCCCTAAATATATACTTAGTCACTTTTATTTATCAAAAACAACCTCCTATGTTTGTAATTTTTGTAGCAAAAATTATGGCAAATTTTATATGAAAAACCATGGTTAAAATTTTACTTACAAACACTTGTTTAACAATATTTTTCTAAGTGTTTAAATTCTACAAAAATTTTGCCATAGTTTCCCCTTAAAAATGGAGGTTTCCGTGCTTTCAAAGCATATCATTTTCTTTTAAAATCATCATCAATTATCAACAACATAAACAAGACTTACCATATGCTTTAAATACACAATTTACACTTTGTCATGAACTTGAAATTTTGTAAAAAGTTGTAGTAACTTATTATGCTATTTGGTAGGTTAAGTTACCCTTAAAAACATAGTTTATAGTTTATGAAACTCATTCTTGAAGATTTTAGTCCTTCACAACTTGTATGAACATTTTCTAAAAATATTTCTTCTTGTATTTTTCTTGTTAACAATATGTTTCTAACTTTGATTTAATACTTAAAACATGTTTACTTCCTTTAAACACCATGTGTGACACCTGTGTCTGTAATCATTGTAAACAATTTAGTTATCAATGAAATTATGTTATTTGATCCCAATGTTTGTTTGTTTATGTTTGATATTTTTCATGATTTGATTTTTGTTCAATTTCAAACTCTATATCGCTTTCTGGAGAGTTATACACAAACTGGTGCATAAACGTAATCAGTTTAACGCGACAAACACTCCGAAACATCAATTTATTCTTAACATACCTTAAACAACCTTTACATAACTTAGAAATAAGTTTTGAAGGCTTTGGTATGGCAAAATCAAGTTTATTCGCTTACAAGGACTAAATTCGACAAACTGCGAAAGTATGCCGATTCGTACTGTAACGAACATTCCGAAACATGACCATAAGTTAAACATACCCTAAATATCCTTTACATAGCTTAGAAATAGGCTTTGAGGGGTTCAGTGTGCTAAAATAAACTTTTTGGTCATTCGGGGACTAAAAGTGTCAAAAAGTGCACAAGTTTACATTTTCGCGTATAACTTACGTTCTGAATACATCCGGACATCCAAATTTTATGAAATCATTAAATTGTTTTATTTTAGTGATTGGCATGAGAAAAATCCATTCGTCGCGTAATTTGGATCGTTTTTCGCGTTCGTGCGTACTTCGTCGTATTTAAGCAAATAACGCGTCCGTATGACCAAACGAACCGACATCCGGCATATTTTTGAGCATGTTTCAAGTCCACTATGTTTAGGAATCATTGTAGGCCCTTAAAGTTGGCTTAACGGGGCCTAAACGGGTCAGAAATCAAGGTTTTTACAGTCCAGGGACCATTGTTGCCATTTCTGCCAAACTAGGACCAGGCGGGCCGCGTAGCCCTTGTCTGTCTCTTACGCGGGTCGTGTACTAACAGCAGATCAGTACAGAATCTGTTAAAACTTGTTCCAGCTGGTTCCAACCCTTGCACATGGTATTTTGACATCCTAGGGGCCATTCTAAGGTGCCCATGGTTTTACAAAACCATGGGTGCACTTGTACGGTTGTGATCGAAGCTCGTTTTACGATGAACGATCCTAACGGTCTTGGCTTTCCTATATAAACCCCACCCATTCATTGTTGCAACTCACATTGATTCTGAAATTTCTCTAAGTTGATGTGTTTATCACTTCATACCTGAGAATATTTGGAATCAAACCTCCATTCTTGGACCCGTTTTAAGTCCTCTTTCGTTCTTTTACGCGTTTTAGCGTGAAAGTCAAACTTTGATTGACTTTCTGCATTGACCAGTTTATGGTCAACACGAAGTTTGTTTGAACTTCATAACGTGAGCGTAATCACGATGGTTTTAGTCTCTAATGACTATACCTACTGATTACCACGTTTTCTAGGCTTAGTGACGAGTCGTAGTTTCGGCCAAAATGCGTATTCTTGCGTATACTTTCGAACTTGACCTGTTTGGTCGATCATCAGGATCCGACCAAACACATTAGGTGACCATAGTTGCATAGGGAATAACCTTCCGAGGTTATACCTTATGGTCACTTCGTTTAGTTAGTTGTATGATAGGTAGTTTATATGCCTTAGGAAAATTACCAAAATGCCCTTTTTACGCCAAAATTCATTTTAAGCATATGTAACATAATTTTAGACATCTAAACTGATTTAGCAACAATATTAGACATGTTAATGCATATTTTACTTGTCATAGGACTAGTTAGGCGGTCCGAACACGTTTTACACAAACGACACTTTAAAGTAGCATAAGCGAACTAAACAGGTCGTAATGGGTCGTAAGCACTTAGGATAGGTTCCGTTTTAGAATGTAGGCTTTGTTAAACCATATTACATGAGTTCTTACACTCATTTGGTTTACGAAACCACATTTTATCCGATCCTCCGATTTAGGTCCGTTTATTAACATAGTTACCTATATTAGGTACCGTTTGATTCCGTGATCTTTCTATCATTGCTTGGTGGTTATCTAAAGACTATTAAGCAATCTCAAGTGAGTACATAGTCCCCTCTTTTACTGTTTTCAAACATTTTGGGGTGAAACACATGTGCCTACTTGTTACTTTCGTGCTTTCCATGTTTTCATATCATATGCTTGTTATGTTCATTAGTACACTTATAGTACATGATTTCACTGTGTTTTTGCTATGTATATCCATTTAATGCACACTTAGTACATCGTTTTACATTACATTTCATGCTATGTATGTCCATTTAGTGCATACTTAGTGCATTATTTCACATCACATCACATGCTATGTATGTTCATTTGTTGCATACTTAGTACATTTGTTTTTTATCACATGCTTACATTTTGGTATGACATTTAGTTTGTTTAAATGGGACAAAAATACGTTCATTAACATTGGCCATGCCGTTCGTTAGTAGGTAGTGGTACCATAGGAAATGACAACTCCCATTCCTGACATCCTATGTATGTTTGGATGAAAGGAATGACCGAATTCGATACACATAACTCAGATAAACCTTTAGTTTGTTTAAGGGTTTATCGCCACAGTCTCAAGGATTGAATGTACGCATTTTCACAATACCGCATAGATGTTTGTATCGGTATAGCATGCATTTCCACAAAACATAACTTTGATTTAAACTACGTTTTACTTCAATACCTTGTTTTGTGCATTTTACCTATGGTTTAGTTGATGTATTTCACATGCCATACATGATATTTTGGATACACATTACATGATTTACATATTGACACATAAACATTTTGGACAATTGGTTTAAACATAAACATTTTACATTGGTGGTTTGTTTGGGTAAATAATTTAAGTAACGAGGCGTGTGTAATATGATACAAGTATGGTGTAAACGCCGCTGGTACTTCATATATAAAAATGCTTGTATGATATTACATATCGTGGCGTTATTTAAATTATTTCAATTTAGACATACAACATATTTTAACAAGACACTGTTTTACAAAAAGTTTATTTAATATCACTCATTTTTACTTGGTTACTTAATTAACCATACATCATTCTTTATATATAACCTGATTTTCTTATCAAGTTTTCGTATGATTTATAAAAGAAAACACTTAACAAGATTCATGACTAATTTTTGTTAAAACATTCTTTTAAACTCAAGTCATGAATCCTATTTTTACAAAACCTATGTATCTCACAGGCATTTTTATGCTGACGTACCTATTTTCACATGTGTTTTTAGGAGCTGTTGCATAGGATGATCGAGACACACTTAGGCGGACCTGTGCCTTAGTGATTTAAAAACGAAGCTAGAACTAGTTTAATTATGTGATGTACTCTTGTTTCTTTATGTTTAAGACAATGTAATCCTTTTTGTTTATGAATAAAACATAACTTTAAATACCATGGTTGTGAAATAATAATTCTGTTACAACACTCCCCGACATTTCCGCCGATGTTGCATGTTATATGCGGTCGGGGTGTGACAGAAGAGTTGGTATCAGAGCCAATGGTTATAGGGAATTAGGTTATTAGTAATGCTTTGACCTAGACTATAACTTTTCTAGGACCCCAACACAAGTTATCTTGTGTTTAGATCTTAAAACATGCACTTCACCTATCCTTAGGTGATTGCTAAAACAAGAACCCAATTTTCCGAAACGATTTTGAAAATCAATCTTCTGTTTTTAAATGATTTATTACAAGGTTTTGAACCCTTTGATTTTTCAAAATGATTTTGAAAATTTATCATTACAAGATAAGTATTGGTAGCACCTTTTAAATAATTATGATGTGCATTTGACTATTCAACATAAACAAGGTAAAAGAATGCAAGTAAACAATAAATAAAAGGTTAAATGGTGGTTGTTGAAGACCGACCGCAAGGCTGTCTTGCTTATATATATATATTGACAATATAAAAGGCATATATTTGGTTCATTTAAGCTATGTTAAGTATGTATAACATATACTTACCCATCTAATCAAGTGTAATAACATGTGGTTAGGGATAAAATGGGTATACAATATGGTATTTTAATGTGCGACAACATAACTAGTGTAACAAGTATGAAAAAGAAACATGTTTCTAGTGTTGCAAAGAATAAATAAAGTATGGAAATGATTAATCTAGTATAAGTACGTGTAGAATGAGCAAATTGTGTAGTTTCGATTAATCGTTTGTGCGCTTAAATATGTTTATGATACGAATACACAATACGTTTACAATTAAATCAAACGTTTAAATGAATATACGAAAAATGTTTATTTCATAAGAAGAGTTCCATTTTGTTACAATCAAAGTCCCGGATTTATGACGCTTCAAAGCGAGGTACGACTACATGGAGGAATAAACTTCTGAAAATAGTAATGCATTACGATCTTTCTAAGAACGGTAAGCTGCGAAAAGCGAGGCTTTACAGTCTCCCCCCTTTAGGAAATTTCATCCCGAAATTTATTCAAAAGGAAGACTTTGAAGAAAAATATTTTGGCTAAGACGTTTGACAAAAATTGAGATTTGGAGATTCGCGACGTGTTGAAAATGTATGAAATAGTTGAGGAATGAAAGGATTGGTTTGTAAAAGAGTTTGTTTAACATAATGATTTGAGGCATTAAGTGTAAGTAAAACGGGTATGTGTGTGTATAGGCCAAGTAAGTTTAAACAAGTTCGAATAACTTGAAATGGAGAGGTATTTTAAAATATGTTATGCTAAGAAAAGTTGTCGTATAAAACGGTTCTGGAAGTAAAGGCCAACTAAGTGTGTTTACGCATAAATAAAGAATGGAAGAAAGTTTTTAGAAATAAAGAGGTATTTTAGGGTTGGAATGTTTAAACCGATGGATTGTAAGTAAGACTTGTAAAAAGTCAAAGTATAATTTGAAATAATTGTGGTCTGAAAGTGAACGAGCGATCTAGTAGATGGATGCAAGGATAAAAAATGGTATGAGTATTGGGTATAAACAAATACGAGATGTTAAGAATGAGGTCTCGTCATGGATAATCGGGTATCGCGCGTTTAGCAATGCGTTTGTGAGCTGTTAACATTTGTGTAGTATGTCTAAATAGGGTCTGCAAAACATCAAATCTCTCATGGCACGTTTTACGAAGATTTGATAACATGGTGAAAACACTTATATATAGGAAGTACTAGCGACGTATCCACCATGTTTTAACCATGTTACGTTCGTTTCGTATTCGGTGTCATTTTACGTTTCATGTATTACCATTCACAATAGTACACTCTATGGTTCTCATACGCCTATCACTATAATCCCGTGTGCACCCGCGATTATATTGATCATCGCATGATCTGCATAGCTTGTACTAGTTGTGTATGAATCAGGGTATACACAAATTTGAAAATAAGATTGCATATGTATAAGAATGTAGTATATAAGCAAGTCCATGCTTAAGTATGTAAGGGACCCACGCAAGCGAATCCCTCGGATTTCCACTCGCATACGGGTTTGAATGTATGAGTATGAATGAAAGTATGAGCATAGATATAAGTTCAAGTATGATTATTCATGTAAGTATGAGTATAGACATAAAACGTATGAGTAGTACGTGTATAAGTATAAGCATAAAACGTATGAGTATGAATGTATGCACGATTAATAAAAACTACGCATATTGTGTATGTTGAAGTATAACGAACTCGGGCATATACAATGCTCGAGAATTTGAAAATGTAAAACGAATGATATGAGCGAACTCGTCGCGAGGTAACGATTAAAACGTGTATGATGATTTACATGTATTGTTGTTTAAGCGAAATGTTGAGTTAATCGAATCAAAATTGATTGAGTTGAATTGGAAGGTAGGATATAGTTTGTAAATGTAAAAGTATTCATTGCTTATGCATAATGTATTTTGTAATGAATGAAATGCTACTTTTGTTTTAAAAAGAGTTTACGTATGTTGAAGATTGTCGGTCCCCATGAAGTCTTCTAGCCCACGTGTTTTTTGAAATTTGAATGACGGATTAAGCGGTGTAGAAAACATTTTTGAAAATAACGGGTTTGTTTCATTTGCATCAAAACAAGAAATTTTGAATTTTGAAGATCCTTGTGAAAACGTCGATCCTTAGAAAAGAAATTTAGCAACAGGACTTAGTGATTGTTTAAAAAAATAACCAATAACTTGTTGATGTTGAAAAGCGTCTTTGGTAAAATGATCGTATAATATCTATAAGACCTTATAAGTATATGAGAAAGTTGGTTTGAATTCCGATTGGAAATGAAAGTCTTGAGTGTGGTGATATAACATGAGTGCGTATTTTATTGATTAAGTCGAATGTGAAGTTCATGGGCAAGAGATTCATTGGACCGATTAAATTGATAGGTAGCATCTCGTAAGGTTTTGAAATTTGGGTAATAAAACGTTTTAAGACATGATTAAGAATCTCGTGTATATGAGTTGAGTGAAAATAGATTGTAGAATAAGAAGTACGTTTGATAAAATATTGTATTTTGAAATCGGTATAAGTAGGTATTTTGAATTATGATAAATGATTTAGGTATAAAACATGATCGGGTTTGCATAATAAGATATTTTGAAGGAACATTTTTGGTAACGATCGCCTAGGTAAGGGAATCACCCCTAACTCGTTGGTGAGGTCGTTTCAAGAAAGAGGGGGTGGAGTTAATCGTCAAGGTAAGGAAATCACTCCTTTCTCGATGATATGTCTCCACTTGTCGTTACAAGGAATGTGAATTTAAATTATATGAAATCATGCATATTTATAAATGTATGGAAAAGATTCAATATGTTGTGTGTGTGAGAAGAAAATATCGAAAGTAAATTTTGAATTTGGAAGGTTGCATCGTATGTTTGATTAAAATTTGGATGGTTCCAAGACGGAACTTTGACTAACCAAAGTGGTCGAAAAGTCTTTCGAATTTGAGGAGCATGCTTTGGCCTAATAGGTGGAATACTCTCGCCGACAAGTCGGTTAACGGTATTTACCCTTCCGGTTACTACATGTCCCAAATCAATTGAAATTTCGAGACTTGACGGGATTTATGAAAATCAGGGAGTGGAACTAGTCGACAAGGTGTGAGTTTCACCCCTAACTTGGTGATTTCGTATCCTAAGTGTGGTTGGTACTCGTCGGGTCAAAATTTAATTTCAACACTTTGGCGAGGGTCCACTAGAATTTGAAATTTGAATTTCTCCATCAAGGTGAGGATTTCACTTCTAACTTGATGGTGAATTTCGTGTAAAAAGAAAAGTAGATGGATTGAGAGTTGTTCACCAAGTTGTGGGTTTCACGCCTATTTTGGTGAAGTCGTCTCATTTGTGTATTACGAGTGGTTAGTATAAACGAGTAACAGACGTGTGTTCAAAATAATAATAATAAGTATATGCACAATAAGCATCTCAATAAAATAATACGTAAAAGACATTTCAAGAATAGCACATAAAGAATGGGACAATACAACAAGTATTAACAAATAATAAAACAAGTATTAGCACAAAAGTGACATATGTTTAAAAGGTCAAAAGAAAATAAATAAGGAGCAAATAGAGTATCATGCAAGCGGTTCAAGCAAAACATAAGAATAAAGCTCTAGAACTATAGACTAGGTAAAAAGCATGGCAATTTTTCCTAATTCCCTATAGTTATGGCTCTGATACCAATCTGTCATACCCCAACCAATGGCGGAAACATCAGAGTGGGACTAGTTCGAGATTGTAAGAGACTTCATAACACTATTTGTGACAATATTTAATTCAACCGATTTCATTTCATAATCAAATTGTCAAACATTACAAGGAAATTCAAATAACAACATTGTTCATAACATAAACATAACAAAATCGATACAACACTTTAAACCTAAACGTCTAAGTGAGTATCTAGGCATCATTGCTAATCCATTTCATAGCATCATCAATCCTCAACCTGTAACATGTTTAAAATACAATTCAATGCAAAAGCAAAGGCGAGTATACAAGTTTAAGAATAAGTATAAGTATAAAAGTTTAAAACGAATCCACATGGCAACTTAGTTTATACAAGATCAACATAACATGGCATGCAATATTTCTAGTCAACCCTCTGTTTACGCAAAATGATATAATTCAACATGACCACTAGTCTACGGGAGGTGCGTTACTCCTATAGCGCTATACATGTCAAATGGAGGCTCGTATAAAGCTAATGACTATAGTATATCACATAAGTATGGTCCACGTATAAGCATCAAGTATAACAACATAGTATTCATGTATAAGGATTGTTTTCTGTAACACCTCGAAAATTCACGTCCTAGAATGTATTGACACGTGTCATAAGCTTGAACGTGTGAAAGAATGTTCTAGAAGGACTAAAGTTGACAAACATGGAAAGTATGTGAATATAAGGGTTCTAAATGTCAACAGTGAATAAATATACTTCACAATAACCCTACATGATGTTTATGCCTTCAAACGAATAAATCATGGATCATACGAAGCTAAAAATGAAAGAAAGTGAGAGATTACAAACTACAGGGGTTAAATGTGTCAACATGTTTAAAGTATACCTCTGAGTGACCTTTTAGCAAACCCGAAGATTTGTAATGATTAATTATACTCACTAGAATGCACGATAAAAATTTCATAAAGTTTCTTTATCGTATGAGAAAGTTATGATAAAATTCGTATACGAGGGGTTAAAGCGTCAACGTTGAAAGTTATGACTTTTCGGGTAAACATGAAGTGTCCAAGAACTTAACAAAGTGGGTATAAGTCATGAACCCCTTATAAATCAAGTTGAGGGGCTCAAAATGCAAGAAATAAAGTTCGGTTGACCTTTCGAAGGACCAAGAGCCAAGGATGCAAACTGAAAAGAAATCTGTTGCCCTGATAACTGGCTTACGGACCGTAAAGGTCCACCCTTACGGTCCGTAAGGGTTGCCCAGATGTAGCAAATCGTGAATATTGGTTGTTCAGCCTTGGAACCGACTTAGATCAGATATTTTCACTTCATGGGCGACCCCTACATGTTCCTAGGCCTTAGGGGCACTTGTAAATGATCTGGGATCCATGGTAGCATTAGTTGTCAACAATCTAATGGATTAAAATCACTATATAAAGCCTTCATGTTGCAACATTTTGAGCACACCATTCCATCTGCACTTGTGGAGCTTCCTAGAGCATAGGAGTAGACCCAAGTCATCCCTAATAGTGCATTAGACTTTGGTAAGTATGCTTAACCTTTCTTAATTGAGTTTTTGCTTAGTTTTAGCTTAAAAGTCAAACCGTCGTAATTAACGGTTGACTTCACAATTAATCACTAATGGTCCAGTGATTAGTCGAATTGAAAGTAGTTATAAGTTGGTAATTATGTGGGCAATAAACCCTTAAAAGGGCACCCTCTGATTCCCACTCTAACTAGGTCAAATGTCGGGTCAAACTTGTTATTAAAAAGTCAACAGAATACTTATTTTCCAATTTATGCATAATTAGCAATGTAGAACCCATACAACCTGTTTGATCATTAATATAACTTGGTAATTAGTGTAAGAACATGTCTAAACATGTTCAACCCGACAATTTTCTGTTTAGACCCGGTTCGGAACCGAAAGTCGCAAAACTTTGACTTTTGCTTTGACTTCAGTTCTGACCCGATTTAGTATGATTTGGAAATGCCTTAGAGCTTCCTTCGGACCAGGTTACATGCTAGTATAACCCTCTGTGATTATACACCTTGGTTCATTAGTTAACCAATTAAAATGCATGATTCCGTTAATTGCCTATATGTTGACCATTATGCCCTTTTCACCATAAAACATGATTTTTTTAAAAATGTAAAAGAGTAGAAACCTTAGTTACGGATATATAAACTTGTACCCAAAATTTGACATCAGTTTGAGGTGTAGATTGAGAGTTATGCTCATTAGCGTAATTAGAAAGCTTTTTAGCGATTAAACGACATAATTAGCATATGGCCTATTTTAACTCACTTTTTGATATCAAACTTTTTACCCACTGATGTAATATATTATTTTGGGATTTTTGAAGATTTTTAATTAATTTTAGGCTGAGCATAACTTAGGGTTATAAGCTTGATCCGGTAATTGTCGGTTTTGCCCTTTTGGGGTATAAAATGAGTTTTACATATCTTTTCGACCCCAAACCTTTTGCTACTGATTTTACATGATAAATACGTTATTTTAAACCTTCTGGAATAATAAAAATATCAGCTTTCTATATAGAACCCGGAAACGGCTTCTAATCGTTTTTTTTTAAGCGTTTTTAACGCATAGTATGTACGGAAACTATTTTAAACATACAAGGGTTGATACCTACTGATATTTTAGGTAAATTATAATATTTTAACAGTAAGCAAAAGTTGTTTAACTCAGACTTCAGTTTTGAGCTTTTCGTCTTATGTGAAATTACCAAAATGCCCCTACGGTGCATAGTTTGGTTATAATTGATAAATTTCACATATATGCAATACCCTGCTGTTATAACTTAGTAAATTAAGTATCTTTGCTGATTATAACAGACCTGTAACTCAGGTAAATACTTAACCTCTTTTATAATCTTTAAAATGACCAAAATACCCCTACGGGGCTTAAATTGAGATTAAACTCGTTTTGGGCATAATGGAAGGTATCCTACTGATATCACAACATATTTAAGGCATATTAACTTAGGAAACCTGTATATGACTCTTTTGGTTACTCGTTACGCACTTGTCGCGTTCGGATCGGCTTATGTAACTAGTTTACATATATTAGCCGAAACGGGTCAAACCATATCGTTTTTATCTCAAAAGCCAGAGTGTGTTTAAGTTACCCATATTAGACAAGCATGCAAGCTTGTCGGGTCAAAACCACATTCTAAACCAGGCTTCGCTTCTTCATGCGTTTGAACCGTGTCTTCTTTTTTAAACTAACTGGTCTAAGCTTAGGCTTAATTAAAGACCCGTTAGAAATCTAATAGGTTATTATAAACCTTCGTTCCAGATTAGGAGCCCATTAAAAGTACTTGCATTTGCTGTATTTGATTGATACTTTGCTCAGGTAAATACTCTTAACTTATTTTCCCTATACGAGCTTGGGATACGGTACTATAAAAGTACCGCTTGGTCGGGTATGTAGTCATTTAAATCGGATTGTGATTAATGTATTTACATAACTCGCTTTATTCTGTATTATTTGGTGTATGGCCCTTGGGGGTTAAATGACCATGTCCCAGATATCCTTGGCATCATTTTACGAAATGGCCACGACCTAAGCACGGGATGTAGGCGTACACTTGACAGATGCATTATGTAAAAACTGGTAATCCACTAAAGGAATCAACCTTGTGGGCATTATACATATGGCGTGTCAGTTAACTTAAGTCCGGCCCTACAAACCGGCCCTAATGGACGACAAATGAGTAAAACTGTATACAAGATTATTTTTGAATAATTGTCCCAAGTTATAAAAGATATTTTTGCCGAAGTGCATTCAAATCAATTTTCAAACTCTTTTCTAAATGAGTCAGTTGAGTTGTATTTACCAGTGTAAACTGACGTATTTTCCAAAAAGGCTAAGTGCAGGTGCTAGACGAAATAGGCTGGCTACTCTAGGCATCATTACTCAAGTCTCGCAAGCTCTAGATGTCAAAGTCTGTTGAACAGTTTTCCTTTTTATTTTGATCCGCCTGTGGATCCTTTACTATCCGTTGTAATACTGGATATTACTTTATATTCGGATTGTAATATATTTATCTTTTGCTTCCACTGTGCATTTATATATATTGTGTTGTTTGACTATGATGATATCAACTACGTCACGATACTCCCCCACCGGGCCCACCGGGCCCACCGGTAATACGTGGAAAGTCGGGGTGTGACAGGTTGGTATTAGAGCCAACACTGAGTGAATTAAACACTAGTCATTTGTGTTTAATCTCAGTTACACAGATGCACATTCTTGAGTCTAGACAAGAACATAGGACTAATCCTAATTCGTTTCATTGTCTTTTGATTGCTTCTTTTGTTATTTTCTGATTAGCCCTTGCATGGGCAAGTCATTTTCTTAAGAAGTCCCGTTTAGGGCAACCATATACTTGTTTAAATTTTAATGGAACGATTATGTTTAAAATATCATTCCTATATTATAAGATCTACCATTATGATAAAATGGCAAAATCTAAAAAGAACAAGACCTAGCCCATGTGTCACATTAAGACAAGGCCAAGATGGTAGTTCCACAATTAGATTCAGATCCTTGTTAACATTTCAATTTAGAAATTTTTCTGCGTTAATTATTAAAAAGAATCTAAAGGGTAAAACCTAGCCTAAATGTCATTATAGACATGGCCAAGATGGTAAAACTTTTTCAAGAGATTCAATTCTTTGTTAAATATCTGAAAGCATATTATCATGCTTGACAAAATGTGATACGATAAAATCACATGAGTCATTCTTAAATGGGTTATTTTTAAATTCCCTTATTTATGTAATCATCCCTTATGGATGAAGTGCCCACGGGCTATAAATAATGTCCTCTGAGACTAAAGACAGTGGTAGCCTACAACTCCCTGTCAAGAAAAGGTAATGAGCTTTGATTCAAACCTTAATGCCTCGATTCTCTGAAATCATGGCGTATAAAATTAAACTTGTCTACGTAACTAGGCCGTTTGTGCTATTATTAACTTATAATTTAGGATTATGATAAAGATCCTGAACAATTATATATTTATCAAATTAACTAAAATGTGTATTAAAAACATGGTTAATAAATCGTTTAAAACGATAGTACTGTATGGGCTTCTAAATAAACCTTGCCCTTATTTCTTTTTGTAGCAATTAAAACTACCAACATGGCTGACTCTGACGAGATAAACAGTCATCCTCTGGAAAACCACGATGATGATAAGATTAATATAACCAGAGGAGAGCTTCGTACACTGATTGATACAACTGTATCTAAAGCTGTAGAGGAGCAATTCAGGGAGTATAGTGGGACTCATAGTAAAGCCTCATCTGTACCCCACTCTAAGTCTGTCCCTAAGACTCATTCTGAGGCTCATAGCAAGCCACCCTCAAAGAAAGATGATGATCGACGTTCATCTAATCAACACAGTGTTCCATCCAAGAGGATAGTGTTTGATGATTAACCACGTACCAAGTCTTGTACCTATAAGTACTTTGTTTCCTGTAAACCCCGAGATTTCACTGGGGAGAAAGGGGCAATTGATTGTATGACCTGGTTGGATGAAATGGACACAGTTGTCGATATCAGCGGTTGTGCTGAAAGGGATGTAGTAAAGTATGTATCCCAATCATTCAAAGGAGAGGCACTGGCATGGTGGAAGTCTCTCATTCAAGCTGCTGGGAAGATCCCGCTCTACAACATGTCATGGGAACAGTTTGTTGCTCTCATTATGGAGAACTACTGCCCACAACACGAGGTCGAAAGAATTGAATCAGATTTCTTATCATTGGTGATGACAAACTTAGATTGTCAAGCTTACCTCACCAGTTTTAATACCCTGTCCAGACTGGTTCCTTACCTTGTAACACCAGAACCCAAGCGAATTGCTCGCTTCATTGGGGGTTTAGCCCCAGAAATCAAAGCCAGTGTTAAGGCTTCAAGAGCTGCTACGTTTAAGTCAGCAGCTGATCTCTCTTTGTCCCTTACTTTAGATGCGGTCAGGTTGAGATCGCCAAAGAAATATGAAGAAAGTAAGAGGAAATGTGAGGATGATAACTCACGAGGGTCAGAGAAGAAGCACAAGGGAAATAGTGATTCTAAGAAGTTTGGGTCTGGAAGGAATAGTCAGCGAACAGAGGAAAAGCCAAAGTGCACGACTTGCCAAAAACGCCACTTTGGAAAGTGCAGACTTGAGTCCAATTCTAAGTCAGGAGCACCTGCATGTGGGATATGCAAGTCTAAAGAGCACAAGACGATAGAGTGCAAGAAGATAAGAGATGCCACATGCTACAATTGCAATGAGAAAGGGCATATCAAAACCAACTGCCCTAAATACGCCAAGAAGCCTGAAGAGGTCAAGAAGACCAATGCAAGGGTCTTTCGAATGGATGCAAAGGAAGCAGTCCAGGATGACAACGTAATCACAGGTACCTTTCTCATCAATGATGTCTATGCAAGGGTACTTTTTGATTCAGGCGCTGATAAGTCGTTTGTAGATAATAAGTTTTGTGAATTGTTGAAATTGCCTGTTAAAACCCTAAGCGTGAAATATGAGGTGGAATTAGCGGATGGTGCCTTAGAAACCGCGTCAACCGTATTAGATGGATGTGTTATATCCATTAGGAACCACTCTTTTCCACTATCCTTACTTCCTTTGAAGTTAGCCGGTTTTGACATAGTGATAGGCATGGATTGGTTATCTCGTAACCAAGCCCAGATAGTGTGCAATAAGAAACAAGTGGTGATCAAGACTCCGTCTGGTGAGCCACTTACCATTAAGGGAGATACCCAATATGGACTACCTGAGCAAGTGTCTATGCTCAAGGCGTCTAGGTGTTTGAAGAAGGGTTGTGTCATCTACATGACACAAGTGACTATTAATGAGCAGAAACCCAAGGTTGAAGATATTCCAGTTATTTCTGAATACCCTGCAGTATTTCCTGAAGAACTACCTGGTCTACCACCAGATAGGCAAGTAGAATTCAGAATCGACATCATCCCCGGAGTAGCTCCTGTCGCGAGAGCGCCTTATAGATTGGCACCAACAGAGATGAAGGAATTGAGGACGCAGTTAGATGATTTGCTAGCCAAAGGTTTTATTAGACCTAGTTCGTCTCCATGGGGAGCGCCAATCTTGTTTGTCAAGAAGAAGGATGGATCGATGCGTCTGTGCATCGATTACCGTGAGCTTAACAAAGTCACTATCAAGAATAGGTATCCATTGCCCAGGATCGACGACCTGTTCGATCAACTGCAAGGGGCAAGTTACTTCTCTAAGATTGACTTAAGGTCAGGCTATCACCAACTGAAGGTTAGAGATGAAGACGTACACAAAACTGCATTTAGGACTCGTTATGGTCATTACGAGTTCCTAGTGATGCCTTTTGGGCTCACTAATGCACCTGCCGCATTCATGGATCTCATGAATTGCGTCTACAAGCCTTACTTGGACAAATTTTTCATCGTCTTCATTGACGACATTCTGATTTATTCAAAGAACCAAGCTGATCATGAGAAGCATCTTCGATGTATTCTTTCACTACTTCAGCAGGAGAAGCTCTACGCCAAATTCTCTAAGTGTGAATTTTGGCTTCGAGAAGTCCAATTTCTTGGACATGTTGTTAGTGAGCGTGGAATCCAAGTGGATCCCGCTAAGGTGGAAGCTGTTATGAACTGGCAAGAGCCGAATACGCCTACTGAGATTCATAGCTTCCTAGGTTTAGCTGGATACTATAGGCGATTTATCGAAAATTTTTCAAGGATTGCTGCACCCCTAACTTCCTTAACTAGGAAGAAGATTAAGTTCAACTGGGGACCTAAGCAGCAAGAATCGTTTGATATTCTGAAGCAAAAGTTAAGCAATGCACCTGTGTTGACATTGCCTGATGGAATAGAAGATTTTGTGGTATATTGTTATGCATCACACACCGGGATGGGATGTGTGCTTATGCAGAAAGGAAAGTTATTGCCTATGCTTCACGATAGTTAAAGGTGCATGAAAAGAATTACACCACCCATGACTTGGAGTTGGGTGCCGTTGTATTTGCACTGAAGCTATGGAGGCACTATTTGTATGGCATCAAGTGTGTGATCTATTCTGATCACAAAAGCCTTCAACATCTGTTCAATCAGAAGGACCTGAACATGAGGCAGCGACGATGGATGGAAACTCTAAATGATTATGATTGTGAAATAAGATACCATCCTGGCAAGGCGAATGTAGTCGCCGATGCCTTAAGTCGAAAAGAAAGAGTGAAGCCAATAAGAATCAATGCCAAGAGCATTGAGATAAAGAACCGTCTGAATGAAAGGTTGTTAGCTGCACAGAAGGAAGCTGTGTTGGAAGCTAACTATCCTAATGAAAAGCTAGGGGTAACTGAGGAGCAGTTATCCTATGGCAAGGACGGAATCCTGAGATTGAATGGACGAATATGGGTTCCAGTTTATGGAGGGCTTCGAGATGTTATTCTCCAGGAAGCCCACAGTTCTAAATATTCCGTTCATCCTGGAGCTGATAAGATGTACCAGGATTTGAGAGCAAACTTTTGGTGGATAGGCTTGAAAAAGTCTATAGCTACCTATGTAGCTAAATGTTTGACGTGTGCGCAAGTCAAAGCTGAACATCAAAAAACCGTCAGGTTTGCTACAACAGCCTGAACTTCCCACGTGGAAGTGGGAAATGGTGACGATGGATTTCATCACCAAGTTGCCAAATACAAGTAAAGGCAATGATACTATATGGGTGATAGTAGACAGACTGACTAAGTCAGCACATTTCCTACCCATTAAGGAGACCTACAGCTCCGACATGTTAGCCCAACTATACGTAGATAAGATTGTATCTCTACATGGCATGCCTGTGTCTATTATCTCTGACAGAGATACTAGATACACGTCACATTTTTGGAAGAGTTTCCAATAATCTTTGGGCACGCGCTTAAATTTCAGTACGGCTTACCATCCTCAGACAGACGGCCAGAGTGAGCGTACTATCCAAACCTTGGAAGACATGCTTCGTGCATGTGTAATTGATTTAGGAGGTAGTTGGGATAAGTACCTACCATTGATTGAGTTCTCCTATAACAACAGCTACCATACGAGCATTAAGGCTGCGCCTTTTGAGGCATTATATGGTAGAAAGTGCAGAACGCCTATTTGTTGGGCAGAAGTAGGAGAAGTTCAATTATCAGGACCTGATTTGGTCTTTGAAACAACGGACAAGATTGTCCAGATTCGTGACCGCCTGAAAGCTGCCAGGGATAGGCAGAAAAGCTACGCGGATCTAAAGCGTAAACCTCTGAAATTCGAAGTAGGCGAGAAAGTGTTGCTTAAAGTATCACCCTGGAAGGGAGTGATGTGATTTGGTAAGAAAGGTAAGTTAAGCCCGAGATACATAGGACCATTCGAGGTCATCGAATGTGTCGGATCAGTTACTTATAAGTTAAACTTACCTGAAGAGCTCAGTGGTATTCATAATGTATTCCACATCTGCAATCTGAAGAAGTGTTTCGCTGATGAATCACTAGTCATACCACATACAGATGTGCACATTGACGAGAGCTTGAAGTTTGTGGAAAAACCATTGTCGATTGAGGATCGACAGGTAAAGAAGCTTCGAATGAAGCATGTACCTATTGTAAAGGTCAAATGGGATGCCCGCAGAGGTCCCGAATACACATGGGAGGTTGAATCCACAATGAAAGAAAAGTACCCTTATTTATTTCAGTAAATCTCGAGGTCGAGATTTCTTTTAAGGGGGTGAGGATGTAACACCTCAAAAATTCACGTCCTAGAATGTATTGACACGTGTCATAAGCTTGAACGTGTGAAAGAATGTTCTAGAAGGACTAAAGTTGACAAACATGGAAAGTATGTGAATAAAAGGGTTCTAAATGTCAACAGTGAATAAATATACTTCACAATAACCCTACATGATGTTTATACCTTCAAACGAATAAATCATGGATCATACGAAGCTAAAAATGAAAGAAAGTGAGAGATTACAAACTACAGGGGTTAAATGTGTCAACATGTTTAAAGTATACCTCTGAGTGACCTTTTAGCAAACCCAAAGATTTGTAACGGTTAATTATACTCACTAGAATGCACGATAAAAATTTCATAAAGTTTCGTTATCGTATGAGAAAGTTATGATAAAATTCGTATACGAGGGGTTTAAGCGTCAACGTTGAAAGTTATGACTTTTCGGGTAAACATGAAGTGTCCAAGAACTTAACAAAGTGGGTATAAGTCATGAACCCCTTATAAATCAAGTTGAGGGGCTCAAAATGCAAGAAATAAAGTTCGGTTGACCTTTCGAAGGACCAAGAGCCAGGGATGCAAACTGAAAAGAAATTTGTTGCCCTGATAACTGGCTTACGGACCGTAAAGGTCCACCCTTACGGTCCGTAAGGGTTGCCCAGATGCAGCAAATCGTGAATATTGGATGTTCAGCCTTGGAACCGACTTAGATCAGATATTTTCACTTCATGGGCGACCCCTACATGTTCCTAGGCCTTAGGGGCACTTGTAAATGATCTGGGATCCATGGTAGCATGAGTTGTCAACAATCTAATGGATTAAAATCACTATATAAAGCCTTCATGTTGCAACATTTTGAGCACACCATTCCATCTGCACTTGTGGAGCTTCCTGGAGCATAGGAGCAGACCCAAGTCATCCCTAATAGTGCATTAGACTTTGGTAAGTATGCTTAACCTTTCTTAATTGAGTTTTTGCTTAGTTTTAGCTTAAAAGTCAAACCGTCGTAATTAACGGTTGACTTCACGATTAATCACTAATGGTCCAGTGATTAGTCGAATTGAAAGTAGTTATAAGTTGGTAATTACGTGGGCAATAAACCCTTAAAAGGGCACCCTCTGATTCCCACTCTAACTAGGTCAAATGTCGGGTCAAACTTGTTATTAAAAAGTCAACAGAATACTTATTTTCCAATTTATGCATAATTAGCAATGTAGAACCCATACAACCTGTTTGATCATTAATAACTTGGTAATTAGTGTAAGAACATGTCTAAACATGTTCAACCCGACAATTTTCTGTTTAGACCCGGTTCGGAACCGAAAGTCGCAAAACTTTGACTTTTGCTTTGACTTCAGTTCTGACCCGATTTAATATGATTTGGAAATGCCTTAGAGCTTCCTTAGGACCAGGTTACATGCTAGTATAACCCTCTGTGATTATACACATTGGTTCATTAGTTAACCAATTAAAATGCATGATTCCGTTAATTGCCTATATGTTGACCATTATGCCCTTTTCACCATAAAACGTAATTTTTAAAAAAATGTAAAAGAGTAGAAACCTTAGTTACTGATATATAAACTTGTACCCAAAATTTGACATCAGTTTGAGGTGTAGATTGAGAGTTATGCTCATTAGCGTAATTAGAAAGCTTTTTAGCGATTAAACGGCATAATTAGCATATAGCCTATTTTAACTCACTTTTTGATATCAAACTTTTTACCCACTGATGTAATATATTATTTTGGGATTTTTGAAGATTTTTAATTAATTTTAGGCTGAGCATAACTTAGGGTTATAAGCTTGATCCGGTAATTGTCGGTTTTGCCCTTTTGGGCTATAAAATGAGTTTTACATATCTTTTCGACCTCAAACCTTTTGCTACTGATTTTATATGATAAATATGTTATTTTAAACCTTCTGGAATAATAAAAATATCAGCTTTCTATATAGAACCCGGAAACGGCTTCTAATCGTTTTTTTAAGCGTTTTTAACGTATAGTATGTACTAAAACTATTTTAAACATACAAGGGTTGATACCTACTGATATTTTAGGTAAATTATAATATTTTAACAGTAAGCAAAAGTTGTTTAACTCAGACTTCAGTTTTGAGCTTTTCGGCTTATGTGAAATTACCAAAATGCCCCTACGGTGCATAGTTTGGTTATAATTGATAAATTTCACATATATGCAATACCCTATTGTTATAACTTAGTAAATTAAGTATCTTTGCTGATTATATCAGACCTGTAACTCAGGTAAATACTTAACCTCTTTTATAATCTTTAAAATGACCAAAATACCCCTACGGGGCTTAAATTGAGATTAAACTCGTTTTGGGCATAATGGAAGGTATCCTACTGATATCACAACATATTTAAGGCATATTAACTTAGGAAACCTGTATATGACTCTTTTGGTTACTCGTTACGCACTTGTCGCGTTCGGATCGGCTTATGTAACTAGTTTACATATATTAGCCGAAACGGGTCAAACCATATCGTTTTTATCTCAAAATCCAGAGTGTGTTTAAGTTACCCATATTAGACAAGCATGCAAGCTTGTCGGGTCAAAACCACATTCTAAACCGGGCTTCGCTTCTTCATGCGTTTGAACCGTGTCTTCTTTTTTAAACTAACCGGTCTAAGCTTAGGCTTAATTAAAGACCCGTTAGAAATCTAATAGGTTAATATAAACCTTCGTTCCAGATTAGGAGCCCAGTAAAAGTAATTGCATTTGCTGTATTTGATTGATACTTTGCTCAGGTAAATACTCTTAACTTATTTTCCCTATACGGGCTTGGGATACGGTACTATAAAAGTACCGCTTGGTCGGGTATGTAGTCATTTAAATCGGATTGTGATTAATGTATTTACATAACTCGCTTTATTCTGTATTATTTGGTGCATGGCCCTTGGGGGTTAAATGACCATGTCCCGGATATCCTTGACATCATTTTACGAAATGGCCACGACCTAAGCACGGGGTGTAGGCGTACACCTGACAGATGCATTATGTAAAAACTGGTAATCCACTAAAGGAATCAACCTTGTGGGCATTATACCTGTGGCGTGTCAGTTAACTTAAGTCCGGCCCTACAAACCGGCCCTAATGGACGACAAATGAGTAAAACTGTATACAAGATTATTTTTGAATAATTGTCCCAAGTTATAAAAGATATTTTTGCTGAAGTGCATTCAAATCAATTTTCAAACTCTTTTCTAAATGAGTCAGTTGAGTTGTATTTACCAGTGTAAACTGACGTATTTTCCAAAAAGGCTAAATGCAGGCGCTAGACGAAATAGGCTGGCTACTCCAGGCATCATTACTCAAGTCTCGCAAGCTCTAGATGTCAAAGTCTGTTGAACAGTTTTCCTTTTTATTTTGATCCGCCTGTGGATCCTTTACTATCCGTTGTAATACTAGATATTACTTTATATTCGGATTGTAATATATTTATCTTTTGCTTCCGCTGTGCATTTATATATATTGTGTTGTTTGACTATGATGATATCAACTACGTCACGATACTCCCCCACCGGGCCCACCGGTAATACGTGGAAAGTCGGGGTGTGACATTTTCGTGTATTGCATAAAGAATAAGTTAAGTGTGGTTTAATAGTTTAACATGTTACACCCCAAAAGTGGTAAACATAAAAAAGGGGTTTACGAGTATACTCATGGTTTTGCAAGTCTTCTACTTGTGAATCCGCGAGTGAGTTATTGTTGATTAAGAGGTAGGAACACCAAGTCCTTCTACGCGAAGAAACAAAGTGTATGAGTAACGGAGATTAACGGTAGATTTAGGGATTTAGGAAGTTAAAACACAAGAACATATGTATTCGAAAGTGATCATCCTTTAACACAAAGTACTTGTTCTTGACACTATGAAACCTCAAGGGTTAATGTTTTCATGAGTAGTATACTCATTAGAATCGTAACAAGTCTTATGTCTTGGATGATGTTATTCTAATACTTTAACGAATGAACACAAGTTCACCAGCAAGGGTTCGAATATTGAATAGTATGTATTGTTATGTCCAATAGTCAAGCATGAGGTAGAAGATTAAATCTTCATTTAGGTACCTCTAAGTATCATGGAAATCATGTAGGAGGTAGGAAGAACAAGCTTCCATTTAGGTACCTCTTATGGTTCACCACTACACTTGATGTAAAAACATACAAGGAGGGTCATGAACTATGAAATATACAAGAATACAAACAACTACACTATGAGAAATCATCAAGTAATATGGGGATTTTATGTAGGACAACCCAGGTTAGTCCTTAATCATACCTACATCAAGTCTTGGACTTAAACATTACTTGTGGGTTAAAAACCCTAAACAAAACAGAATGTATATGAGGTTTAACCTCTGATTTTGAATGTCTCAGTCTTGCTTTTAAGCCTAACTAACCATAGAAGTGGTTATAAGCATAAGAACATAGGTTTGAGATGAGTTAGACTCAAGTTGAACAAGTTTAGTAAAGATTAGATGAAATCAGAAATGAACAGTGAACTTTGGAGCTTTTTTGGCGACGTTCCAGTGACTTATTTACTGTGAAAAACCCATGGAATCGAAGCTAAGGTCAATCCAAGCACATAGGAAAAAGAATGAGCTAAAACGGACAAGAAACGAGTGAGTTATGCTCACTTTAGTGAAGAGGTACGAATCTGCTCGAACTTCTTCTTTCAGCTGCGATTTGGAGAGAGTTTTGAGAGTGTTTTAGTGTTGCAAAAGTGGTAGGGAGACTGATTATAAGTGGTATTTATAGGGGAAGGATTAGGGTTTAAGTGGGTGAGCATTTAAGATAGTTAGGTGGGTGTTAAGCCTTAAAAAAACAATTATTCAGCCATGTAGGCTGTTCCGAACGGATGACTATAACCAGCCTTTAAGTTATTATTTTTTTGTTTTTTGAACATTAAAATAAGAGATTGCAAGGTATAACAAGTATATTGGTTGTTTAACAAATAAAAAGGGAAGTTGTTGCTGCCCTTGAAACTTGCGACCAGAAGTCTGCTTTGGCAGTTTGATTTCTTTAATTTTTTTTTTTTTTTTGACATTACAAGATAAGTATTGGTAGCACCTTTTAAGTAATTATGATGTGCATTTGATTATTCAACATAAACAAGGTAAAAGAATGCAAGTAAACAATAAATAAAAGGTTAAATGGTGGTTGTTGAAGACCGGCCGCAAGGCTGTCTTGCTTATATATATATATATATATATATAAGGGAAGGCTAGACAGAAAACCCTTAAATTTTTAGAAAACTCTGGAAACTCAAATCTCCCCCCATTTTTACCCAACCTCCCGACATTTTTTTTTGAAAAAAATAACACATGTAATATACGTGTTTTAAAGTGTTTTGGGCCAAAAAAAAACAAAAAAGCGCCGAAGGGATTTTTTTTTTTTAAATAAACAAATTTCAGCAATGTCCGGTTGCCTAACATGTGTTAGGCACAAAAGACAGAAATTGCTGAAATTTTTTTTTTTTTAAATCATTCCTTCGGCGCTTTTTTTTTTTGGCCCAAAACTCTTAAAAACATGTATATTACATGTGTTATTTTTTTCAAAAAAAAAATGTCGGGAGGTTGGGTTTTCTAAGGTTTTCTATATATATAGGGTTTTCTATATAGCCCTACCCTATATATATATATATATATATATATTATTTTTTGACAATATAAAAGGCATATATTTGGTTCATTTAAGCTATGTTAAGTATGTATAACATATACTTACCCATCTAATCAAGTGTAATAACATGTGGTTAGGGATAAAATGGGTATACAATATGGTATTTTAAGGTGTGACAACATAACAAGTGTAACAAGTGTGAAAAAAAGAAACATGGTTCTAGTGTTGCAAAGAATAAATAAAGTATGGAAATGATTAATCTAGTATAAGTACGTGTAGAATGAGCAAATTACGTAGTTTCGATTAATCGTTTGTGCGCTTAAATATGTTTATGATATGAATACGCAATACGTTTACAATTAAATCAAACGTTTAAATGAATATACGAAAAATGTTTATTTCATAAGAAGAGTTCCATTTTGTTACAATCAAAGTCCCGGATTTATGACGCTTCAAAGCGAGGTACGATTACATGGAGGAATAAACTTCTGAAAATAGTAATGCATTACGATCTTTCTAAGAAGGGTAAGCTGCGAAAAGCGAGGCATTACATAAATGAGTAGTTAAAATTTGTGGAAATACCTCTACAAATTGAAGACAGGAAGGTCAAGAACCTCAAGCACAAGAGCAGTTAAAATTTGTGGAAATACCTCAAGCCTATAAGTGATGACCGATCGTAGCTAGGCCATACAACCCTATGTCGCGGACCACGAAGGAGTCCGAGATCAGCACTATATATAGAGGTCGTTGGCCTTAGTTCACAATTCGTCCCACAATCAACTTTCTCTCAAAAAATTCTAAATATTTGAAGTAAGTGCGGGCATTATACCCCCTAAATAACGAAGTTCTGCCTCGTTGTAAGTATCATAACCCCTGGTTATGTATTAGATACGCTGCCCAATTGATCCAAGGTTCCGTAACGCCTGTCGTGGTTCTGCCTGATGTAGTCGTTGGAATGCCGTCTTGAGGAGGGTATTGTTAATGTAAATATTGGGTTATTATACTAACGCGTGTGCATTTGTGTAATTAATATATAATCACCAGAAAATCCTAAAGGAAAACCCTAAGACAGCAATGTGAGTAATCTCCTTTTTGTAAACCTTTTTGCAAACTGTTTTTACAAAACCTCATATGATTAACATTATATTAAATAGTGATTGAGTATTTGTATTCTACAATTATCGTCGGTATGTTGGGGTTTTGTATACAAAATTTGTTACTACATTGTGAGTAGTAACATGACCACGAGTCGGGTTGACAGTACCGTGGGTGGTAATTAAAGTATATGGAAACAAATGTAATTGTTCGACCGCCCTCAATGTTGTAGACTGATAAAACCTGTTTTGATTAAACTGGGATTCACTCACCAGTATTTCCCACTGACAAAATGTTTTTAAACGCGTTTCAGGTAACAAAATGTTAAAGCCAAATAGAAGCCAGCTGGACAGCACTGAAGGCTTGGAAAAGTGGCAATAAAAGTTACCTAAATAAAGAAATGTTTTTATTTAAATAAAATAGGGTTTATCCCTATGAAAATATGTATACTTGAAACTTGGGAGTTTCCCATGTGTTTAATATTATAAAAGCGTGGTATTTTACTCTGATAAAATATTTCCTAACTACGGTCCTGATGTAATTTCCGCTGCCAAAATGATAAACACCGATACCACCGAAACTGGCCGCGGCCGCCCGTTACCGGGTCGTTAGGGGACGGGGGTTGCGACAGTTTCCCCTAAAAATGGAGGTTTCCCATGTTTTCAAAACATGTGTTTATTTTCTTTTTAACACCAAAACAATTTTCAACAATAATCATCATCAACATACACTAATTTCTTCATATGAAACATCACGGTGAACTTGATTCTTGTTAAAAATGTGTAGTCTTTTAGACCTACACTTTACATACAAGGATCTTTTGAAATCAAGTGTTCTTGTAAATTTTTAACAAACTTTTTATGAAACTTTATTTTACTAACCGACTTACTCATGAGTTTTATGGTCTCAAAGTCTTGAAAATAATGTTCTAAAACTATTTTCATGTCCATTAGAAAGATCATTATTTTTAACATCCTGTTTCACCATGGATCTTTCAAGATCCATGCTTAATAACTTTAGATCTTTCATAAACAAGCTTTATGTTAAACTTTTAACAAACTTTTCATGGGTTTTAGTTTCAAAAATTAGTGTTACATACACTTATTACTTCAAGATTACAAGTTTATGCATAAAAACTCATTTTTCATGTTCACATAATGCTTCATATATTCATCTTCAAGTTTAACCATGGATCTTGAAAGATCCATGCTTAAACTTGTTAGATCTAAGCTTCTAACAAGCTTAACATACTTGATCTAAACATAAACACAAGATATAACATCAACAACTTCATTACATACACTAAAAATTAATATAATCACTTGTTTTCTTCATGAATATGTTAGATCTTCTCATTTTTAACTTTAAAAGTTTAGTTGTTTAGATGGTGAGACTTGTACATAACATAAACATGAACTAATATAATGATCAAGAAGCTTACTACTAGCTCTAATGGCTAGGGAAGTGGTACAAGATTGATAAAGATAAATATGGAAGAAATCAAGTGGTTAAAAGCTCCAAAGTGAGGCCATTCAAGTTCTAGCACTTCAAACCTCCTTAGATAGCCTCCATACACCTCCTAGTGACCTTGGATTGCTTTGTAATGAAGTGAAAATGGTGATAGTAGTGGGTGATGTGTGAGCCGAGACCAAGGGGGGAAACAAGGAAGAAGATGGAGTGAAATGGATGAATGATGGACTTGTTATCTAACTTGTGGTTATTTATAAAAAAGTTCCAACATATAATCTTCCTTTAGGATCTTGCATATAATTAAGGGACAAAGAAATTAAAATAATCAAAAGCATATGGGGCCCATTGGGGCCTGCCAAGGATGAAGGGGGTGGTAAAGTGTTAATTTTTGGAAGTTGAGGGTTTAAAGTGCAAACGAGAAGGTTTAAGTATGTTTAAGCGTTTTTATGATCTTTAAGGTGTTCTAGCACCAATACTAGCTTAATATCATAAAAACATTACTTCTAGTCAAATTTTGATGTTCCGGGTAGTGTCCGGTTGTTCGTTTCGTTACGGTTCGTTAAAGTGCTAAATTGCGCAGTTTCACTAAGTAGGAAGCACCTTTTGTGGCAGTTTCAATTCCCGACACTTTGTAAGTTATTCTGGACAATAAAATATAAATTCTACATGATATTATAGTGTTAAAAAGCTGTTTATAGCTGAATTATGGCTGATTTATGCAGAATTCTGCATTTAAAGTGAGTTTCGGGTGTCTTTTAGTGCATAGTTTAGCTTCTGGAAAGTTTATATGTTAACCCTCATAACCATACATGGGTTTTAATGTATTTTCAATGTTGGACCTACTCCTAGGCCCTAATTCTATTGTCTGACTGCTTTCTGTAGAAATGCTGACACAGTGTGTCTTACCGGTGAGTTTGCTAGTCTTTCTGACGCAACGCTTAAAGTAATGCACAAAGCAACATTTGAAGTATAAAACATGCATGAATTCATATGTATGGCCAGTAATCACATAATGTTGACGTTTAAGCACATAATTGCAATTAATAAATAATATTAAAATAGTACGGAAATTACCGGTTTTGTGCCAGTTGTCACATGTTTCAACCTCTACCAAAAATCACATGTTTCGTATCGTTTACTGTTTACCCAAACTACGGATTCTTCCAGCTATACTCAATATCATACTTTGTTTTTGAAAAAAAAATGACTTATACATTTGATAACTGTAATAGGTTGAGTGGTGTCCGTACAGAAACATTAGTGATGCGCTGTTACCAGAAGATATACCGGATAATCTTATTCTCGGAAGATCAAACACAATGTTAATATGCTTCGACAAGGCTGAACGGAATCTGCCAGATCGTTGCCTGCGGCAATTTGGCTTGCGACAACCTATTCCTCTTGATGTCCAGCAATGGGAAAGAAAGAGCCGTGGAGTTGATGGCGGGGTTGACTTATCTGGGAAAATGGAAACCGAACTTACTGAATGGTCAGATCGTCATCTCCGTGTCGTTGATGATGATGATGATGATGATGATGATGATGATGATGATGATGTTGAAGAAAGTCAATACTTGCATTGGTTCTTGAAAATCACCCGCAAGTTGGTTGGAAGACCCGTTCCCATCACTTCTGAGTTTCAAAGAATGGTTGGTATATAAACTATGACTAATTAATTACCTATTTTTTATACTTCTAAAGATGATTTACATTTTGCTCTGACTGGCAAGTGGCTCGGGTGAATGTGCCAAAATGGGTTCTGGTCAAATCACATAACTTTCTAATGTGGGGTGGGTTATTTTTTTTTTTAATGTGGTTTATTATGAAAGTTATCCTGTTAGATGCATATTTAGTTTGTTATGATAGATTGGTTTTTTTACAGTTAATAAATAATGGATTAAATATGATATCGGAAACTATCTAATATTATATATAATATGCATTTTCGAAGGGCAGAAATGGTCATTTGGAGATGCTCAAGGAGATATGATTATATCTCATGAATTCATCACCATTAGTTCTTCATTGGTCGCTTTTGAATTGTTTACCAAGGTTGAAACTTCGTATCCTTATGAAAACTGGTTAGATAGGAAAGAATTGGCTGTGATTATTGAAAGAGTGGAATTGGATCTACGTATGCGTGGTTTTGAGATTTTCAACTTGGTTTCCTCATCATTCACATTTGATTCTCTACACCTAATTCATCTTAAAGCGACTGGACGAATCAAGTTTCAAGGAAAGTTGTTAAGCCTGCTGCTGATGTGTCAAAGATTCTTGCTGGTGATGTTTCAATCACAGGACTTAAGTTAAATCAGTTGGTGATAGCCCCTTAGTTAGCTGGACAACTAAACATTTCACCTGATTGTATTAAGGTAACTTTTTTGTCCCAAATACATTAAATGTGAACGATCTCTCAAAGTTGTGAGTACTGATATGTGATGCAGTTAGATGCGACTGGTAGAGCAGATGAAAGTCTTGTAGGGGAAGTCAGTGGACCTCTGCAATCTTTTTCTGCGGACAACATAATTGGGACGAAGTTGTCATTTTCTCTTCCGTAAGGGACAATTAAGGGCCAATGCATTCTATCAACCTTTTCAGTCAATCAATCTAGAGGTACTTGCATCACTTTTATATCCAAATCATCAATGTAGGTAGTTAGATTATCTTCTAACTCTGATAAACTTAATTATTTAAGTATCATCGCTAACCCTTTAGGTCAATTTGATTCAATTTTGTAGTATTCTTGTAAACTCACACGTATAACTTGTGTGCAATAAGGTCCGGCATTTACCACTTGATGAACTGGAGTTGGCTTCACTTGGAGGAATGTTACAAAGGGTAAGCTAGTTTCTGTTAATTTTCATGGCATGCACCTGTAGACTTTTTTTTTGCATTTTAAACCAGCTAACGTAGTTGAAAATCAGTAAACATGTAAAAATAAACTGTATTACTTGCATGTAGTACTTATCTTTGTTTATTCCTGATTTGTTGCAGGCAGAAGTCCAAATTAATTTTGAGAAAAGAAGAGGTCATGGAATTTTATCTCTGCTGCATCTGAAATTCAGCGGTGTATTGGGAGAAGCTCTAGACCTGGCTGCTAGATGGAGTGGTGACGTTGTTAGTACACAAACCTGATAATTTCTTTCAACTTCTTGCTATATGTTACCCATTCGTGTTTTTGTTTTTAAGCTACATATACATAAAAAGTAACACGGTTTGTAACTATGCAGATAACTGTTGAAAAGGCTGCTTTGAAACAAAGCAATAGCGAGTATGAGCTTCAAGGTGAATATGTATTGCCTGGTTCAAGAGACGGGAAAAAGAAAGAAGAAGAAGAAGAAGAAGAAGAAGAAGATGGAGTGATATTGGGAGCGTCATATCTTCAATGGGTCGCTGGAGAATGAGGCTTGAGGTTCCTCGTGCTGAAATTGCTGAGATGCTTCCACTTACATTTGCTGCTTTATCAAGAGAGATTATGTAACGCACTTACACAAGCTTTACATGTTCACTTATTGACTCTTGACAATAGTGTTCATGCTCTTTATGTAAGTTAACACCGAGTTTGTTTTTTAGTTGTTCCAAGAATGAGGCAACCATCCTACCTAATTTATTTTAAAAAATTATAACGTGATGGTTATTTGCTATAGGATTTTGGTGAGGATATCTAAGAGAACGAATCAGATGAAGAACCTGGAGAATCAGTTGAAGAAGTTACTTCTGAATCAAAAATTAATGGTAAAGCAAGCAATGGGGAAGATTGGACTAGCAGTGGTGACTGAAGATCAGATGCTCAGATCAATGCTCTTTTATATTAACCTTTAGCATCAGCAAAGTACCCACTGATGTGAGTAGATAATGACATGTGCTCACTCAAATTATTAATGAAATTCTCATATCAATGCTCTTTTTTTACTTAAATAATATTTGTTTCCTTCAACTTTGATAGATAATTACGTATATGCTCATCACATGCCTCTCATGTGACTAGGATTAAACTAAAGGTGGATGGATGTAACACCCTGAAATTTATAGAACTTTAATCAGATTTATAAAGTATTAATCAAACAAGAGTAAGCTAACTAGAAATCGATAACCCAGTTAGTTTCGAATCTTGAGGTGACATATAATAAGGTTATGATGACTGTCGTAAGGGTCAATCAAAAACCTAAATAAGCTACGTAGATAGCGTAAGTAGGGTATCGTATCCACGGGGAATTTGTGGTCAGTGTTGCGTTTTTAACTAAGAACTAAATTAACTAAATTGGGGTTTTTGTGAATTTGATTATAAAAACTAGAAAGCTAATTAATAAAGTTGTAATCAATATGAGAAAGAATAACCTCTACCCGGAATCCCAATTACCCGTTTAACATCAAAACCTGTTTACCGATTCAAAACACCACATAGACATGGCCTCGGAATTAATGAATCTGATTAGTTATCAAGGATAGTTTTTAAGATTCACTATGCAACCTAATAACCCGTTTAATTGTATCAACTACCCACCAATTTACTAACCCACTAACAACGCAAGTAAGTTGCCAATACGCTTAATAAACGACAAGTAATTCAAACACAAGAAACATTTACCACGAATTCAACACGAGTGATCAAGCTGTATCAGTTATACGAATCCGCAAACAAGAATTAATGCAAAACAATGTAAAAGTTCATCCAGGTCGAAGTTATAAGAAGTTTAGCCGCTCATTGTTGTCATAATAGCTTCAGTAATGATTCGGGAATTACAAAACATGAAGAATGGATTTGAAAGATGGTGTATGATGAAAAGATGATGCTCTTCGTTCGTCCAAAGCTCTGATTGCTGGCTGCTTGTTCGAGAGACAGGAGGTGAAACCCTAAAAATCAAATCATAATGTTTAAGTATAGTTTCTTCTCGGCACATAGGTCCGCGAGTCGCGGCAGGAATAACGTATCCCCCCGCGTATCGCGGGGATGAGTAACTTGACCGACTTCATCTTGTTGCCTCAGGCGAGTCGCGGAGCTGTCCATGTCATATGCCGCGTATCGCGGGGCTTCCCCTATTGACTTTTCCCAGCTCAGCTCCATATATTGACTTGTCAACTCCCTTTTCCGCTTAATCTCTCGTAAACCTTCATTATTACCTGTTTCAAACCCTGCTAAACACAAACATCAATATTCTATAAGTAACCTAACTCATACAACTTAACGTATATAAAGAACTAACAATCGACACTTAATACTATAAACTATGCTTATTTTAACTTAACATCAGGTTAAAACACCTAAACTATAAGTTAAACAAAAGTCAAGGGACCAAATTTGTAAAACTTGAAACTTGAATGCTTAAAGTAGTAAATAACTCACCAAACACACACATGAGTGTGTGTCTGGATCGAATAGAACAAGAGGGTGACCAGGGGTTTCTCTACAAACCGTAATTCTCACAAAAACTCACAAATTGGAGGCCTAAATCAAGTCAGAATCGAAATCTGAACATAGATTCGTGATCACCTTGTTGAAGGGATCATAAGGTATGTCATATTAGGTTGTTTCGATTCAACTCAAATTTCTAGTATATGATAAAAATCGAATATTTAGCTTGATTATGTCTTGTATTGATGAAATTAGAAGTAATATGATATCTAGGGATAAACCCTAGATGATTTCTTGTTAAAATCTTGCATGATACTTGTGAGGTTCATAATCACCATTGTAGGTGATTAATGGTTTTGTAAAAAAAACTTGATAAACACTAGGATCATGATTTTTGTTCTAGTGTAATCTGAATTTTGTGAGGTAATTTCTGAACTATTGATGTTAAAACATGTGTAGAATTACCTAATTGAAGTTGTTTTAGATGGAAGTAACAAGTCATGAACTTGGTATTAAATATGTAAAAATCTGACCCACTAGGTGTTTGTTAAAATACCTAAGTGAGGATTAAAATGTTAAAAGAATCGGATGAAAACGCAGATTTGATTATTGTAGCGAATTATGCGTTAGTGATTATGAAAAGAGTTCTAAATTGATTGTGAATTGAACTCTCTAGGCAAAGAATCCGGATCGTCGAACGGACAAGCCGGAGGGAATACGCGTTGAATGGTGTGCTCTAAAGGTACGTGCCTTGTCGTCTCGTTACACTTATGTAGATAAACCTAGTCGTAGATATGTCTGATATTGATATAGCGTAAATGATTGTGTTTGGTATGTCAATGAAGTCATGTAACTCACTCGACAACCAAACAGGTCAAAATAGTTGAATGAATATGTTTGTTGATGATATTGTTTAAAATAGCCGTGTTGGGACGTCAATGAAGTGGTGTAACCCACTCGACAAACCAAACGGGTTAAATAATGATCGAATTGGTAGTTTGAAGTGACTTAAACATCACTCATTAAGTTTGAGTTATAATAGCGTAAACATGGAATGGGTGTGATACGCTAAGGTTGATGAGCCCAGGGATGGGTAATTATGGTGAGAAACCGGTGTTGATGAAATAGGTAAGTACGCGACCTATGGTTTCGATACATTACGTTTATTTGTTTATTTTAGCTTGTTATAATGAAATTTGGCGAAAGAGGAAACCCGTTAAATCACGGAAGTGACGAAGCTCACAAGACAAATAAAACGGGTCAAAACATACGTTAAAATAGAGTTTGGTATGTCTTTGAAATGGTGGTCTCCATTCAAGATCCAAACGGATCAAAGCAATGTCGAGTTGTAAATGTAGAAGTGAATGACCATCACTCGTTGATTGGTAATAATTAAAGCGTAAGCCGTGAAGCGGACACGCTAAACTTGATGCAAAATGAACCCTTGGTATGGGGATTAAAGATCAGAAATTATGCTTGTCAAATTGTTAAGGAAAGCATGTTTAAATCCTTGAAAATAAGCATGACATTACCGCGTAAGAAATCCTTGGAAAGGGAGCAAAACGCTATGGTTGGTAAACCCGGGAATGGGTAAAATGGCTGAAAACATGAGAGGATAACAAACAAGTTGTAGAACTTGTAAACAAACGGGTCCAATAATCAAAAAGTGGAATTATAGGCTAGTTGTTCGTAAACTAAATTTTTATGTGATTTGTGTTGATAAACGGGTCCGTAATTTAATTACCGGCATGTGGGAAAAAGAATCGGCTAAAATGGACGCTCGAGTCAAAAGTTACGATAGTTTAAAGATTTGATATGAAAATGGTGAAGCTGGGCTGATATACAGCACCAGTAACGAACTTACTGCCCAAAAAGTGGTGTCGCGCCACGCCACGATGAAACAACCTCATGGTCGCGCGACGCGACGGCGGTGGCGGGCCGCGAAGGCTTGGCCAGCCTCCGTCGCGCGGCGCGACGACCTTGATAGCTGGAAATTTTGTTGTTTTGCAATATTTGAGCAATAGAATCTATATTTAATCAATTTTAAAGAGTCAAAACTAACCTTTTACGTGGTTTTGACCATAGGTGAAGATGGACTTAATCCGGATGGCGATCAAGCACAATTACAAGAACCGAACACGAACTTTTGAAGCTTCCGCAATGATCTATTTTGTTTTAGTTAATATCTAAACTTTTTGATATTACGTTTTGAAGGTATAAAAAGTAGGATGATATCTAGTATATGTTGTTCATGTACATTCTTAAACCCAACCAAAATTTTGTAAGCTCGCATTTTTGTGATAAATGCGTGTTAATATTATAAAATTCTGTTATGTTAAGATGGGTCTTACAATGGAGTTAGTCTGATGAAGTGAAATTGCAATAAAATGGAAACATTGGTATGTAAATAAGAAGACATTTGGATTTTGTAAAATATTGCAATGGGCTGTAAATAAAACCGCAATTTACTCTTTGTTAAAAATAAATGTTTGGGAATTTAATTGAATAGATGGTGGGTGCATGACTAAAGGTAAAAATCCAAGAAATCAACATAAATTTTGAAGTTGTGGTGAAAATCGCCAAATATTGAAATGAGTAGGGATAAGCTCGGTACCGAAAGTAGTACTGGTACCGAAAATCGCCAAATATTGACATCGTTAATGAAAATGCTTGGTATTGTATCGGTACCCGGGACGGCCCGGTACCGAAATTTGAAGGTAAAATTTTGTAAAATACGGGTACCATACCGAACAGAAAATACCGGTACCAAAATCACCAAAACGTGGGTACCAAATCGGTACCGAAAACAATTTGGTACGGGAAATTCGATTTCGGGAATGCTCATCCCTAGACAAGAGGATCATGTAATTCAAACATTTTCAGGCTATTTATTTTTTTGCTTGCTATATCGAATGTTGGTACCATACTAATATCGTGATAAATTGATACTGATTGAATTCCCGCTGCATAGAATGGAAACAAGACAATTGGTTTGGGATTTATTTTCAAGTTTCTTGTATACTTTATTGTTACATAACAATATAAACAAGGCATGACTTGGTATTTATATTTGCCAATAGCTTTGCATGACCAGAAACCCAACAGAAAAAACCTTATGTAACGTCTACGGCGGACGCATCGACGTCATTTCATTTATCTATGTTTTACAATATACCTCAGTTTGAATGCGCATAATCTAAGTGTTTGGCTATTTTTGTTACAAGAGCCGATACTTTGTCTTCGTCATATAATATAGTAGTTCTAAGTACCTTTTTAGTTCTAGGTGTCGATGCATTTACATTTCTATTTGAATTTTTGTTAGAAATCGGCGTGTCTGGCGCAAAGCACGTTGAACCCCCTAGAGTATTGATAAACTAACAGAAAACAAGTTCTAAGTTGTAAATTATCGGTGCCGCCTCGTACATAACCCTAAACTCACCAACCTAAGTGATGTGTTTCTCGCCGCATCGCGCAGGTAAACGACTAATATAGCAAGAACGGAATAGGCTGGAGTTGCTCGGTCTAGGCGATTTGGAATTTGCAACTCCACGAAAGACCTATTAGTCTCAAGTCTCATTTTATTATATTTGGTCCGCCTGTGGTTCTTTTTAAGTACAATCCGTTTTTTTTTTTTTTTTTTGGTAAAGGGTTACCCCGGTGAATTTTATATATCAACCAACAAATAAAACAGGGTGTGCCATGACGTCGACACACACTACTAGACTTGGCATACCAAGACTAGGAAACTAGACCAAAAAACAAAACCCGACACCACGCACCAGTCAAAACAACATTTGGCAATCAAACAAACACAGCCCCGACACAAAAGAAAAAATAACAAATGTATCCGCCCTAGCCTGGATCAATATCCATGTTCTTCAAGGAGATCTGTCATCTATCCAAAATTCTCCTTTGCTTCGGATCTCTACCAATCTTGAAACCATAAGTCTAAGCCGCACCGTGTTAATGATAACTTGAGAAAGCATATATGCACTCCTTTGGACTTGAGAGAATAATCTGATGTTCCTCTCTTGCCAAATAAAGTACGTAGAGGCCGCGATAAGAATCCTGCAAACTATATGGTCTAGGTCCCTTGCATTTGCACTCTGCTCTATCCACTACATGATCGAACTCCATGAATTATTAACACTCTCCATATCAACCATTTTCTTAACAATTTCCCAGACTTTAGCAGCATAGGAACATTGAAAGAAGAGATGGTTTCTAGAATCCCCGTCATATCTGAAAAGAGGACAACACATAAGGTTTAAGTTAGTAGCACTACCCGCTTCCCAAATAGCCAGTCGATCCTGCGTCTTCAGCTTGTTCTTGATTACCAACCACAAGTGAAACGAGTGCCTCGGTATACATTGACTGAACCAAACAGAGTCAACCCATGTGTGACACCTGTGTCACTTCAACCATCATACAAATACCAAACCAATGAAATATTGTATTTCATACTTGGGATTTGTATAAATATGTGCATCGTTTGCACATATCAATTCTTCTTCGATTTCGAGCTCTAAATCGCTTTCTGGAAGGTTATACGCGATCTGAAGCGTAAATATAACCATTTTAACGCAACAAACACTCCGGAATAGTGACATGGGCTTAACATACCTTAAATAACCTTTATATAACTTAGAAATAAGTTTTGAAAGGTTTGGTATGCCGAAATCAAGTTTATTCGCTCACAGGGACTAATTGCGTCAACTTGCAAAAGTTTGCCGTTTCGTAAGGCAACGTACAGTCCAGAACTTGATCATAAGCTAAACATACCATAAATAACCTAAACATAGCTTAGAAATAAGCTTTGAGTGGTTCGGTGTGTGAAAATATGCTTATTTGATCTTACAGGGACTAAAAGTGTCAAAAACGGCGTAAGTTTGCATTTTCGCGCATATCTTACGTTCTGACCACATCTGGACATCCAAAATTTTTGTACACACTAAAATATTTTTATTTTAGTGATCGGCATTCAAAAATACAATTCGTCGTTTAATTTGCATCGTTTTCGCGTCCGTTTGAGTTTCGTCATAATTTGACGAATAACGCGACCTTACGACTAAACAAGCCGACATCCGAGAGTTTTCCGAGCACATTTTGAGTCCTCTAAACTTTATTGACCTTGTAGAGCCTTGAAAATGGCTTAATGGGGTCAAAAGGGGCTGAAATGAGCTTAATACATGTGCAGGGACCTAAACTGTCAAATGTGAAACTTGTGCTGATCTGCAGTTGGGACGCGGGCCGCGTAAGGCAGACCCCAATCTTTACATGGGCTGCCTGAGAATGCCCAGTTCCAGAAACTCATTTTTTAGCAACTATTTGATAGATTAGGGGCTGTTATGCAAAGATCTTTGTGTGTTAACCAAGTTAACACCTCTCCAAGGCTTTGAACCTGCTTGTAACAATTGTATGGCCATGATTTATTGCTTGGAAGTTACACAAACAAGTGTCTTGATTTTGTGAGTTTGCTACAAGTATAAATAGCTTGGCCATTTCATTTGTTTCTTCACACTTGGTCTAAAATTCTCTAAGTTGGGGTTAAACTAACTTCATACCTGAGAATTTATAAGATCAAGTTCAAGCAAGGACCTTTTGTAAGCCTTCTTTCATTCTTTTATTGTTTTCTAGCTTAAAAAGTCAAACAGTGTTTGACTTTCAGTTTGACCAGTCAATGGTCAACACGAAGTTCGTTTGAACTTCGCAACGTGAGCGTAATCACGATGGTTATAGTCCCTAGTGACTATACCTACTGATTACCACGTTGACTAGGCATAGTGATGAGTCGTAGTTTCGGTCAAAATGCGCATTTACGCGTATTTTGTAACCAAAATACTTTTAGGTATCAAAACCGTTTGTTTTGATACCAAACCTATTTTTTTTAAACTTTGTTAAACATGTTTAGCTCGTCACTTTTAGATTAGTGCTTATGTGGAGTCGTAAGTCAAGCGGTCTAAACAACCGCTTAGACTTACGAACTAGACCCGTTTAGTCGATATTTAGGATCCGACCAAACATATTAGGTGACCATAGTTATATAGGGAATAACCTTCCGAGGTTATACCTTATGGTCACTTCGTTTAGTTAGTCGTATGATAGGTAGTCTATATGCCATAGGAAAATTACCAAAATACCCTTTTCATGCATAATTGATATTTAAGAATATGTAACCCAAACTTTTGTCATTTAACTAATTATGCAACATAATTAAGTATGTTAGGGCATATAATACTTGTCGTAGGACTAGTTAAATGGTCCGAACGCGTTTTACGCGAACGACACGTTAAAGTAGCATATGCTACCTAAACGGGTCGTAATGGGTCGTAAGCAATTAGGTTAGGTTTCATTTTAGAATGTAGGGTTTGTTAAACCATATTATATAAGTTCCCTTACTCGTTTCGATTAAGAAACCTCATTCTATCCGATCTTCCGACTTAGGTCCGGTTTATTTACATAGTTACCTATATTAGGTGCCGTTTGATTCCGTATCCCTCTAGCTTTGCTTGGTTGTTGTTCAAGACTTCTAAGCACCCTCAAGTGAGTACATAGTCCCCTCTTTTATTGTTTTCAAATGTTTTGGGGTGAAGCATGTGTACCTATTTGTTATGTTCTTGTTTTCAAAAGTATCATTGATTATACATATTAGTACTTATCTTTTTACAAACTGAATGATTAATTATGGTTTAAACTCTAATTTCTTTCAAAGATTATAAAATTAATTGTTGGATAGTACTTATTTTTGTTCACCAGACCAGTTGGTAGTATGATATAGCGCTATAGGATTGGACACCCCATTCCTGTTGTCATGGAATGTCTGAAACCAATTTATTTTTCTCCATCCAAATAGAGATTGCCTTTATGGTATTCCTATAGTCTCAAAGGTGTATTTTGATGCACTAGGTCTGAATGAATTCTTAAATCACATTATTTTGGTATATTTAGTTATACTCCCAAAAGTATAATTTGATATGCTCTCATGTGTGATATTGTACAAAACCAACATATAATTTGTTAATCATTAAAACATAGTTTAATATGTTATTTTCAAAACCAAAGCATAGTTAATATGTTATTTTCAAACCAAAACATAGTTTAATATGTTATTTATAAATCCAAAGTCTACTTTTAATATACTACTGAAAATTATTATTTTAACAACTAAAATATATTTAATATACTATTTGTTTTACAATCGGGTTTTGAGTTAGTGTTTAGATAATGGGACGGGTGTAATATGATGAAAACATGGTAGATACGCCACTGGTACTTCTTATATATAAGTGTTTTCATCACATTACATACCGTGGCGTTATTTAGTACACTTGGGTTAACGACATTGGAACTGAAATATATTTTAATATATTACTTATTCGACTTTCTTAAAAACAAAGTATATTTTTTATATATGCTATAAACCTTTTTATCAAAATATTGTTTTTTAAACAATATATTTTATACAAACTCATTTTACTTAATTATTTAATTTCCTATGTATTATTATTTTATATCATCCGATTTCTTATAAATTTTAGTATGATTTATAAAAGAAAACCTTTTATAAGGATCATGACTACTTTTGTTAAACTACTTTTCCTAAACTTATAAGTCATGAATCCTAATTACAATAAAACCTATGTATCTCACAGGCATTTTTATGCTGACGCACCTATTTTTACACATGTTTCAGGTGCTATTATGTGATGATTGATGGTGCATGCTATACATAGGATGGACTCGTGCCTTAGTGACTATAAAATTTGAAAGATAATAGTTGTATTTATCTGATTTGTAATAAAACAATGAGTTCATTAATTCAATAAAACTAAATTATTTATTCCATGGTTGTGAAACAATGATTCTGTTACAACACTCCCCGACGTTTCCGCCACGTTTTGTTGTTTTACGTGGTCGGTGTGTGACAGAAAAGTTGGTATCAGAGCCAATGGTTATAGGGAATTAGGTTATTAGTAATACTTTGACCTAGACTATAACCTTCCTAGGACCCTAACACAAGTTATATTGTGTTTAGTTTTAAAATAATACCGTCACTTATCCTTAGGTGACAACCTCAATAAGAGCACAAATTTCAAATCCCGCTTTGAAAACTAATCATCTGTTCTAGGATGATTGATTATAAGGTTTTGAACCCTCTAAGTTTTCAAAATCTCGTCAAAAGTTGGATCTAAATAATGTGAACACGTGCAAACTGGAAGGGTGGGTGCATGTACCCTGGTCTTCTGTCTAAGGCTAGAGTGTTCGTACAAATCCGTAATATCGGACCAGTCACTCTTACCTGTGAACTCTTGGGGTGAGTGTCCACTTATAGGCGAGCATGTCTTCGCGATACATTAATATGACCCGCTTACTTTGATTAGTCACTGTCTCATTTGTTTGCCTTAGGTAACAAACAAATGATCGCAATTTTTATGCATTGTCATTCTGTTTTCATTTCACTTGTTCCCCCCCCCCCCCCCCATATCTTTCATTATCTTCATGATGCCTCTTTGTCGCAATAACAATGTCTGAACTAAGTGCTGCAATTGCCCAACAATCAGACGTCATACTCCAGAAGACCGTTGATTTGGCTATCACCATGACTCGCCTCAGGAATGTAGCCGTATAAGGGAACTGCTCCTTGGTGCAATCAATGCCACTGTCATTATCCGAATCAAATATTCTGTTTCAAATGTACCCACGGTGGACGATAGAGACATTTGGTTAACATGTGTCGCTTTGCTATCCAAGGCAAAGCTGTTGCAAACCCTGCTGCTGCTCAACCTCCAAACTCTGCTTCATATGTCGCCTTGGCATATCTAGCACCTCAACCTCATGAACATTCTACCTCGTGTATCGATTTAAGCACGTCTAGTGCAAGATTTCAAAACACCTCCTGTTATTCAAATTCCAAAATCCATATAGGATCTTCTTATTTTCACAATTAGATCTTTATGGATAATTATCACTCAAATTGGAGCCCTAAATTGAGTTATTCGTATGCCTTAATACCTTACAATTCAATAAGGATAAAGCCAAATTCCTATTAAGATCTTCGTATCTTCATAGTTAGATTCTTATGTTTAAAGTGCCAAATGAAATCCACGGATTGGATTCCTGGTGTGCTTTAAATACCCATGTCCAAAGATAGCAAATTAAAGATCAAGTTAAACAATTATGTGTTTATGTGTTTTCTTATATATTTTGTGTTTTTATGTGATTCATCCAAATCCTCATAGAATCTCCCATATCTCTATATGAGGGATTCATAGTAGGATATCCAAAGGTACTATCTTACACCCTTAATGGAATTCTACGTTGTAGTTAAGTCCCTTGGGTTATAAAGTACTATTCTATAATTGGACCCCTTGAGTGGTCTAAGTTAAACAGATTGATTCAAAAATCTGGTTAGGAATATCATGTGATGATATATTGAAAAGATCCCTTAAGTGGTCTATTTAAGGAGATCGTACGACGGTCTAGTTAAGAAGATCATGTGTTGATCTAGTTAAAAAGATCGCTCGTTGATCTAGTTAAAAAGATCCTTTGGTGGTCTAGTCAAGTCGCTTCATGTTTATTCAATTGATTTTTCCCCTACGCATTATGAAATGAACTATGCGGACTGTGCAAGGAATTACGTAATTATGGATGCATACATAATTATGGAATTCAGTGCACAGAAACCACAACAAGTTTTATCATGTGTTAAGACCTGTAATAATGATACAGGAGAAGTCCTGGACCTTGACCAATGTTATTTTTCACTCTTGTCAAGCACACACAAGTTTCCTATGTTAAGTCTTCATAAGAAACGTTCCTTTGTCCGTAGTTCGAAACCCCATGTTTTGATACTACAAGAACTTCACCTTGATAGTTGACAATTTCGCTAAGAATCCAAAAAATGGCCCAGAGTTTTACTTAGGGTTCAAGAGATTCATTTTAAAGTGAATCCGTCACAACTGTCTTCACAAGTTTCCTCTAAAATTAAATTTCGGGACGAAATTTCCTAAAGTAGGGGAGACTGTGACACCTGTGTCACTTCAACCATCATACAAATACCAAACCAATGAAATATTCTATTTCATACTTGGGATTTATATAAATATGTGCATCGTTTTCACATATCAATTCTTGTTCGATTTCGAGCTCTAAATCGCTTTCTGGAAGGTTATACGCGATCTGATGCGTAAATATAATCAGTTTAATGCAACAAACACTCCGGAATAGTGACATGGGCTTAACATACCTTAAATAACCTTTATATAACTTAGAAATAAGTTTTGAAAGGTTTAGTATGCCGAAATCAAGTTTATTCGCTCACAGGGACTAATTGCGTCAACTTGCAAAAGTCTGTCGTTTCGTAAGGCAACGTACAGTCCAGAACATGATTATAAGCTAAACATACCATAAATAACCTAAACATAGCTTAGAAATAAGCTTTGAGTGGTTCGGTGTGTGAAAATATGCTTATTTAATCTTACAGGGACTAAAAGTGTCAAAAACGGCGTAAGTTTGCATTTTCATGCATATCTTACGTTCTGACCACATCTGGACATCCAAAAATTTTGTACACACTAAAATATTTTTATTTTAGTGATTGGCATGCAAAAATACCATTCGTCGCTTAATTTGGATCGTTTTCACGTCCGTTTGAGTTTCGTCGTAATTTGACGAATAACGCGACCTTACGACCAAACGAGCCAACATCCGAGAGTTTTCTGAGCACATTTTGAGTCCTCTAAACTTTATTGACCTTGTAGAGCCTTGAAAATGGCTTAGCGGGGTCAAAAGGGGCTGAAATGAGCTTAATACATGTGCAAGGACCTAAACTGTCAAATGTGAAACTTGTGCTGATCTGCAGTTGGGACACGTGCCGCGTAAGGCAGACCCCAATCTTTACGCGGGCTGCCTGAGAATGCCCAGTTCCAGAAACTCATTTTTCAGCAACTGTTTGATAGATTAGGGGCTGTTATGCAAAGATCTTTGTGTGTTAACCAAGTTAACACCTCTCCAAGGCTTTGAACCTGCTTGTAACAAGTGTATGGCCATGATTTATTGCTTGGAAGTTACACAAACAAGTGTCTTGATCTTGTGAGTTTGCTACAAGTATAAATAGCTTAGCCATTTCATTTGTTTCTTCACACTTGGTCTAAAATTCTCTAAGTTGGGGTTAAACTAACTTCATACCTGAGAATTTATAAGATCAAGTTCAAGCAAGGACCTTTTGTAAGCCTTCTTTCATTCTTTTATTGCTTTCTAGCTTAAAAAGTCAAATAGTGTTTGACTTTCAGTTTGACCAGTCAATGGTCAACACGAAGTTCGTTTGAACTTCGCTACGTGAGCGTAATCACGATGGTTATAGTCCCTAGTGACTATACCTACTGATTACCACGTTGACTAGGCAAAGTGACGAGTCGTAGTTTTGGTCAAAATGCGCATTTACGCGTATTTTGTAACCAAACTACTTTTAGGTATCAAAACTGTTTGTTTTGATACCAAACCTATTTTTTTAAACATTGTTAAACATGTTTTAAACATGTTTAGCTCGTCGCTTTTAGATTAGTGCTTATGTGGAGTCGTAAGTCAAGCGGTCTAAACAACCGCTTAGACTTACGAACTAGACCCGTTTGGTCGATCTTTAGGATCCGACCAAACACATTAGGTGACCATAGTTGTATAGGGAATAACCTTCCTAGGTTATACCTTATGGTCACTTCGTTTAGTTAGTCGTATGATAGGTAGTCTATATGCCTTAGGAAAATTACCAAAATACCCTTTTCATGCATAATTGATATTTAAGCATATGTAACCCAAACTTTTGTCATTTAACTAATTATGCAACATAATTAAGTATGTTAGGGCATATAATACTTGTCGTGGGGCTAGTTAAATGGTCCGAACGCGTTTTACGCGAATGACACGTTAAAGTAGCATATGCTACCTAAACGGGTCGTAATGGGTCGTAAGCACTTAGGTTAGGTTTCATTTTAGAATGTAGGGTATGTTAAACCATATTACATGAGTTCCCTTACTCGTTTGGTTTAAGAAGCCTCATTCTATCCGATCTTCCGACTTAGGTCCGGTTTATTTACATAGTTACCTATATTAGGTGCCGTTTGATTCCGTACTCCCTCTAGCTTTGCTTGGTTGTTGTTCAAGACTTCTAAGCACCCTCAAGTGAGTACATAATCCCCTCTTCTAAGCACCTTATTTGTTATGTTCTTGTTTTCAAAAGTATCATTGATTATACATATTAGTACTTATCTTTTTACAAACTGAATGATTAATTATGGTTTAAACTCTAATTTTTTTCAAAGATTATAAAATTAATTGTTGGATAGTACTTATTTTTGTTCACCAGACCGGTTGGTAGTATGATATAGCGCTATAGGATTTGACACCCCATTCCTGTTGTCATGGAATGTCTGAAACCAATTTATTTTTCTCCATCCAAATAGGGATTGCCTTTGTGGTATTCCTATAATCTCAAAGGTGTATTTTGATGCACTAGGTCTGAATGAATTCTTAAATCACGTTATTTTTGTATATTTAGTTATACTCCCAAAAGTATAATTTGATATGCTCTCATGTGTGATATTGTACAAAACTAACATATAATTTGTTAATCATTAAAACATAGTTTAATATGTTATTTTCAAAACCAAAGCATAGTTAATATGTTATTTTCAAACCAAAACATAGTTTAATATGTTATTTATAAATCCAAAGTATACTTTTAATATACTACTGAAAATTATTATTTTAACAACTAAAGTATATTTAATATACTATTTGTTTTGCAATCGGGTTTTGGGTTAGTGTTTAGATAACGGGACGGGTGTAATATGATGAAAACATGGTAGATACGCCACTGGTACTTCTTATATATAAGTGTTTTCATCACATTACATACCGTGGCGTTATTTAGTACACTTGGGTTAATGACATTGGAACTGAAATATATTTTAATATATTACTTATTCGACTTTCTTAAAAACAAAGTATATTTTTATATATGCTATAAACCTTTTTATCAAAATATTATTTTTCAAACAATATATTTTATACAAACTCATTTTACTAAATTATTTAATTTCCTATGTATTATTATTTTATATCATCCGATTTCTTATAAATTTTAGTATGATTTATAAAAGAAAACCTTTTACAAGGATCATGACTACTTTTGTTAAACAACTTTTTCTAAACTTATAAGTCATGAATCCTAATTACAATAAAACCTATGTATCTCACAGGCATTTTTATGCTGACGTACCTATTTTTACACATGTTTCAGGTGCTATTATGTGATGATTGATGGTGCATGCTATACATAGGATGGACTCGTGCCTTAGCGACTATAAAATTTGAAAGATAATAGTTGTGTTTATCTGATTTGTAATAAAACATTGAGTTCATTAATTCAATAAAACTAAATTATTTATTCCATGGTTGTGAAACAATGATTCTGTTACAACACTCCTCGATGTTTCCGCCATGTTTTGTTGTTTTACGTGGTCGGGGTGTGACACCATGCAACCTTATTATCTCTAGATCGAAGATTATTCCATGCCTCCCAAGATCGGAAGTGATAGAGTTTACCTTCAATGTCTTTCCAACTAATCCTATCATCCGTATCATTAAGTAACTATTTTTGAACTTTCGGACACTTATATCATACTTTGTGGTAATTGTAATTTAAATTCCCATCTTCCGATGTGCTTGTGATTACTGATATCAATCGTCACGAATAAAACCCCAAGTCCGGGCCCACTAGAAAATCAGGGTATGACACACATGTCTCTGGTATGGGATTAATGGTGCGATTTGGTACATTCCTTTACACGTAGCAGGTTATTAAATTTGTTTTTAAACACAATAGATCAGATGTATGTCATCAAAGAGGGAGACGATTTGGTTGCTTCGAAGGTCTAGACAAACCATATAGTACAAAGGGGTAGAATAGTCATTAAATAAAAATTCATTAAAGTTAGGCATATATGATATTTGTTTTTGTTGGATACATACATATATATATATATATATGATATTTTTCGAGTTTGCAAAGGTATAAATGAAATTAGTCCTTTAAGTAAAATTAATAAGTTTGTTTGTAAAACTCATAAATAATTTCATATTAAATTAAGTTTTTAATGATATAGTAACTATAAATTAATAAAAAAAATGAGTATCCATAAATATGAAGAGATAGGCAAAAAAACCAAAAATGAATAGCCTAGAATGGTGACAAGTGTCCATCATTGATTCATTTTATTATACGGTACTAGCGGTAAGACCCGTGTGCAAACACGGGTCGTTTCTTAGAAAACCATGCATAACATATATTGACAGAACATATAGATATGTGTATAGATATTGTACCAAAACGTGTTATCTATTATAGCTAAAAGACAACTATAAGTAAATATAAAAGATATTTAACAAAGTTAATAAAAGATGCCTAAAAGATGTCTAACAAACTTAATAAAATTCATCAGTTACATATGATTATATCCATTCTCTTATTCATAAAAGAGAGTATCCACCCACTGACAATATAAATTGTTATAAACATAAGTACATATGAAAGATGTCTAACAAACTTAATAAAATTCGAATATAATTTAACTTTAACAAACATTAACTAAGAACATACGATCACCTGCCTAAACAACACGCATCAAACCTCACTCAAGAATTTGTTACCCAGCAACATGTCCTTCGCTACATGTTGTGATCTGGTTAAATATACTACTGCAAACAATGTAACAGCTGCTGATCCAAAAATCTCCCTATACAACAGATGATACGAAAATCCTTCATTATTACTGATTTTTATTTCTCATCAACATCTCCCTGATTTGTCCTTTGAATTGCAGTTCAAAGTACAGGGAGAACATGTCTTCTTCATCATCCCTCTCAAGTTGAAGGTCCAACAAAATCTTGGAGATCGTATGCATTCAGATTATATGCAATATCCATTTTAATCTCTTCAACACTACCATCTGATCTGATCAAAGTCAATACTTAGGTTTTTGAGCATGACTTCCACTTTACTGTTTTTGGATCAGTTGGTTTTCTTGGGCAAAGAATTATTGAAGATGAGTTTGGTGATTGTGGTCTGCTAACTAAATTTTCAATTGATTCAGACAAATCAGATGATGAGAGAAGGTTTTTCGGAGTTCTAATTTTTGGAGACAGAGCAGCAGTTGTAGGATAGACTGGGTTTTAAAGAACATTTGAATGTTCAGCTCTAACTTCTTCCAGCTTTTTTTACGTCTCAACTATCTTCAGTTTAGACCATCTGGCAATGGATCTAACTGGACCATAATCAGTAGCCACAAGCTCTGTTCTTATTCTTTTAAACTTCAATACCTCATCTGAATCCACTGTTTTGACTTTCTTCCAATTATGTTGAGTTGGCTTTACCAGATGATCATTGTTCATTTTTGTGATTCTATCGATATGAGTTTTTCTCTTACATGTGGAGATGATTTCTGGTGAAGGAGAATGTTTTGGTAGTGAAGATGAATGTATGGGAAATCTTTGTGATGTTGGAGATGGTTGGATTGTGGTTGGTGTAGTGAAAATGATCATGGCAGATGTTTGAGAAACTTCTGCTGAAATAACTGGTGTCTCAGCAGCTGTTTGGTAAACATCTGCTGATACTTTTGTGCTCCCAACATCTATTGACAAAATGGGTGATGATGGTGTGGAAGGTATTTTCTCCTTCTTTTGTAGTGGTTTTTTTTGGAGAAGGTTGGGATTTAGGTTGAGCAGGCGATACAATTTATGTAGGATTAGCTTTTGAATCTGGTGGCAACTTTCTCAATGAATCTTTATCCCCCTTTTTGGCATCATTATCATCATCATCTTTCTCAAATATTGATGTAGAGGTGGAGCCAGTAAGTTCCAACAGATGTTCCTTAATGTTCATAATGTCTGCTTATGTGTCTTTATACCTGGCATCAACCAAATTTCTGATAAATTCCAAACTGAAATTGCGGTTACTTTCAGCTAAATTCCTCTAAGCTTGAAGGATGGGTTGCATAGAATTCCAAAGCTCATTGGCAATTTCCTGTCTGGTAGGTTGACTTTTAAAAAGCTCTATCATCTGCTTAATCAATTCTTTCATTTCAGCAACATTTGTTTCAATGGTAGACACTCTAACCGTCAAATCCTTATAAGTTAATTCATCACCTACTTTAATAGGATCATCTAAATTCCCACCTGTAGTGGTTGTATTTGTTTTGATAATAGGAGAAGTCTCCATATCATCAGAAACAGATGCCCCTCTTTCTTCGTTCTGGGGACTTCCCACTGAAGCAGAGATTACAGTTGTAACCTCATCAGTAGTTGCCTTCAAGGGAGTCTTAATGATGTAACCACTGTCCAACTGATCACCAATGGGTTCAACAGTTGTAGTGGCTGCTCCACTTGAACTACCACCAAGAGTTTCGTAATACTCAACGGGGATAACCTCCTCAACTGTTTGTAGGATAGGAGATTGAATTGGTTCAGACACAGTCATTTGTTGCGATCTACTCTCAGTAATGTGTGCATTAGAGGAATTGTTTTCTTTCTGAAATTCAATTGCTTCAAACAGAGGTAATATTGTTGATGGAACTTGAGCCGAGGGTTGTGGTGTAGAAAGAGTGATTGCCCTGGGAGAGGGACTTTTAAACATACTTTCATATGAAAGGTCTACTTCATGTTGTGGTGCCCTGTACTTACAACATGATCCTTTTGTGACGATACATGAGGAGTTTGGATGGGTTGAGATCTTTCCAACAACTGTGAAGAAGTAGCAGCACTGGTTTCAAGTGACATTTGTGTTGTCACTGCATTAACCTCTGGGATCTCATCTTCCAGAGGAACCTTTTTATTTTTTTTAGTTTTGATGGACTTTTTGGATGTGACAACTTTCTTTTTGCGTTTTCCTGGTGTGTGTTTCACAACACCGGTTGTGGTGTCATGATCACCAGGAGCAGTTCGCTCAACAACAGAAGTTTGAGCAACTGATGCGGACGCATCTAAAACAGGCTCATCTCCCTTTGTTTCAGTTGTTGAAACTTTTGACTCTTTATCCATAAGTTTAGTAAAAGTTTTACTTGTAAGACTATTTATTTGAAAAGCTACACCTTGTTCAAAATCTGTTTATGACACTTGTTTTTGTAGGTAGTAGCTTAGAAGTCTTGGATACAACAGAAAAGCATTACTACGAACACCTTTTTTCAATTTTTTTCACATTTTTCACATTATTCAACAAATCAGAAAACAGTGCTTGTGATAAATTGTAATCAGATTTTGTTAAAATAGCATAACCGAAATACTGAATGTTCAAAGGTATCTCATTAAATGCGGTGGGCTTGGCTGATAGACAAGTTAAAAGAGTATGAAACAAAAATTTCAATGGCGGAGGGAAGTTTCGTTTGTAGATAGTAACTTCCTTTAATTGTGCATCATACCCTCTTTCAATGAACTCTGTATGAAGTTCAAGTTTTTCAAAGTTGTTCTTACCTCCCAAGTCGTCCAATGCAAATGTAGTGGAAATTGTAAAGGGAGAAATTCGTACCACACTTTCCCCGACCTTAGATGTGATGGCAACTGGATTATTATCTTCAGCCTCTATTTCAGCATTAAACCAAAATTGTCGGAGTGTTTGTTTATGAATCGAAGCATCAGCAGTAAGAATTGATTTGTATTTCGATGACGTTAAAAGGTCAATTATTGAGTGATAGTTGGTATTTTTGTTGGTTTTCTCGAAGATGGGGAGGTAGTTGTGAGGGTTTTTGATGTTCAGAGACATGATCGGAAAAGATGGTGATTTGGGGATGAAACAGGGTTTAAACTGGAGGGTTTTTAATATGTTGAAAACTGTTTTTGAGAATTTTGAATTCGAGACTGCAGTGGTAGAACCTCGATTTAGGGATGAAAGAGCTTTTATATAGAGAGAAGAAGTGAATGCTGACGTGGCAGTAGTTACAAATATTTGATGGCTAAGATCTGTCTACGTCAGAACCTCTCTTATGACAACCGATGACAGTTGTTTGGAAACCTCTGTTGGTCGTTGGGAACAGTGTAAGTCAAATAGTCGTTAGATAAACAGAAGTTACGAGAATAGATGATAATTTTCAGCAGTTGTTTTATTTTTAGCTAACATCTGTCCACGTCAGAACCTCTGTTGTCATAATGGATGACAGTCAGCAGTTTAGTAAATCAACAGTCATTAGGATAAACAGAAATTATGATAACAGACGGTAACCTTTAATAGTGGATGTATTTTTAGGCAAGCAGAAGTTTCAAAAACAGTTTTTTCAATCGGTGTAACTCAACAGTCGTAAGTCTAACATCTGTTATTAGCCCAACCACTGTTAGTATCAAATCCTCTGTTAAGCATTTTAAGATTGAATATCATATGTTGTTCGTTAACATCTATTGACCCATAGCAGACCTTTGCATCTTCAGACATTTATTCATCAGTAGATGCTCTCTTTTGTCAGACTTTAGCTACAACACACCTTTTATAACACAAAATATACCGTAAATTCTTCCAAAAAACTGTTGTTGATAAACAAAGATATATAATAATACTTATAGCAGACGCTATATAATAATACTTATTTATCATTAGCCCAACCACTGTTAGTATCAAATCTTCTGTTAAGCATTTTAAGATTGAATATCATATGTTGTTCGTTAACATCTGTTGACCCATAGCAGACCTTTGCATCTTTAGACATATATTCATTAGCAGATGCTCTCTTTTGTCAGACTTTAGCTACAACACACCTTTTATAACACAAAAATATACCGTAAATTCTTCCAAAAAACTGTTGTTAATAAACAAAATTATATAATAATACTTATACCAGACGTTATATAATAACACTTATTCATCATTAGCCCAACCACTGTTAGTATCAAATCCTCTGTTAAGCATTTTAAGATTGAATATCATCTGTTGTTCGTTAACATATGTTGACCCATAGCAGACATTTGCATCTTCAGACATTTATTCCTCAGCAGATGCTCTCTTTTGTCAGACTTTAGCTACAACACACCTTTTATAACACAAAAATATACCGTAAATCCTTCCAAAAAAACTGTTGTTAATAAACAAAATTATATAATAATACTTATAGCAGACGTTATATGTGACAACCCGAGTTTCCAAGGTTCCTACTCGACTTAACCTAGTACTTGTTTGCAAAATGTTTTGATTTTATTTATAATTGGTGTGCATCATAAGTGGGTTGTATGTATACTTAATTGTGTTAATAACATGTTTAATATCAACATGAGAGTAATAGCCGAAAACACCCTCCCTGATGAAAACACACATGGTGTTTTCGTCCATATGTGGCTGGCAAAAACCCAAAATGGGCTTTAGGCCCAGATCCCTTACATATTTATTTTTAACCTTTACTTGATAACTTTTAATCGGCAAAACCCTAGAACACCTCCCTAACTGTGACGGCAACTGCAAGCCTACGGAGCCTTCGTTTTCGGTCAATCCATTAGTTTTCCATCTCGGTTAGTTTGCACCGTGGTTTATTGTGTATAACTTTCGATAGATCATTACATGTTTGCGTATGTGTATATATCTGGTTATTATATATATATGCGATTGGTATAATAATGATGATGATTATGCATATTGATTGTTGAAGTTCTGTGAGATTTTTGTTATATAAATTGGTAGTTAAAAATGGGGTCTTGACTATGATTAGTTGTATGAAATTAACTAACAGATCATGATTTCATATGAAGGCATATGTGATTAATTAAGTGATTTACTGATGGATTGTTAATCTTAATCTCTCAATGATTTGGCAAGTTATATGTGCACACATATTGGTTTAGCTTGGTTGAATGATCTGCAAATTGATTTATGTAACTGTTGATGAAGATGATGTACAGCCAACGAAATCACAGCAATGGACGAAAACACTCATGTGTTTTCGTCACACTTGAAGCCCAAGCTTATGTTCAGCAAAAGCCCAAAAGTGTTTTCGGCCCATTAAGGGATTTCGGCCAAGTGTTTTCACCAACAATAGATTTCGGCCCAAGCTTGGATTTCGGCCCCAAGTGTTTATTAATCTTGTTAACTTTATTAACTAAGTTAAGTATGTTAACTGTGTTAAGTGTTAACCATGTTAAGTGTGTAAATTCTGCTATGCATGTTATGAAGATAAACCCAGTTAAGTTATTAACTCTGGTTAGCTTATTTATTCCAGTTAGTTATTAACTCTGTTAAATATGTAAACTTTGTTAAGCATGTAAACCCTTGTTAAGTGGTTAAGCTGTTAACTCTACTTGTTTGATTAACTCTGTTAGTTAACTATCACTGTTAGTTATTATCTCCGTTATGTATATCAATCTCGTTAAGTTGTTAAGGAATAACCAGGTTAGAATAAACTATGAATGACACTCTGTTAAGTGCATTATTGGTTAACTATGTTAGAAGAAAACTGCAAAGGATATCTTTATGGGACAGGAATTTGCATGACCTTGATTAACTGCTTATGTGATACGTATTAATTGAGTAAACACCCTTTTGTGATATAGATTTCATGTGAAACATTTCGAACTCGAAACTGATGGTATAAACGTGCGTAATATAGGTCGTGATTGATTAATTGTGAGCGTGTATTCCTTTAGCATACCGAGCAAACCAAGGTGAGTTCACACTCTTACCAAGGCATGAGATTCCCGGGGTTGGGAATGGGTTTGAATGATTACTTATGCTTAAGTTGTTATCGGAATTACATACCATAGGCCTCGGGAGAGGAAGGTTATTGGTAGATACTGCTAGACTAGTGATACATATACATCTCTTCGCACACACGCCGGGAATGGCTGCGATAATAGAACTAATCTTCGCACACATGCCTGGAATGGCTGCGGACCATACTCTACACTTCGCACAAATGCCGGGTGGGCTGTGATACAAATATACCTAGTCTAGAAAAGATGGGAAACCCCCACAATCTTCGCACACATGTCTAAGAGACTGCGATTCAAATACATACGATATATGGGTTACTGAATGAACATACGGGTTACAATACGATTACTATAACTGAACAACCAACTGTGAACTCGCTCAACTAGTTGTTGACTCTCTGTTACATGCCTTGCAGGACCTTAGGTACATATGGAGCTTGCACGGGAGGCACGGTCGTTGTGGGCACGGATGGTGGATATTTTGATAAAAACTTATTGACTCTTTAAACTTATTACTTATGTTGGTTTTACATTTATGCTTCCGCTAAACATTGATACTATACTTTGGTTTTTTTGAAACACCTTTCATAATGGTTGGTTGAATTACCTTTGCTATTTACATTGTTCAATATGATTGGTGGCTTGATCGTGGTCAGTCACGCCTCCAAGCGGTGGTATTCCGCGTGTGGATTTTGGGGGTGTGACATTATATAATAATACTTATTCATCATTAGCCCAACCGCTGTTAGTATCAAATCCTCTGTTAAACATTTTAAGATTGAATATCATCTGTTGTTCGTTAACATCTGTTGACCCATAGCAGACCTTTGCATCTTCAGACATTTATTCATAAGCAGATGCTCTCTTTTGTCAGACTTTAGCTACAACACACCTTTTATAACACAAAAATATACCGTAAATTCTTCCAAAAAACTATTGTTGATAAACAAAATTATATAATAATACTTATACCAGACGTTATATAATAATACTTATTCATCATTAGCCCAACCACTGTTAGTATCAAATCCTTTGTTAAGCATTTTAAGATTGAATATCATCTGTTGTTCGTTATCTGTTGACCCATAGCAGACCTTTGCATCTTCAGACATTTATTCATCAGTAGATGCTCTCTTTTGTCAGACTTTAGCTACAACACACCCTTTATAACACAAAAATATACCCTAAATTCTTCCAAAAAACTGTTGTTGATAAACAAAATTATATAATAATACTTATACCAGACGTTATATAATAACACTTATTCATCATTAGCCCAACCACTATTAGTATCAAATCCTCTGTTAAGCATTTTAAGATTGAATATCATCTGTTGTTCGTTAACATCTGTTGACCCATAGCAGACATTTGCATCTTCAGACATTTATTCATCAGCAGATGCTCTCTTTTGTCAGACTTTAGCTACAACACACCTTTTATAACACAAAAATATATCGTAAATCCTTCCAAAAAACTGTTGTTGATAAACAAAATTATATAATAATACTTATAGCAGACGTTATATAATAATACTTATTCATCATTATCCTAACCACTGTTAGTATCAAATCCTCTGTTAAGAATTTTAAGATTGAATATCATCTGTTGTTCGTTAACATCTGTTGACCCATAGCAGACCTTTGCATCTTCAGACATTTATTCTAAACATTTGTTTTATCTTTGCACTCATCTGTTCACCATCAAACCAACCCTTGATACTATTAAACCTCTGTTGACTTACCAAACAGATGTTCAAACACAATTCAACATCAACATAATCTAAATCTTACTCAAACACTAAATAAGTAAAAATAAAACACAACATAGATTCTTAAAATTAAAATTTATTCATTTAGTCATGACATTAAAACTAAAACTCCAATAATTACATCACATACTGAACAACATTAAAGGTCAAGTCTAACAATAACAGCAAGAATTAAGAAACTTTAGCTTCAACTCCATCTATTGCTGAACCTCTCGATGTATGTCCTTCAACATCGCCATGAACTCCATGTCTCTAACAACGCACTCTATATTATTGATAACACAAAGCTCACGAACGGAGGTTGAAGGCATCCGCATAAGATCTCTGGAAATCTGCTCTCTAGTGAACAGGCCAACTTGCAATCCATCAAAACATCTCTTCAACTCTTGAAGAGTAGCCCTATCTTCATACACATGTTCCTCGATTTGCCTGACAAAACGCTACTTTAAATCATCTGATTTTGCATTTGTGAATGACGCCATTTGAATAAACTATATTACTCGACTTTCCTGAAAGTATGATATCTTTGTAGGAAAACGTGATGAAAAACAGGTGAAGTGACTATGAGTTTATATACTGAAATTTGGTATTATGAAAGCGTGTACATTTAATATAAACATATTAATGTATATTTCAAAACAGCAATCTTTTAATGCAAAAACCTTTTCAAACCCCAACTTTTATGGGAAAACTGTAAAATTAATTACCAAGAAACCCAAGGGACAAAATTTCGAAGCTCAAATAACAAAAGCAGATTATCACAATTACAATTAACCTCTTGATTTACCATGTAGACGCGTTTTTAAACTCTATAAAAGACCGTTGATTACTTTTGATTCAAAACATCAACAAATTGTCCTACAAATCACTTTCTGTAAAAAATTGTTCCAAATCAGAAAACCAACAAAAAATCTACATGGCAAACTTCAGCTTCTACCACTGGTCAGACACCAGCAATGTTAAAACCCAGTTATCCATGTGGTCACTCAAAGAACAAAGAACATACGAAGAACTAAACAGGAAAGTCGACATAATAAATGACACTAATTACAACAAAACCTAGAACAGCATAGCATTGCTCGATGAAGTCTTCCACTCTCCTCCATCAGAGTTCCAGAAGAATGCAGAAGAGTTTCTGACACAACTTCTAAAACAGGATCAGAAAATCTGCAACATGCTAACTGACCTGAAAATCAAAAGAGAACGTGAAATCACATGGAGAAAGGCCAGAGTCTACGAAATCCTAGCAAGTGTTAACTCTAGCGTGTAATACTTTATAAATATTTTTTTAAATTTGTATTTTTCTATGTAGTAGTTCATTTTAATAATATAAACATGCATCTTAACATATTCTAAAATGTCAGTGTCTATAAAAACTCTCAACATCATCAACAGTTAATCAAAATAAGAAACAAACCTAACATGCAAAGGTCTCTTCTCAACTGTTGTAGTACATCTGACTTTTCACGATATTGCACGAATCTATCTACACTTTCTATAAAAGGAGAAAATCTTCCTGACGCAAGAAAACCTGACTTTCGATTTAACGAAAATCGAACAATGCAACTCTCCCATCAAAGAAGATAGCACATGCAACTTTTCACGATGTTGCAACAATGATACTGCAACATCGATATTGAAAGGTTGATGTGTGATGGGAAGCTTCATTGAAACGACGATGTTGGAATAATGATACTGGAACGATAACATGTAAACATAATCAACAAACATTCGAACAAAGAAGTGTAATCGGAGATTAGCGGCTGAATCATGAGAAAGATGCATTTGAGAGGGAGAGATATGCTCACAGATGTGAGCGGGAGAGATTTGAATGTGGATCCAAATTATTAACCCTTATTTATAGGATTAGAATATATGGTTTGAATTTTGAATTTTGAATGTGGAGCCAGAATTTTGAATCTCAACAGATGTTTATTGGGAACTGATGTTTGATTATAAAATGTTGAGGGCGGATGTTTAAACAAAAGTTTAAATGTTATTTTATATTAGGCTTAACATGGGCAGACCTTTCCTCAGCAGACCATTGCATCTTAAATGTGGGCCAACTTTGAATTTTAAAGTCTTTTAATATTAGGCATTATGATGTAATAATGACATAAGAAAAGCATTGTTGGACATGCCCTCCTGCTGACACATCAGTTTTTTTTATGTCATTGGGATTTCTCCTTTTATAGAAAGTATAGATATATAGATAGATATATAAGATTTATATTTTTTATAAGTTAGTCGAGGCTCTATTTTTTGGGCGGCCTCAGGCACTAGCTTGAGTTACTTCTACTGTACAGCTGACCTTGCGTCGCAATAGATACTAGGAATTTTATAAAACATCACATGCTAATAATTATAAAATAAAAACAAAATATACTTAAAAGTAATACATTTATAAAATTTTAAAAAATGGTGATCCCTATTCACCACTCTTAGTAACGACCTGCTACTTTACTAATAATAATAATAATAATAATAATAATAATAATATAAATATGTTAGCGGATTCATATTTTGCTAGTAATTATTGTGTTACGTGCTACAAAATGGTATAGAACTACGTATTTCATAATTTTTAGATACTAAAAATTTGATTATTTTATTTTTAAAAAAATTGATGATTTGAGGAACATATTTTTATACGAACCCAAGACGAAAAACAGATAGTGAGTTGTATAGTCTCATTGGTTTAATAAGCATGTTATGTCTGGGTTGACTTGTTTATCGTGTGCTTGATAAACAATCCGTGTTCAGTTTGTATCAAAATTAATCAAAGCAATTTCTCAACCTGTTTAAAACGATAACAAAAATATAATTATTAAGTTCAACAAACCAATCGGTTTAGAACATTATGACAAACCACCAACCAATTTAATGTATGATTACAACACATTCACATCCCGTCAATACCTTCTAATTTGCTAGCTTGTTTGACCCGTTTAGATAAACGCTTTACATGGGCCATGTTCTGGTTAAATAGTTATAAGTGTGCCTGGGTTAGGATCAATATCTTTAACACGAATATATATATATATATATATATATATATAGGGTCAGGATTTAGAGAAAACGCTCAAAAGTGTGAGAATGGGGAGAAGGCTTATGGGTCGTCCGATCAAAACAATCCATCGACTAGATTGCGCGATGGCGATTTTGTAAATAACATCAATTTTATTATGTGGGACGCGCTTCATTAAGGGTAAAAGGGTCTTTTACCGCTCATATTCAAAACGCCATCAAATGATAAAACGCCATTCAAAAAATAAAACGCCGTTAAAAACAAAACGCCAAAAATTGGTGATAAAACGCGTTGAATATTACAGGAAGATGAAACAACACAGTAACTGAATTTCAGTTATTAACATTTATTAGAAGAAAATTCCCTTCTAAATTACGCGCCAAAAACATCATTATATAAAAAAAGGTAAAACATAGCTTCCATAATCACTTCAATCTATCCACTTCTGCAAAAAAAACATCTTTAACCAAAAACTCCAACTTAACCAAAACGCCAAAAATGGCAACAATCGTTTCGTGGAGATACACTCTGGGAATCAGGCGATACGTCCTCCGTTTTGACAACCGAAGGAGGGTGTATGTTAAGATGGTCAGGGCAATTCTGAAGATGGAAGAAGAGATACAGAGGCGAATCTTATCCATTGGCATCGCCCTAGACAATGAATGCCATGAAACACATATGTTTATGAAAGCATTAACCAGGAAATTTGGACCAATCAAAGCAGATGTGAAGCCGGACCCTGTCATGACATCATGGCGTTTTGATGATGAAACAAACATGGTGACCGTTACATACAACAGCGGAGAGCAGGAAGTCTACTGGCTAGAAAACATCATGACAAAGCAGCGTCTGGGTTTCATGGAAGAATTGCATAACGCCACTTGTACCAACACAGAAATAGACTCAAAATTGGAGTTAATGCAAGACATGTTCAAGTGGAGGCTTCAGAATCTTCAGGAACAAGAAGCTGATGAAGGTGAAGGTGATGACATGGATGAAGATCCAGATGAAGACTCCGAGGAGGAAGAAGATGACGCAAGTGATGGATACTATTCGGATAAAGTACCTTCTGACGAAGGCTTTTAATTTTTTTCCTCTTTTTTTTCTTCTGTGTAATCTTCATTTTTTTTAAGATAATTAAATGATATATTTCTCCCTTTATTAGCAAAACGCCAAAAAATACTAAAAATGGTTATTCCTTACAAAACGCCAAAAATAACAAAAAATATTTTTCCTGCTTAATATTTTGTTTACTCCGTTATAGTATTTTGTCATATTGGTCTGCATAACGTCATTTAAAAAAATGTCAAACTTAGAATATGGGACGTCTATCACCTGTAAAACTGATAAAAGTTGATCAACACAGTTACTTTATTACTATCATTTATTACAATAAAAAAGTCCAGCCTAAACTACGCGCCAAAAAACTCCTATAAGAGAGAGGTATACACACAATAAAATTGATCACACCCAGAAAACACAAACGCCATATCCTCTAGAAACCACTCACTTTAAAACGCCAAAAATGTTGGTTAAAAAACCACAGATGGCAAAGCTTTCACTGAAATGGATTCTTCTTCTGAAGGGGTTTTCTCAATAATATTTTGCTGAATGAGATGGACAAATATTCAAGAAAAAGAGACTGATGACAGTGATATGACATCATGTGAGCTTTGTTCTTGATAAATATCGGCATGGAATAAAGGGATCAACACAAGTGTAAAATGCTATTTTGGACTCCATTATTAAAAATAGCATCAAGCAAGAGTTAATCTTCAATGACATGCCACAAAACAAGAATATCACACCAAAACACAGGATGCCACTAAGCAGCTTAGTCTGAAAAAGACGGGGTTTATATAGGAAAGTTGGCAGCTAGCTAAAGTATTCAAAAAAGGTTCAAAACGCCAAAACAAATTCAAGAAGATAGATGCTGATGATAGTGAAGATTCGGAAGACAAATTAGATTACCATTTTTTTTTTCATTTTATATTTTTTTATATCAAGTTATATGTTGTTTTGTTATCTAATTCTCTATAAATAAAATACATTATTATAAAAAACGCCAAAAACTTCAAACACCAAAACGCTAGTAATATGAAAACTGGGAGAACGGGTGCTGGCAAAGCACCTTGTAAAATGTATTAAATGCCAAAAAATTCACTAAACGCCAAAAAATTGGTCTTATTGTAATCTTATGCAAATATTAATGACTCGCAGTGAATTATTATACAAAACAACACAAAACGCCAAAAAAATTGACTAGAAAACGCTATAACGCCAAAAAATTATCTATGTGACACAAAAACAATTAATTCAATGCCAAAAAGTTTAATAAATACAATTAACGCCAAAAAAAACTTAAACGCCAGAAAATATTATACCGCGTTGGGAAAATAAAAGAAGATTGAAAAGACAAAAAACCCTTGGGGCCCTGATCATGTCACGCGTCACGTGTTGGGCCAGGATGCGTTCTCACACTTTTGAGCGTTTTCTCCTGATCCCGTTTCTAAATATATATAGTGTCGGGATCAGGAGAGAATGGTGAAAAGTGTGACACGGTGAGAACGGATCCTGGGCAGCCACGTGGTATAGCGCTCTAAATTATGTGCGGGGGTACGATTGTCATTGTCCACTTCCCGCTAAACAATGTCGTTATGATTCCGTTGCCCAAAAAACTTTAAATAGAAATGGCGTTTTCATCTTTATGCTAGTTTTACTTGGCGTTTTTAAAAAAATATTTTTTGACGAATGGTGTTTATGTTTTAATGGTGTTCTATTGATATTGATGTGCCTTAGGTGTATATATAGGTTTAAATATATTTTAAGCCCTTTTACACTTTCTTTAGCCAAGTTTTAAATTTATAAAACACGATATTTACTAACACTAAACACACATATGGGCAAGTGCACCCATCGTGAGCGTAGTATAGTGTTGGTAAGATACCGAGGTCGTCCAAGAACACAAGAGCTTTTAGTACCGGTTTATCCTCAACGTCTAATCAAATCAAAAAGTTTAGAAAAAGGTTTTAAACTAAGAAAAATAAAAACTAACTAAAATCCTGAAAATAAAAATAAAAATAAAAATAAAAACAGATAGACAAGATGAATCACTTGGCTCCGACTCGTGTTTAGTGTAACCTTTGATTATTTCCACACTTTTGCACTTTTTAAGAGATTGTCTTAGTTATTGTAGTAGACCCCTCTTTTGAAGGCGACGTTACCCTCAACCCAGTAGTTTGAGTCAGCAAGGATACAATCCTAAAGGGTCGGATTATTGAAAGATAATTAATTAAGTTATTAATGCATATTATGGTAGGCCCCTATTTTGAAGGTGACGTTACCCTCGGCTAAGTAGTCTGAGTCAGCAGGGATACAGTCCTAAGTAGCCGGGTTAAAGTATTAATAGTAGCTTACATATGAGGGGATCAAAGAGTTTGGACCCCCGCCATCCAATACCGTTAAGTATTGAAGGAGGTCCTACTAAATTTGACCCAGGTCCTTGCAGGATCTATACACTGAACAAGGCAAGACTTTTACCAAGCCGTTCCCTTAACCCCCGACCAGGTAGCCAACATACCTCCATATAGACCGTGGAGATATGAATGGTGAAAATCTTTTATTTTATATAGACAGTAAAATAATGTCAAGACACCACGGACAAACGATAAGGAAAAATCACCTTCAGCATAAGAAACTAGTTATTAAAGTCATTAATACATAACCAAGTAAAAAGTGCGAAAAGATTAAAAATAAAAAGTATTACACTAGACACTTTGTCTTCACCAAGTGATGTAAGAGACTTAGGCAAAGATGGCCTTGATTGTCAAGAACTCTTACGATCAATCTTGGATCCCGAGACGACTCACACACTCTATGATGGACAATGGATGATGGTGGTGGATGATGGTGTTATGGTGGTGGTGGGTGGTGGGTGAAGTGTGAGAGAGGTGGTGTGCCAAGGGATGGTTTGAGCTTGAGCCAAGCACTCCTATTTATAGGCTGAACAGAAGCTCGGGCACGGCCCCGTGTCTAGTGGGCACGGCCCCGTGTCCACATCCTTCTCTGTCTTCATTAATTGCTCTTGTCTGTATTAGTTGACCACGGCCCCGTGTCCGCTGGGCACGACCCCGTGTGCAGAAGCATATCTGTACTATCAAGATTTGCCTGGATTCTGCGAATCTTATAGTTGACCACGGCCCCGTGTCCGCTGAGCACGGCCCCGTGGTGAGCGATGGAAGCTTCTACAACTTTGTCTTTTATGCTGACACTTCGGCACGCCCCCGTGCTCATTGAGCACGGGGCGTGTTCAGCCTTTTGTTCTCTTGTTTTGCTTGGGAAGATGTTGTCGTGGGGTCGGGCATGTCACGTTTGTTCCTTTTCTTGTATTTATGTTAGATTTATATGCCTTTTTGCTTCTTTTGTTAATTTGAGCTCATTTAATCCTGAAAATACAAAAGGAAGACAAAAGCACACTTTTTCCAACATTAGTATCAAAAAAGGGTTAGTTTTATGCCACAATTGATGTAATTTATATGTTGCATTTTGCACACATCAAATACCCCCACACTTGAATCTTTGCTTGTCCTCAAGCAAAACTCTTTATAATGTGGCTATACACTCCCAAATGGAATGGGTAGAAGAGAAGGTTTTTGGGCTTGTCATAGAGTGTCGGGATTTTCAAGATTCTTTATCAAGTTTTATTTTTATTTATTTACAATCCTATTCGTCATGATTTATTTAAAACTTTTCATAAGATAAATTACTTATTAGGGCATAACATGCCTCTTTAAAATTCTATTTATATACAAGTTCACATACCTCACGGGGGATCACTCAACACTCGGCCGAAGATGTATTCTAGTGAATCACTCGAGAGCGGCATGGAACTTACTCCTACCATAGGCTTGCCAAGCAATCAATCCTCCTCATTTTTAACTATACACCTTTGTAAATATTAAGAGGACTTTTGGGTGAAGGGTTAGGCTTGGGTTAAAGGTAGGTGGTTGGGTTAGCGGTTAGTAGAAAAGGGCGAAAAAGCGTAAAAAGCGTCGGTTTTTGAAAGACTTTTTATTTTTGCAATTTTTGTTTTGATGAAGCTATTATTAAAACAAAGTTATTTTTGATGAACTTGTTTGTTTATTTCTTTTGCTTCATCTTCAACAAAATTTTTATTATATATATTTTTTTTTCAAAGTCATACGAAAAACCGAGCTTGTTACTAAAACAAAGGGTTAGAAATAAAAAAAAAAGGTTTTGGTGGTTGAAAGGGTGTTTGGTTTGGGTTAAGAAATGAAAAGGTTTAGGCTCAAAAGGGGTTAACTATGGGGATTTTGGGTAGGCGGTAAAAAAAAAGAACAATAATGGTGTAGAAATAAAAAAGGTTAGTCCTAATGCCTCCATCATTTACTTACTTGGGTTTAAGTTGGTAAGGACCGGGAATGTATTGTCGTGGCAAGTTCTAGAGTCGTAAGAACCAAGCGGCTATTCACACAAGAAACGAAAAAATGAGCATTTCGTTTAATGATATGTATTTGTGTGCTCAATAAAGGCTCAAAACTCACTTTTGTGGGAATAGGTTTTTATGTGATCAAGTATATATAATCAAATTTTAACTAAGCTTGTCATGCCGTTTCATAATTTTCTTATGTTGGTTCTTTTTATCACGACGCTATCGGTTGTAAATTTGTAAAAATAAAACCTTTTTAGAACTTGAATTTCCAGAGTTAAACCTAGACAAGTAAAAAATGAAAATTTTTGAAAAAAAATTGGGGTGATTAGCGATTCCAATAGAGTTTTGTGTAAGGCTTGTAGTTAGGACTTGCAAGATTCAAGGTTTTAGCATCCCCCCACACTTAAATTACACATTGTCCTCAATGTGTCCCAAAAATAAGTTTTTAGGTTGATTGAATGTGTAAAAAGGTGTGAAAAAGCAAAATTTTGTGTTACTGGGTGCTGGACACGGCCCCGTGTTGTCCTGGCACGGCCCCGTGTTCAGGTGCTAGTAACAAAATTGAGAAAGAGAAACAGAAGCCTGGACACGGGGGCGTGTTGGGTGAACATGACCCGTGTTCAGTTTACCTGAACTGGGCATTTTCTGCAGACTGTGCAGAACGGGGCCGTGTTGGGCGGACACGGCCCGTGCTAAACTTACTGTTAACGAAGAAATTTGTCGGATGACCCTGTTTTCCTGCATGGGGTGCTGGTTCAAGTTTCCCTTGTTATCCTTTGCCATCCCGAGTGTGTTTTATTCCTGAAAATTAAAACTAACTAGAAAACATAAAGATTAATCTAAACTAAACTAAGGATAGTTCCGCGGAATGCCTCCGTGGTACGCCACGTTTATAAGGGTCCTTGGCTAGACCCAAAGCCTGGTCATATGTTACTCAAGTGGGATGTTTTGCATCCCATGCTACACCGTCGGAGAGCGTCATCCAAGCTTGAGTCTATGACTTTCATGTAGTTGACCGGGTCTTCGTCTTCTACTCTCTTTCCAACTCCAATTTTCATGTGGTCCACCACACCCCTCACAAGCCATAACCGAGGCCGTTTTTGCCATTTCTAACTTTTTGATTTTTGAAGAAAGGGCCTCGATTTGGGCTTGTAAAGAAGTGCTTTCATCAACCTTATGGGCGCCCGGGGCAATAGATTTATTACCTCGGGGAGTGTGCCACTGAAAATTGGTTTGAGCAATTTCCTCAATTTGATTATATATTTCATTTGGGCGGCGATTACCTAGAAGTCCCCCGGAGCTAGAATCGAGTGTTTGTCTTGTGTGTGGCAACAACCCATTGTAGAAAGTGGATACTTGTTGCCATACCGCAAGACCGTGATGAGGACACTTTCTTAGTAGCTCCTTGAACCTTTCCCAAGTTTCATATAAGGATTCCCCATCCTCTTGAGAATATGTATTAATTTCAGTCATTAATTTAGCCGTTTTAGCAGGAGGGAAATACTTATATAGAAACTTTTGGGCTAGTTCATCCCAGGTGTTTACCGAGCCAACTGGGAGGGTGTTAAGCCAAGCCTTAGCTCGGTCTTTTAGTGAAAATGGAAACATTCGAAGGCGGATGGCGTCGTTTGATGCTCCATTGATCCGAAAGGTATCACGTATTTCTAAGAAATTAGTAATATGTAGATGGGGATCCTCGTCCGTAAGCCCATGAAAGGTTGCGGAGTTTTGAAGCATTTGTATCAAATGCGGTCGAAGTTTGAAGTTATTGGCCTCGACATTCGGTGCATTGATAGTGGCGCCGAGATTACCTACAGTGGGCCGTAGGTAATCCATGAGGGTACGTTGGTCCGCCATTAGAGGTGGGTCCCCCGAAACTTTCTCTTAGTTTTTAGCTTTAAGTCTTTTTTCTGAGAAAGCGTTAGGGTTCTTCTAGAGGTTCTTTTATGTCTCTACTAGAACTGGAGCTCATGCACTACGTAGGAAATTCAAATGTTGCGTCGGGGTTCCAAGTCCTGCAATAAAAACAGAAAAGAATGTTGGTCAGAAGGTTCACCACGGCCCCGTGTTCAGTGAACACGGCCCGTGGTCGGAGATACAGTGATTGTTTTCCGGATCCCTGTTACTGGGGAGTTGGACACGGCCCCGTGTTGCACCGACACGGCCCCGTGCTCAGCTCTCTGTAACTCGGAAAATAAAAACTGCCAGTAACAATGCTGGGCACGTCCCGTGTCTGACCAGGCACGGCCCGTGCTGAGCTCTGCAGAACCTAACAAACTAAGAAAAATCCTAAAAAAAAAAGAAAAAAATGATTAGGCCGTTGATTCCTAACTTTCTTAAAATCCTTGTGTCCCCGATAACGGCACCAAAAACTTGATGTGCGTTAGGTGTATATATAGGTTTAAGTATATTTTAAGCCCTTTTACACTTTCTTTAGCCAAGTTTTAAATTTATAAAACACGATATTTACTAACACTAAACACACATATGGGCAAGTGCACCCATCGTGAGCGTAGTATAGTGTTGGTAAGCGTAGTATAGTGTTGTAAGATACCGAGGTCGTCCAAGGACACAAGAGCTTTTAGTACCGGTTTATCCTCAACGTCTAATCAAATCAAAAAGTTTAGAAAAAGGTTTTAAACTAAGAAAAATAAAAACTAACTAAAATGCTGAAAATAAAAATTAAAATAAAAACAGATAGACAAGATGAATCACTTGGCTCCGACTCGTGTTTAGTGTAACCTTTGATTATTTCCACACTTTTGCACTTTTTAAGAGATTATCTTAGTTATTGTAGTAGACCCCTCTTTTGAAGGCGACGTTACCCTCAACCCAGTAGTTTGAGTCAGCAAGGATACAATCCTAAAGGGTCAGATTATTGAAAGATAATTAATTAAGTTATTAATGCATATTATGGTAGGCCCCTCTTTTGAAGGTGACGTTACCCTCGGCTAAGTAGTCTGAGTCAGCAGGGATACAGTCCTAAGTAGCCGGGTTAAAGTATTAATAGTAGCTTACATATGAGGGGATCAAAGAGTTTGGACCCCCGCCATCCAATACCGTTAAGTATTGAAGGAGGTCCTACTAAATTTGACCCAGGTCCTTGCAGGATCTACACACGGAACAAGGCAAGGCTTTTACCAAACCGTTCCCTTAACCCCCGACCAGGTAGCCAACATACCTCCATATAGACCGTGGAGATATGAATGGTGAAAATCTTTTATTTTATATAGACAGTAAAATAATGCCAAGACACCACGGACAAATGATAAGGAAAAATCACCTTCAACGTAAGAAACTAGTTATTAAAGTCATTAATACATAACCAAGTAAAAAGTGCGAAAAGATTAAAAATAAAAAGTATTACACTAGACACTTTGTCTTCACCAAGTGATGTAAGAGACTTAGGCAAACATGGCCTTGATTGTCAAGAACTCTTACGATCAATCTTGGATCCTGAAACGACTCACACACTCTATGATGGACAATGGATGATGGTGGTGGATGATGGTGTTATGGTGGTGGTGGTTGGTGGGTGAAGTGTGAGAGAGGTGGTGTGCCAAGGGATGGTTTGAGCTTGAGCCAAGCACTCCTAATTATAAGTTGAACAGAAGCTCGGGCACGGCCCCGTGTCCACATCCTTCTCTGTCTTCATTAATTGCTCTTGTCTGTATTAGTTGACCACGGCCCCGTGTCCACTGGGCACGACCCCGTGTGCAGAAGCATATCTGTACTATCAAGATTTGCCTGGATTCTGCGAATCTTATAGTTGACCACGGCCCCGTGTCCGCTGAGCACGGCCCCGTGGTGGGCGATGGAAGCTTCTACAACTGTCTTTTATGCTGACACTTGGGACGCCCCCGTGCTCATTGAGCACGGGCGTGTTCAGCCTTCTGTTCTCTTGTTTTGCTTGGGAAGATGCTTTCGTAGGGTCGGGCATGTCACGTTTGTTCCTTTTCTTGTATTTATGTTAGATTTAGCTGCCTTTTTGCTTCTTTTGTTAATTTGAGCTCATTTAATCCTGAAAATAAAAAAGGAAGACAAAAGCACACTTTTTCCAACATTAGTATTAAAAAAGGGTTAGTTTTATGTCACAATTGATGTAATTTATATGTTGCATTTTGCACACATCAATATCCAACAGATATGGCATTTTTGTGTTTTCTACTTGTTTTAATTTAGCTTTTTTAACCCTTTTTTTTAATGTTATTTATGTTTTAAATGATTACTATTTGTTAATTCTTCCAATCATGGCGTTTTCATTGATTTTGCACAAATATGATAGAAAATCACACAACCAAACATGTAGATGTAATAATTTAAAGAGTAAAACACAATAGTCAACATTAAAATTTTACAATCCATGGCGTTTAAGCTAATCTACAAGATTTGTCATCCTTTGTGCTATTCTCTTGTCTGCTGTGTCAAACATTTCACGTATTTTTTGTCCCCCTAAAGCCAAGATTGTTCTTACACATTTTGTCAATTGTTTTCTGTTTGCATTTTCGCTATGAAGCAGGATTTTTCCAATGTATTTTACCCTTAGTTCATTTAGCCGTCTTTGCTGTAGTTGATTTGGGGCATCTTCTTTTGCCAAACCACTTCTCCAACCAGCTATATCCCCATCTATGTTTCCGTATGCCTCATTGCGAAAGTCCCACAGTCAAGCACGTTAGACATTGTCCTCCAATCCATCTGATGCCTGACAATCTTCGCCTTGCTCATGATCTTATGCTTTGGGTGTTTTTTAATATACAAGTAGTTTGCAAAAGCACTATGCTACAGTTTCATATTTTTTCGCATATGGGTTTTGTCAACATAGTTCTTATATACAAATTTTTTAAGATACTTACCAACCTTCCCACCCATCCTTCATACTTGTCCTCAATGCTAACGTCATCCCCTGCACCGCTGTTGTCCAATATATCAACTTTTCGTGTTTTATGTTGAAACGGACAACATAGAAATGTCTTTCCCATATTATTGGCACGAAGAACAGTTCATAATCTTTGATGGTTTTATTTTTCTTGTCTCCTTTGAACGGGCATTTTTCAGAACAGTTTCCATGTATCTGTTGAATTCTTTGAGGGTGACCCTTGAGCCTTGTATCTTTCTTCATAGTTCAGGATATGTGCCCAACATAGAATAATTGAGACATGTGCTTGAAATCCTGGTTTCATGCTCTCACAAATCACCCTCATGAGAAACTTTTCTCCCATCTTGAACACCTCAGTCCTAAAAAAGCATCATTGTGCGTTTTAGTTATACAAACTCATTCTATTATAATACATGGCTTTTTGAGCGTTTTTACATGCATATTCAAGTAAACCTTATGGCTTTTTGAGCGTTTTTACAGCTCTTCAGGGTTTAAAAATGTATTTTCTTGCATCAACTTTGTGATGTCTGGAGTTTTGTCATCATCACCTTTCTCCTGCACATCTGACATGTTTGGCGTTTTTGGTGGTGATATGTTGATGGCATTTTCATCTTGGGGTGTATTGGGTGTCTCTTCCTCTTCAAAAGTTTTCAAGAGGTTTTTCCCAGATGTAGATGGTGGCTGCTCATGTGCCGTTTTATCAAACACTGCACCTTGCTGGTCAACTCTTTTGTTCACCATCTCCCCTTCAGTTTTTTTCTAGTTCAGTGATGAATGCCTGACTGTATTGTGTTTCTGTCGTTGGGATGTTTGGTGTCTTATCAAATACAGACATTTTTGGGGTCTCTTCAGCAGGTTGCAGATGTTTTTTATTGCTTTAATCACTTCATCCACCATCCTTGAATTATCAAGACCTTCTTTTATATCAATCACTTGTTTTAGATCTTGTCCCGGCAGCTCCAAAATCTCAACAATATTCCTTTTAATTATTTTTTCCCCATTATATCTTGAAATGTGATATTCAAGTGTCTTGAAATCACAACTCCAGCTCTCAATATCGTTTTCGTTCATATCTTCATCTGCTGATATAGTATCCTCATCATCATCATATATGGGGGCTCTTGTAGCAATCGAGGGTTCGGCGTTTTGTTCTCCGGCCATATCCCTTTCTTTTTCTACTCTTGTATCCCCTTCTGCTTACCCTTCCCCTTCTCCTTTCCCTTCTCCATCCCCTTCACCATTCCCTTCTGACTCCCTTTCATCTTCTCCTTTTCCTTCTCCTTCCCTTTTTCCTTTTCCTTCGTCTTCTCCTTCTCCTTCTCCTTCTCCTTTTCCTTCATTTTCAACTTCAATGGCGTTTTCATGAACTCTTTCCACTTCAATGGCGTTTTCAGTTCCAGCCATCTCCATCTCCCTTTCTTCTTCATTTTCACCTCCTCCTTCTCCTTCTTCTTCATTTTCAAATTCTTTGGCGTTTTCATTAACTATTTTCACTTCAATGGCGTTTTCTATTCCAGCCATCTCCTTTTCCCCTTCTTCTTCATTTTCACCTCCAAGTACCACCTCATTTTCAACCTCAGTTTCATGTGTACCTTCTTCTCTTTCAACTGGCACTTTTTTTGGCGTTTTTCATCAACAAATTTTGAGATGTTCTTCAACAATGTCATACATTGTGAGTATTTAATGTGTACCAGGAGGCTGTTTGGGTATTCAGTCTTTGACTGTTTTAACAATGTGCTCTTTTTATTGTAACAGTCTTCTAATTCTTTATATGGCCCATCCAATTTATTAGGCATTTCCTGTTATATTAAAAAAAAGATTTTGTTGATCATGGTGTTTTGTGGTTTTTTTTAATTTATTATTTGAACAACATACCTCTTCAGATTCATTGTTTTGTTCTTCTTCATCAGCAAAAATGTTGCCATACTGTGTTACTCCTCTGACAAGAGCATGGTTCCCTGATGCAGAAACTTCAAACATAATTTCCCGGCTTTCTCTATCCTCATTCACCATCCTTTGAAGCGAATCCTCTTCCTCATCAATATCTTCATTCTCATTCTGATTCTCATCATTGATGTGCATGGCGTTTTACACAACAGGGTGGAGCCCAATATAATCATAATGATCAAAACCATCATCATCATCAAACTCCTCATCATTGTTATCAGCATGCTCATCGACGTTATGAACATCATCTTCATCTTCATTCTCAACATCATCACCATCAGCTTCATCATCAACAACAACCTGCATTTTTCTTGTTTTTTTGATTGCCTTCCTTAGCCTTTTTGATTGTTTTCCTTTTTACTTCATTGCCAACAAGGCGTTTTACCATTGCACTTTCAAACAAGTCAAGAGTATTCGTTGTAACCCACTCAATTGGGTATCCTTCTTTTCGGTCCCATTTTTCCTATTGCAAGCATCGTTCACAAAGGCAAGCTGTAACAAAATAGATTTTTCAAATGACATATATTTTTTGGCGTTTTAATGACACACAAATGAATAGGGAAATTTTATTCTTACCGCAAGTATGATCAGTGGCCCTGTGTAATGCTTTTTTGGAGACCATGCGGTTTTGGCGTGTTGCAAGAATTGGATGATATAACTACACCAGTTCATTTGGTTTATTTGAACATTTGGTGTAACGTTGTGCAAGAACTGTTTGTTAACTACTGCATTGTCACTTGCATGCCCATTACAGTGAAGAATGCTACAAGGAAATTTCGGCAGAAGTCTCTCCCAAAGCCATGCATCATAGGTAAAACGTTTTCAAAGTATACCTTCACACTTGGTCTGTTAACCTAATCCAACGCTTGGAACTGTGCTTTCCACTCAGCCACCACCTGGTCTTTAGTTGTTGGTCTTTTTATCGTGTTCACTGGCACCCTTCCATTCGGTATACCCGTTAAAGAGTTTATCAATTCTTCATTCATATGTAAGGTATGGTTGCCAACGTTTAGGGTGTTTGTTTTTTCATTGTAATTTTCAACCAACCAGTACCCAAGCAATGTCGGTACGATATCTATTTTCAACTTTAGTGTAGCACCAAACCCCATTTGGTGTACTGCCTGTCTTTGATTTTGGTTTAGATTCATAAACCAACTAGTCAAGTTTGTAGGTTTTACTCTTGACAAGACCCTAGCGCACTGAACTCATGATATGGTTCTTCCTCAACCTTAACATTCTGACTTAATGACTTCCTCTTATTGGCGTTTTGGGCCTTTCCAGTGTGGACATTTATTCTCAATCTTAACCTCTCTTCGCCTATAAAAAATGATTTCATGGCGTTTTATTTTATGGCGTTTAATAACACAATATTACATGTATGGCGTTTTATAAATCAATAACAGATGATAGATGTTGAATAAGACAATAACAGTTAAATGGCGTTTATAATACAAGCCATACATTTTTTGGCGTTTAGTAATAAAGCTATCACATGATACATGTTTGTGGCATTTAGTAACACACGGATGATACATGTTTTTTCAATAAGAGAATGACATATATGTAAAATTTCGTTCTCATACATTGTTAAACAAACGACTCAAATTTTGGCGTTTTGGCAACAAAGTATCAAAGTGTATTTTTACATCACGAAAAGTAACATTATGTACCATGTCCTCTTGTTGTCTTCTTTCATTGCTCGTTCAGTTTTTGGCATTTTGGAGCAGATGACCTGTAACACCATGATGTGGGGTAAAATACACATATTTGTCCTATGTAAATTGTATAGTTTTAGTTTAGTTTTTATTTATTCTTTTTAGTTTTTAGTATTATATTATATTATTTTGTGTTGGTCCAGGTCCTGGTGCAAATGGAACAAAAACGAGTAATATGGAAACGACCAGCCAGTTGGGCAGAGTAGGGTGCCAGTGACCGAATTAAAATTGCAGCTGTTTCTCGTGATTGGGTTGAGGCCACTATCTCTATTTTATAAGTTAGCGTACTGTCATAGGATTGAAGCCCGACAAATAAAAAAAGACTAATCAACACTATACATATGATAATACATGCTTGGACTAATGATACGTGCAAGAATGTTGTCAGATTTTGAGAATGGGCCGCATGAAACACTTTTGTCCAGCAAGTGTATGTTTAGTGAGGATGTTGGGCCAACATGAATTAAAAGGGGGATATTATTTATACAATACATAGTGCCTATTTGGCTAAGCTTATTTTGGGCTCCTTATTACTTATTTGCTTATTTGAAAAGCAAATAAGTAAAAAATCTATTTGGGTAAAGATATAAGCTCTTTTAAAATGACTTTTATAAACAGCAAATAAGTGGGTTTTGAAAAGTCATAACATTGGGACTTTTCATTTCTACTTATAACTTCTCAGCCCAAATTACCCAAATACCCTACCAATAATACACGCTTTCTTCTCCTTTGGCACATCTGCCCTTTCTTCTCCACAACAACAGCCGCAGACCAGCCTGTTCCCCCTCACGCCGTTCGATCGCCTGTTCCCCCTCACGCCGCCGCCCCCTCACGCCGTCGCCCCCTCACGCCGCCGCCCCCTCACGCCGCCGCCCCCTCACCAGGTAAGGTTGTTATATTTTTTCAATTTCTTGATTGTTTTTGTTTGTTTGATTTGTTCAATATCATGATTGTTTTGATTGTTGGTCAGAAATTATTGGTCAGAAATCATTTATTTATATTAGAATGTTGATTTGGTATGTTTTAGATTTAGGTCAGAAATTGTTGGTCAGAATGTTGTTTGTTCAATATCATGATTGTTGGTCAGATTTGTTCAATTTCTTCATTGCTTTTGTGACTAAGGAATGTGTTGGTCAGAATGTTGTTTGTTCAATATCATGATTGTTTTGATTGTTGGTCAGATTTGTTCAATTTCTTCATTGCTTTTGTGACTAAGGAATGTGTTGATTAGAATGTTGATTTGGTATGTTTTAGATTAGGAATGTTGAACTTGTATATGTATATTATAGATAATAATGGAAGAAAACCGCACAAATGTTGTTGAATGTGAAACGTCAACTAAAAAGAATAAACCAAGAACCGTGTGGGATGATGCTTCATTCAAGGAGTTTGTCGAAGTTTGCTTGCTTGAACGTAGAAAAGGAAATAAACTGTGTACTACCTTCAGTAAGCATGGGTGGGATAATATAGAAAAAACCATGAAGGAAAAAACTGGCAAAGTCTTTGAAAAAAAACAACTTAGAAACAAATGGGACTTCATGAAAAAAGAATGGAAGCTTTACGACCGCTTAATAAGGCTTGAAACTGGGATCGGTGGGACAAGGAGCTTAATCGATGCATCGCCTGAGTGGTGGGATGAGAAAATAAAGGTAAGTTATACTTTTTTTTTAATCATTTGTGGTTATGAACTTATGATTGCAACTTGAAAACCCATTAATTAACCTTTTCAACTTGTAGGAAGATAAAAACTTTGCCAAATTTAGGGGAGCAAATTTGGAAATATTCGAGTCGGTTTATGCTGATTTATTTCGGGATTCTGTTGCCGTTGGGGATCAGACACAGACTCCGTCACAGTTTTTAAACGACAACAATCCGAGCGTTGTTCAAATTGAGGAAAACATGGAGGGCAAAGGAGACAGCGATGAAATCAATTTAGGTGATGATGATTCTTTGTTTACCAATTTCGTTGAAAGTAGTTCAAGTAAAAGGAAGAAGGATGTTGCCAACAAACGTTCAACCAAGAGTAAAACTTCATCGTTTGAGGAAAAGCTAGATGTTGTACTAGATGCCTTATCAACAAAAAGCACGCAAACTTTTCCACCAAATGATCCCTCGGCTACAATAGCGGATTGCATGAACATTGTCATCACTTTTCCCGACTTTGAAGAAGGTTCAAAAAAGTATTCACAAGCCTTGCGTGTCTTCATCAAAAAGCAAAACCGTGAAGCTTTTATGTATCCCAAGACTCATGAAGCAAAGATGGAGTTCCTTAAGTTACTTATGGAAGAATGAGTTGTTTGACATTATGTGTTGTTTGACGTTTTATTTTATGTGTTGTTTGACGTTTTATTTTATATTTTAGTTTGACATTATGTGTTGTTTGACGTTTTAATTTAAGTGTTGTTTGACGTTTTATTTTATGTTTTAGTTTGATATTATGTGTTGTTTGACGTTTTAATTTAAGTGTTGTTTGACGTTTTAATTTATGTTATCGTATGACATTATGTGTTGTTTGACGTTTTAATTTATGTGTTGTACAGGATGGATAGTGATTACTCTGGTTCAGATGATAGTGAGGAAGAACAAAGGGACGATGAGGTTTTGGAATTTAAAAGGTTATGTGGAGTGGTTGTGAAAGGGATAATAATAGCTCATAACTTACGTGACGCGCGTACACCATGTCACACTTCGGGTCGCACTGGGCACAAGTATATTAATGAAATTCTTAATGGCCATCCAAGACGGTGTTATGATATGTTTCGGATGGACATACCGGTTTTTAAACAGTTATGTGTTGATCTTGTTACTAAATACGGATTGAAACAAACACGCCATGTGTCTATTGAGGAGTCGGTCGGAATGTTATTGATGACTTTGGGTCATGGATGTACAAATAGGCTTGTGCAAGAATCTTTTAATCATTCTGGTGAAACAATTCACAGACATTTTTATAGAGTTTTGGCAGCCGTGCTTAAGATGAGTGCTGATATCATCAAGCCAGCCGCAAATTATAATGATGATGTACCTGCACATATATTAAACAATCCTCGGTATTATCCAATGTTCGAGGTATTATCTAATGTTTGATGTATATAATGCTACAGTTATTTTAACAAATGTTTTAATTATGTTATCGTTTTGTATTTGTAGAACTGCATTGGCGCTATAGACGGGACACACGTGAAGGCATCGGTTCCATTGAAAGATCAACCGAAGTACATTGGTCGAAAGGGATACGCTACACAAAATATAATGGTTGTTTGTGATTTTAACATGTGTTTTACATTTGTATGGGCCGGATGGGAGGGAACTGCACATGACACGAGAATTTTTAATCAAGCGTTAGATAATGTGGGACTTCAATTTCCACATCCCACGGGTGGTTAGTATACTTTTAGTAATGTCAATTTTATGCGTTTAAAACGAATATTAACTGTTTTTTTTTATTCCAGATAAATATTACGTTGTTGATGCCGGATACCCAAATACTAGAGGGTATCTTGCTCCATACAAAGGCACGGACATTCGTCATCATATAGCGGATTTTCGACGTGCACAAACTAGCGCTATGCGTGCTCCTCAAGGACCAAAAGAGACATTTAATTATTACCACTCATCGTTGCGAAATATCATTGAACGGACTTTTGGAGTGTGGAAAGCTAGGTGGGCGTTATTGAGAGATATGCATGTTTGTTTCACGTACAACCACCAAGTGAGTATTGTGATAGCATCGATGGCGCTCCATAATTTTATTAGGAGGGCCGGTGGGTTTGATGACTTATTTGATATGGCACAACAAGAATCTTATAATCTCAGAGGAGGTGGTACTAGTGACGAAGTTCACGCAGAAGTTCAGGCTACAAGTCGTACACATGGTGATGAACTGCATATGGCAGCGATCCGAGATATCATTGCGCAAGATATAATGAGATTGCGGGGATGAATGAACATGCAATCGTTTCTATTGTAGGGATGAATGTACTATAAGAACTATGGTGGTATTATGGTGCTTTTGGGTTTGTTTGTTTGTTTGTCGGGGTTTTTTTTTTGTGAAAGACATATAATTTATCGTTTCTATTGTAGGGAACTATGGTGGTATTATTGTGCTTTTGGGTTTGTTTGTTTATTTACTATTATTATTATTATTTTTTGTAAAAGACATAATTTTTATTTTGTAAGGTTTTATGTTAATGAACATTTTATTAGAAAAGGGAGAGAAACAAAAAAGCTAAGCCAAACACTTTTTAAAAAATAACGTATTGACTTATTAAAAGAATGTCCTTTTTGGTAATTTTACATAAATAAGCTAAGCCAAACACTTTTAACAAAACAACTTATTGACTTATTTACTTTTCCCACCCAATAAGCTTATCCAAACACTTTTTAAAAAACTTCTTCTCAAAAAGTAATAAGTAAATAAGTACTTTTCACAAAAAGTGCTTTTTGAGTTGAATAAGCTTAGCCAAACAGGCCCATAGTGGACCGCCATAATTTGAAAGGCACAACTTGGGGGGACACGACTGCACATTGAACGCAAATAATTGGCGGCCATTATTGACTTTTGTTCGATAACAGCAAGGGGGAGGTATCCCTATTTAGTTATTTTCGAACATCAGGTATCCCTATTTATTTATTTTCGAACATCAGTTGGAGGGACGGCTGAATAAAGGACGATAACTGGAGGCGACATCATCAGACGAACGCAGATAATCAAGGACAAATTATTGAGCATCTTTTGGCAAGAAGTCAAGCTACGGAATCATCGGAGTCAAGTGAGAAGCTTGGAGATCAAGGAATTTACGGGTTCTACCTTACAATTTCTTTTATTTTCTAGTTTCTTGTTTTAACTTTGATGAATTCTTGTTTGAGACTTTGTTTTATTATTCGTGAGACCATGATTCTTGGCTAAATACCTTTAACTACCTAGGCTTTTGACAATGGTTTAATAAAGATTGGATTTTTATTCGGTTTTAATGTGGTTTATGGGTTTTCTTGTATTGTAAACGATTATGGAATTTTAACTTGGTGTATATGCATGCTTGATATTGTTTGATCGCTGTTTATTGCTTCGTAGAATCCTTGGTGACGGTCTATATCACATAATAGGGTTATACTAGGGTTCTTGATTTAGGTGAGTGTCTATATCACGTAATAAGTCATTAATCCTTTAGGGTGAAAATCGCGTAAGTAACCTTAGAAGTAATATTCGGTAATCTTATAAAATCAAGTGTTCTACTAATCTTGTCGCTATGAGGCTCGAGGTTGTTAATAGGTCTTGGTTTGGATTATAGCTAGATTTAGGTTTTGTGAGAAATCGGTCTAGTTCCCTACCCATTCTCTTGTCTATTAAACCAAGTTGAAACCCATAGTTGCCTTAGACTTTCGCGCTGTGAGGTAGATTGTCATATTAGGGCACTTTCAAGAAATTAGAGGACTGGTCAAAGTCTTCGTTCGAGTTCGTGTTAGTTAATTTAGCTAATCTAGTTAATCGTTATTTGCATTCTTAGGATTTTTAGAACCCCCCCCCCCCCAATCAACAAACATTTATTTAAGTCGTGTCAGTCATAGTCTAGATAGAGTCTTAGCGTAATCCTTAGAGTCTCGTGGGTTCTATACTCGGACTTACTGTAGCTATACTGCATTGATCGGTACACTTACAAGTTGTGTGGTTTAGTTTTAGATCGAGTCTAAGTTTATAAATTTAAAGCTTAGAGTGTCTAGATTTAGGGTAGTTTTAGTTGTTTTAATTAACCACTTTTAGCATATCACACCACGTTAAAATGTGTCCAATTATGTAAAGACACGTGTCCTAATTTTTATATATGTGAAAGTTCGAGTTTGAAGGACTAAAGTCATCAAACAGTGAAAACATGAAACCACAGGGACTAAAAGTGTCAACATGCCAAACTTATGCCTCTGAATGACCATACATTAAGAATATATTCTTAAACGAGTGATTAATTGGATATAAGAAGCCGTCCATGAAAATAATCGGAAGATTATAAATTACAGGGGTTAAACGTGTCAACATGTTAAATTCTTACCTCTGAGTGACCTTTTAACGAACCCGAGGCTTCGAAATATTCAAATATACTCTCAAGAATAAGTGGTATAAATTTCACATGGTTTCGAGATCGTTAAGCAAGTTTTCAAGACTTTGGGTGAAAAGTGTCAATATGATGAAACTTGCATTTATAGTGATATTTAACGAAACCGAGCTTAACGAAGTTTGATTATACATCCTTGAGCCTCTACAAACTAACTACAAGGGCCTTACATGACACAAATCAAGTTATATAAGGTTTATAATGGCCAGGGACTGATTCTGCCATGTTTGAAAGTATTTTAACCTGAACAGTAGGTTCAGGCGGGCCGCGTAAGCCCCTTATCAATCCTACGCGGGCCGCGTAGAAGTACCCAGCGTAGAAAAATGAGGACAGGTGCAGGTTTCAGCTGCAGAACCGACTTAAACTTATTATAATCAATACCATGGGCTGTTAAACGGATTTATTTTACTACTAGGACACCTGGGGTGATCCTAGGAGGCCCCATTACAGCTGCAACTGATTCATGAGTTTAGAATTTAGTATGTAAGGAGCTCTAGTTTATGTTCTTATGCACACTTCATTTGCAACATCATTCAAATCACACTTCTGGAGCTTGCAAACATTAGGAGAAGACTTTCAAGTGTAGAAAAGATAGCAAGGACCTTTAGTAAGAGTTTTAATCCCTGCTTAGTCCTTTTAATTAGTTTAAAAACCGAAAAGTCAAACATATCGTAATTAAGCTTTGACTTTCGGTTTAATCGCAAATGGTCCAGCCACTGACTGAAACGAAAGTGGTTATGGAACCATATTAAGGTAGGTGATTAACCCTTAAAAGGGCACCTCCTGATTATTTCGTTTGACAGGTTAATTGTCGGGTCAAACTGGACAGAAAGTTTAAAAATGAATTAAATTAATAAAACAGAGATTCTAAATTATATTTTAACATTCTAATGACTTGGTAATTAATATTAGAACATGTTTAATCAGGCCTAACCCGACAATTATCAGTCTAAGGTCAGTTTATAACCGAAAGTCGCAAAAGCATGACTTTTGCTTTGACTTTCAGTTCTGACCCGTTTAAGCTTAATTCTTCCACGTTTTAAGCTTCCATTAGGACCATATTATATAGTAGTGTAACCTCCTGAAGTTATATTGCTTGGTCCTTAATGGTTTGAATTATATGCTCGTATTTGTTAATATGCTTATAAATGCCGTAAATGCCCTTTTAACATATAAATGAGATTTTTAGAAATGTGAGAGGACAAAAACCTTTGTTACTGATATATAAGCTTGTCCCGAAAATTTGACATCAGTTCTTGGTCCCAAATAGGAGTTATGCCCGATATCGTAATTATAAGCTTTTTGTTAATTAAATTGCGATATCTTGCATAAGTCATGTTTAAACTTGAATTTTAAACCAAGAATCATTACCTACTGTTAAGATATTATTTTAAGGAATATTAAGATTTTTGGTCAGATTATAATATGTTTAAATCATAGAGTTCTTGTGTAATTCGGTAAATGACGATAATACCCTTTTTAGGCATAAAATGAGATCAACAAATGATTTGAATGCCAAAACTTTTCCTACTGATTTCATACATTAAATAAATTAGTTTGAGCATTTAAAACTGATCAAAATCTCAAATTTACATAAACATCTTGATTATCATCAATTAGCGAGTTTTACACTAAATAGGTGCATAGTATGGTTTAAACCCATATTTAACACCTAAGACTTATTACCTACTGAATTTTTAAATAAATTTAAATATTATTACAGTAGGTATAAGTTATGAACTCAGATTACCAAAAATGTCCTTAAAAGCCTATGTGAAATGACCAAAATGCCCTTTCGGGGCATAGTATGGTCATAAATAGTAAATTTCACATATGTATGATATCTTACTGATGTAATGTGATAAATTAATTATTTTTACTAATTTCAAAAGACCAGAACTTCAGTTTATTATAAAATCTCTTTTATAAGCATTAAAAATTACCAAAATGCCCTTGTGGGACTTAAATTGGTTTATATTACTTTTTGGGCATATATGTTAACATCCTACAGATGTATTAACATATTTTAAGCATAATAACATTTGAGACCTGTATATAATTCATTTGGTTACACGTTACGCGTTCGGATCGGCTTATGTGACTAGTTTACGTAAAATAGCCGAAACGGGTTTAACCTTATCATTAAATCCTCAAATTCCAGAATGTGTTTAGTTTACCCATATTATACAGGTATCCAAACTTGTCGGGTCTAAACCACATTCTATTCTGGTCTCCGCTTAGTCTAGCGTTTTGAACCATAAAGTTTCTTTCTAGCTAGCCGGTCTAAGTCCTTGACTTAACTAAAGGCCCGTTAGCATCCTAATAGGTTATTAAACCTTCTACACAGATTAAGTAACATCCAGTAGAAGGTACCATCATAAAGCTTTAGGATTTACGGTTGAGTTATCTTCACTTTTAAGCTCAGGTAAATACTTTTAACTTATTTTCCCTTATACGGGCTTGAAATATGGTATTATAATAATACCACTTGGTCGGGTATGAAATCATTTAATCGGATTGTGATTAATAAATTTACATAACCCGTTTTAATCTGTCTTGTTTGATAACATAAACATTGGGGGTTAATTCGACCATGTCCTGGATATTCTCAGCTCATTTCATTTGAAAATGGCCACGACCTATGCACGGGGTGTAGGCATACACCTGACAGACGCAAATGCTAAATAATATATAAACCCACATGTTGGGGATAACTCCTTTGTGGGTTCTATAAGTGGTGAATCGGTTAATCATGACCGTCTTCCAACCGGCCCCAATTGTATGACAAATATGTAAATCTGTATACAAGATTATATTTAAATAACTGCCCCAAGTTATAAATGATTTGAGCCATGTGCACTTAAATCAAATTTTCATAAATGTTTTAAAAGAGTCAGTTAATTGTATTTACCAGTGTAAACTGACGTATCTTCTAAATATTGATTGACATGTACCTCTCGTAAATAGACTGGACTATTAGGTGTCATATAAAAGGATCTTGCAAATCCCTAAGATGCCTGAAGTCTGTTATTTTTCCGTTTCTTGTATTTTATTTATGATCCGCCTGTGGATCTTATTACAATCCAGTCTGTATATTCTTTCGTCGAACACTCAGACATTATAGTTTGTAATAGTTTATTCACCAAGCCTTTCGCTGTGCTATTATATTGTGTGTATTGACAATGATGATATCAACTACGTCACGATACTCCCCGCCGGGCCCACCGGTAATATGTGGAAATATCGGGGTGTGACATGACCCTTCCCCTTCCACACTTGTAGAAACTGCAAATTTATTGTTAAAATTAGAACGCCAAAAGCAGCATAAACTAGAACAATGTAAATCAAAGTTAACTCACTATGTTTTTTGCCTCTGGATCTGGTTTGATCTTTCGACGCCATAGTTTTTGTTGTTTCGCGTTTTCTAGGGTTTTCGCGTTTTACGTTGGTTTTGGGGAGGTTTCTTTGGGAAGTATATATGTTTCGGTCACGCTTTGATGTATTTTGTAGATGAACATTTACCTTTTTGCCCTTATGGAAGCGCGCCCCCTTTAAAAAGTTTATGTTATTTACGAAAATGTCACCGCGCCATCTAGTCCATAGATTGTTTTGATCTGACGATCCATAATCGTTCTCACACTTTCACCCGTTCTCTCTAAATCCTGACCCTAATATATATAATATGAAGAACTGGAGAAAATTTGGGATATTAAGGGAGTGGAGCTAAAGAGATATGGAGAGGGTTTAGTGTGCCATTGAAGTAATAATATTATTGCCAGTAATGGTTATTCGTATCTTCAAACGGTTTACAAATGCCATATATATAGGCAAAGAGAAAAGAATAACTACATAAAAGTCAAAAAGCCTATCTTCCTAGTCTAGAGAATAAAGAAAATAGGTGACAAAATTTTCAATAAAGTAAAGAAAATAAACGACAAATTTCAAAAGTTAGCTTTGAAATTATGGCCATCTTTCTGTGAATAATTGAACCATGAGACGTCATAGCTTACGTCATGTGTTTTGTCTTCTGTCTTCTGGCGTCATTGCTTGCGTCATGTCTTCTAGAAGTCTCTGTGTGTGCTGTCTATTGATTGTGGACTTGAACAATCTTCGTGTTCATTGTCTTGTTCATTGTCTTGAAAATCTTCCAGGTTAAAGATGTGTTGTAATTGTAAAGTATATCCTTCCCCTGCAAAGGGTAAGAGCATACTCCAGTTTATTTTTGTATAGACTTGTATGTAGTGTCCTTCACCTATTATTTTGAAATTTTCCCATGAAAAATGGTCTGGAATTTCTGGAGTCTTTTGATGTTCTTTGATAAACTGTTGAAAATCTTTGGTAGGTTCTGTGGCTGTGTGGTCTAACCATGGTAAAGTTGCAAAATTTATAGTTGTTTTTATCATAGAATTTTGCAACCAGTTGCTACCTCTGTTGTGTTCAATAAATATTCTTTTTCTTGTTGGCCTGTAAGTGTGTGAGTCTGCAAATGGAAATGAGGAAATTATTTTGCAGCCAATTGTTGGTTTTATGCTTCTTGCTGCTATATTTCCTGCTGTTAATACGATCTTTTCCCCAAGTTGATTGAGAAGATCTTCTGTTCTTCTGTCTAACTTTATTTCCAAATAATCAATCATACCATGATGATAAAATTGAATTATTTGCTCATCTGTCAACTTTGTAGGATGGTGTATTTGAAGCAATATAACACCTGTTCATTCTCCTTCTTCATTTGTTCTTTCCACCACTGTAAACCCTTGTTGTTCACTGTCAAATTTGAATGCCATGTCTACCAACTGTTGCTGTAGATTATATAGAATTAAAGGAAACTCTGCACAAACTTTCTGTGACACAAGATTCTCAAATTCTGGGAATCTTTCTGTAACCGGTTTTAGGCATTGCGGCCAAGGTGTATCAAGAATCCTTGTCCTGAAACACTCAAAAGTCCTGTGTACCTCTGTTTTGTCTTTGTTTTCTTTTTTCTCACTCCTTTGTAATAACTGTGTATTTTTTGCTTCTAGTAACATCATTTTTTGTTTTAACAGGCTGTTTTCAATTTTCAATTGTATATCTTGTGCATTTTTTGTTTTTTCTTCAAGCTGTGTTTTTAATGTAGAAATAATTTCTTGTCGAGCTTTTATGTAATGCTTAGGGTTTGTTTTTGCCATGTCAGAAAAGCTTTTAACCTCTTCAGGTTCTATGTAAAAACTTTGTAGACCAAAATTTTCTCTTGCTGCTTTAAGGGCTTCAGCAAAACTTGTGTATCCTTTCCAAAGTGCTCCTCCTACACAAGTTATATGTTGTGCAACTGTCTCCCATTTGTTAAAAATTCCAATTTTTGTACCTCTAAATATAACATAATGTGTGTAATTTGGTTTCTGTTTAAACTGTCTTTCAGGTGTTTTTGAACATTGTTCCTGAAAGTAAATGCTTAAAGCATTTAAAACCTATACTTTGAATGATGAAGCTTGTGGCATGGTTTGAATATGCCATAAATTGTCTAATAAACATTGTTGTTTATCTGTTAATTTCATTCCCATAATAGGACGAAACTTCTTGTCAGCTTCATTGCATATCTGTAAAGCATATGTTCCAAATTCAATCACCGGCTTGGTTGAGAAATTTGTATACAATGGTCGTTTACCAGCTGCCTTTGATTGCTGTTGTGTATAAAATTGTCCCATCTTTATCTGTGGTAAAGAGGTGTAAGGAGAACTGTATATCCTTTCTATTGACTGTAAATATGACTGTTGAATTTTTTCTTCATCTGATGAAAAATTCTCCTGCTGCTTTTGTTTTGGATGTATAAGCTTTAACTTCTCTTTATCTTTTTTCCTGTCCATCTAAAACAAACCATTTGTTTATATTTCGAGATAACATATCAGCTATCCCATTATTTTTTCCTTTAATATGTTCAAAATTTATAAAATATCCATTTCCTTGTATAGTATTTTGTAGATTAACCCATCTAGTTCTATTTACCTTTTTACTTTGATCATTTTTTACAAATTTAACTATTGCTTCACAATCAGTTCTTACTGTAAATTCTTTATTAAGAAAAATCTTAAATTTTTCTAATGCATAAATTAATGCCTGTATTTCAAAATCAATTGTAGTCCAATTTGTTTTGTTTTGAAAATTACCACTTGCATAAGCGCAAATTTTATCTTCTTCCTTGAGACTGTATTTGTTTGGTTTACATAGAAGGACTGCTCCCCATCCTTCTTTGCATCCATCTGTTTCAATAATTATATAATCTGTAACTAATGGTAACTCTAATGGTTTAATATTTTTAACTGCTTTTTTAATTTCTTTAACTAGTTTAATATCTTCTTGGTTAAAATACCTTTGACCGTTTTTAGTGGTTTTACCATATAATGGTCCAACCAATTTTGACAAGTTTGGTATGAATTTTCTAGCATAATTTACTAGACCTAAAAAGGCTTGTATTTGTTTTAAGTTTTCAAATTTTTCTGGAAAATTTAAAATTTTTGTAGAAATATGTGGTTGTAATTCTATTTTTCCATTTCCAATTTCTAATCCTAAAAAAGAATTTTTTCTTTTAAAAAGTTCCATTTTTCTGTTTGAAACTACTATACCATTTTTCTTTATTTCCTGATTTTAAATCAAATTTTGAAAATATTTTTTTTGTTTTGTATAAGATTTAACAAACTGTCTTTGTTAGGAATATTATATCCATCATCTATTGTATTATCATTTAACCTTTTATAATTATAAACTATTCTAGCTTTTCCTCTTTTTATTTCGCTGTGATTTCTTACTAAAAAGGCTGTAGATCTATGAGGACTTTCTGATTTTCTAATTAATCATTGATTTACCATTTCAGGGATTTGTTTTTTAAACTCTTCTTTATCTAATGGGCTATATTCTATATTAGATGTTCTAATTACTATATCAGGATTTTTTAATTTAAATTTACAAACATATTTTACACTTGATTTTGTTATATCTTCTCCAATATATCCTATTTTTTCTAAATGTAATATCATAGGATGGTTTACACTTTTTGTAATGTCATGTCCTTTCTCTATTTCATGACTTAAAAAATCTATTAAAAGTTTTAATGATTCATTTTCTATAAACTGTTTTCTATTTTGTGTTTTCAAAAAATCTAAATTTCCTTTATCCCCTCTTTTTTGAACAATTTGTGTTGTATTCATATACCTAAGGGTCGGTATTGTATATAACTGTTTAGCTAATGTTATAAAATTCCTTGTAATTGTAACTGCACCATTTAATCCTAATATAAAATTTAATCCTATTACAAAATCTTTTGATTTTATTTCTGGTGGATTAATATTTATTTGTGGCATTTCATATTTTATACTATAATTGTTTGCAAAATCTAAGAATTGTATTCCTACTGGTTCTAAACAGTGTGTAATATATATTAACCTGTCTTCTATTGTTCTTGTACTTAGTTCATATGATAATTTTTTATGATATTCTATAGGTGCTAGACTATGTGAAATTAAGCTTTTTGTAGCTCCTGTATCTACTAATGCTGTTAAATCTAGGTATTTATTATTATCTAACCATAAACGGCATTGTATATTTATCATATTTGTTGATCCTTGTGTTTGTATATAAGTTTGATCATCTGGTTTTTGTAGAGCCATTTTACCTATTTCTTCCATTTTACTTAATCTTTCAAGTTCCTCTATTTTATTTTCTAAATTTTTTATTTTTAAACTATGTAATTCTATTGTTAATTCCAATTTATCTATCCTTTCATTTTCATTATTTTCAGAATTTGTTTTCACTTTTGATGTTGTAGCTATATCTTTATCATAAGTTTCTTTAAGACATTTAAAACAAATTTCTTTAAAACATTTATTACATTGTGATCTCTTTTCTATACTAGGGTAATATCCACAACTATAACATCTTATGTGATTATTTCCTTTATTTTGTTTCCAATCATGTTCACAAATTTCTTCTGTATTCATATATGTATATGTTACTTTTGCTGTTGGGTTTTCTTCTTCACTGTAAATACTATATATTGATTCATTATCAGATTCAACATCTGTTCTTAGAGCTTCTATTTCATAATCTTGTAATTGCTCTACTAAATTAGCTCTTTCCATATTTTTTCTTTTATTTGGACAATTATTAGCTAAATGTGTTGTTTCTCCACAAGTGTAACATCTACATTTTCATGATTGTGGTTTTTTAACATATTTATTTGTATTATAATGTTTTTCTATAATTTCTATTATATGTTGTGCTTTTTTCGTATCTTTTTCTTTTTATCATAAACTCCATATGCTTGTGGTGTATAGATTGCTGTTTTACAGAATGCATAAGCATTTCTTTTTAATTGTTCTTGTAATGCTACTTCTTTACATTTTTCTTCTAGTATACCAAATGTATAAGTTATTCTTGGTCTTATTCCTAAATTCTGTTGTGTACCATAATTTGTTTTCCATGCTTCATGTATAGATTTTCCTAAATCTCCTGGCAATTTTATAAAATATTTATCACATAAATTATCATCCATGGCTTTTCCTGTTTGTGATAATAATCTTGTAAAATCTAATATAAATTCATTTATATATTTCATATTTGCTATACTTAATTGTTCTAAATTTCTAATAGTTGTATCCTGTATTAAAGAATTATTTTTTGTTGGATCTACTCCTAATATAAGTGTTCTAATTTGTGATGTAAAATTATAAGGATTATCTCCTAATGCTTTAAGATTATTTATTTCTTCTGGATTTTGTGTTTTCTTACTTTGCCATATTCCTAATGCTATTGGTCCTAATGTAGTTTCTAAATATGAAAACATATCCATACTATCTTTTTTATTTGTTTCCCATAATCTTACTACATTTTGTTCCCATGTTAAGATTTCATCTATCCATAACTGTGGTTTTTGTTGTTCTAACAATAACATATTTCCACTGTATATTTGTCCTATAGGTAATCTCCTTCCTTTTCCTATAACATTAGACTCTTGTTGATAATTAACTGTTGGTGGTGTCCATGATTCTCTACCCTGACTTTCATGTGTACCACTATATTCTCCTACCCATTCTGTTTTAGGTATTTTCAAGGGATTAAAAGGATAATTAAACATTTGTGTATCCAAAAAACTTTGTTCTTGTTTATAAAAATCTGATAACATAGCTTTTCCTTTCTTAATATCTTCTACTAATGGTAAATTATAATATTCTTGTAATTTTTTGTAACTTTCTTCATAATCTAATCCTAATTCTGTTATACATTCCATAATCATATCATCTACTTCTTCTTGTATGTTTATTTCTGTAAACTTTCTGTTTATAATTTGTTCTATTGTTTTATTTGTTTCTTCTATTTTAAAACAATCTATTGATTCTTCTTCATAATCTAATAATGTATAATCCATTGTTTCTTCTTGTTCAAATTTTAAGAAATTAAAATCTATTTCATCTTCTTCATTATCTGTATCATATGTAGAAAGTATTTCTTCTTTATTTTCTTCCTCAACATTCATAAAATGATATTCTTCATCATTGTTTTTCTCTGTTTGTTTTTCTTTAAAATCAGTGTATCTTAATTTTTGTTTTCCATCAGTTTCTTCATATATATAACTTTTCTTAGGTACTAAAACTGTATTTTCTTCTTTTTCTTGTAAATCATTTAAATCCCACTCTAATCCTGTTAATTGTTCTGGATCAATTTTTATAGGTTCTATCATTTGTATAGATTTTGATGCAATTGTTTTTACTATACCTTCTATATTTACTTTATATTGCATTCCTGAACTATTACTAGCTCTTCCTAGTACTCCTATACTTACTACTAAATTATTTCCTTCATATTCTTCATATCCTTTTGTTTGTAAAGCTATTTTTATATTTTGTAAATCTTTAATATCTTTTAAAATATCTGGTGTACAATAAAATATTGCTATATTTTGACTTAAATCTACTTCCATTCCTGAAATTATAGCTTTTTTCATATCTGATTTCCAACTTTTATCAAGTATTAAGGCTAATAGTTTTGTTCCTAAATTTTTTCTTCCTAGCGCTTTAATTCCTATTATTATTAACCCTGTGTGTACAAAATGTTTATTTTGTTTTTTAATTTTTTCAATAGTATCTGGTGATAAAAGATCTAGGGTTACTGTATTATCTACTACCCTTAAACTTTCTTCTCTACTACTTCTTATAAGAGTTGTGTTTATATTAAATCTTCCTGTTTGACATAATATCCTTGGATTTAATATGTCTAATTGATGTTGGTTATATAATTCCAAATTTATGTCTAAATCTATTTCTTCTTCTAGTTGTATTATATGTCTGTTACTATTAGATCCTGATCCTCTTCTAACTATCCTGTTTAAAAAACTGTCTGATGTTATACTATCATTTATATTACTTGTAGAATTCCTAGCTTCCTGTATAGTTCTACTTCTTCCTAAAAAATGACTATTCATTTTCTTGGCTGCCAATGTGTATATGGAGTAGGTTTTTTCTCTATTTTTAGCTTTTGTAGAGCTTCTGTAATTTTTTCAACTTCTAGAGGTATATTGTTTATATTTTTTCCTCCTAATGCATTAGACTGATTTTTTATATAATCTAGATTTTGTGATAATTTTTTAATTTCTACTGTTAAATTTCCTATTATTTGTTTATTATTTATAGCTTCTTGTTGTAAACTAATACTAAGATTTATTACTAAATCTACTAAAGTGTTTAGTTGTGAATTATTTGTATGTAAAGTATGTTCACCAAGGTTGTTAATATTACAAACTATAGTAAAATTGTCTGTGGCAAAAGTTTTTCGGTGAGCTTTTTCAGAAAATTCTAAGTTTAAGAATTCTAAACGCTTATTAATTTGAGAAGTACCAATGATTAATAAATTTCAACTCTCTTTAGCTTTTATCCCTTATTCCAAATTTCTCTTTAAATATATTCTTATATTCCAACTATTAAAGAAAAATAATAATATGCAAATTAATCTATTAAACGATTTGATCTATATATTTGTTCTTTTAACTTAGCTCGTTCATATATAAACCACAATAATCGATAATAATCTATATAATCTAACCATTCTGCTGAATCTAAAGCAAAAATAAGTCTATCATATCTTTTTAATCTATTTAAAAGATGTCTAATATAAAAACTAGTCATAATATTTAACCCTTTCTTTTATGATGTTATCAAAGCAACAATCTTTCCCACAATCTTCACCTAAGAGAGTTTCCCAAAAACACTAGCTTAACACGCCATAAACGGGACTTGTCTTAGTCTTTTAGATTTTAAGAAAGCCTTTGCTCTGATACCAATATATCAGAGAGGATTGTAGTATCAGAGAGGATGGTAGTATATATCAGAGAGGATGGTAGTATCAGAGAGGATGGTAATAATACTGAAAATAAAAAAGAAATTTAAAACTTACAGAGAAAGTGGTGATATACACAGCGGATGATGATGGATGAGAGTATGCACAGCAGAGTAGAAGGTTGCAGAAGAGAAAGGGTTTTTTTTTTATGTGTGGGTTGGAATATAATATGAAGAACTGGAGAAAATTTGGGATATTAAGGGAGTAGAGCTAAAGAGATATGGAAAGGGTTTAGTGTGCCATTGAAGTAATAATATTATTGCCAGTAATGGTTATTCGTATCTTCAAACGGTTTACAAATGCCATATATATAGGCAAAGAGAAAAGAATAACTACATAAAAGTCAAAAAGCCTATCTTCCTAGTCTAGAGAATAAAGAAAATAGGTGACAAAATTTTCAATAAAGTAAAGAAAATAAACGACAAATTTCAAAAGTTAGCTTTGAAATTATGGCCATCTTTCTGTGAATAATTGAACCATGAGACGTCATGGCTTACGTCATGTGTTTTGTCTTCTGTCTTCTGGCGTCATTGCTTGCGTCATGTCTTCTAGAAGTCTCTGTGTGTGCTGTCTATTGACTGTGGACTTGAACAATCTTCGTGTTCATTGTCTTGTTCATTGTCTTGAAAATCTTCCAGGTTAAAGATGTGTTGTAATTGTAAAGTATCTCCTTCCCCTGCAAAGGGTAAGAGCATACTCCAGTTTATTTTTGTATAGACTTGTATGTAGTGTCCTTCACCTATTACCAACCAACCAACCATACCCAGTAAATCCCACAAATAGCAAAGCTACTTATAGGTTCTGGGGAGGGTGGGATGTAGGCAGACCTTGCCTCTATCCATAGGGATAGAGAGGCTGCTTCCAGAGAGACCCTCGGCTCGAAAACGAACAACAAACCAACACACCATGTCAAAGAATATAGAAATAAGAAGTCCCTCGTAACAAGAAATTGATCCGGGTGACACGGTATAATGTAAATCATGTATAATAGCATGCATACAACATCATTTGGGCATAAACACAAGAAGGCAATCAGTGGGAAAGTCCCTTAAAGAGTAAGAAAAACCTACCTCCTTAAAATACACCTAAGACCTTACTGCAATATCTTCTAGAAGTCCTTAACCCTAATCCTACGCCTCTACGAAGTCCTATCTTGGACCATGTCCTCAGAAAGATGCAACTCTACTAAATCAAGCCTAATCTGCTCATCCCATGTCAGTTTGGGTCTGCCTCTTCCTCTCCTCCCCTCGACAGTAAGAGTTTCCACTACTCTAACTGGTGCCGTCATTTCCCTCCGCTTCACATGCCCAAACCATCTCAATCTCCCCTCCTTAATCTTCTCCGATATACTAGCCACTCCTAATCTTTCTCTAAAAACCTCATTTCTTATCCGATCTAACCTCGTGTGTCCACACATCCACCTCAGCATCCTCATCTCTGCTACCTCCATCTTGCGTGCTTGTGTCTTCTTGATAGCCCAACAGTCTGTTCCATATAGCATAGCGGGCCTGATTGCTACCCTGTAAAATTTCCCCTTTAATTTAGTTGGGAACCTCCTATCGCACAATACCCCACTGGCTGCCCTCCATCTACACCAGCCAGCCTGTATGCGATGGGTTACATCACTATCTATGTCACCATCTCTTTGCACAAACGACCCCAGATACTTAAATCTAGTTACATGCGGCACCAATTGATCCTCAATGGTGATTTGGGTGTTATCGTCATCGGCTACACCACTGAAATCACAGTGTAGATACTCAGTCTTAGATCGACTAATCCTTAGGCCCTTGCCCTCTAAGGCTACTCGCCACTCCTCTACCCTTGCGTTCAGGCACTGTTTAGTCTCTGCAATCAACACAATATCGTCTGCAAAAAGCATGCACCACGGAACTGTCTCCTGAATCAACTTGGACAACTCATCCAAGACAACCGCAAAAAGAAAAGGGCTCAACGCAGACCCCTGGTGGAGTCCTACCTCCACAGGAAAGAAGTTTGTGTCTCCTACAGGCGCGCGGACACTAGTTTCCGTTCTATCGTATGTATCCTTAATTATGTCTATATATTTCCCCGGTAGACCTCGACCCTCCAAACTATCGTATGTATCCTTAATTATGTCTATAATTATGTCCTTCACCTATTAATTTGAAATTTTCCCATGAAAAATGGTCTGGAAGTTCTGGAGTCTTTTGATGTTCTTTGATAAACTGTTGAAAATCTTTGGTAGGTTCTGTGGCTGTGTGGTCTAACCATGGTAAAGTTGCAAATTTTATAGCTGTTTTTATCATAAAATTTTGCAACCAGTTGCTACCTCTGTTGTGTTCAATAAATATTCTTTTTCTTGCTGGCCTGTATGTGTGTGAGTCTGCAAATGGAAATGAGGAAATTATTTTGCAGCCAATTGTTGGTTTTATGCTTCTTGCTGCTATATTTCCTGTTGTTAATACGATCTTTTCCCCAAGTTGATTGAGAAGATCTTCTGTTCTTCTGTCTAACTTTATTTCCAAATAATCAGTCATACCATGATGATAAAATTGAATTATTTGCTCATCTGTCAACTTTGTAGGATGGTGTATTTGAAGAAATAGAAGACCTGTTCCTTCTCCTTCTTCATTTGTTCTTTCCACCACTGTAAACCCTTGTTGTTCACTGTCAAATTTGAATGCCATGTCTACCAACTGTTGCTGTAGATTATACAGAATTACAGGAAACTCTGCACAAACTTTCTGTGACACAAGATTCTCAAATTCTGGGAATCTTTCTGTAACTGGTTTTAGGCATTGCTGCCAAGGTGTATCAAGAATCCTTGTCCTGAAACACTCAAAAGTCCTGTGTACCTCTGTTTTGTCTTTGTTTTCTTTTTTCTCAAGCCTTTGTAATAACTGTGTATTTTTTTGCTTCTAGTAACATCATTTTTTGTTTTAACAGGCTGTTTTCAATTTTCAATTGTATATCTTGTGCATTTTTTGTTTTTTCTTCAAGCTGTGTTTTTAATGTAGAAATAATTTCTTGTTGAGCTTTTATGTAATGCTCAGGGTTTGTTTTTGCCATGTCAGAAAAGCTTTTAACCTCTTCAGGTTCTATGTAAAAACTTTGTAGACCAAAATTTTCTCTTGCTGCTTTAAGGGCGTCAGCAAAACTTGTGTATCCTTTCCAAAGTGCTCCTCCTACACAAGTTATATGTTGTGCAACTGTCTCCCATTTGTTAAAAATTCCAATTTTTGTACCTCTAAATATAACATAATGTGTGTAATTTGGTTTCTGTTTAAACTGTCTTTCAGGTGTTTTTGAACTTTGTTCCTGAAAGTAAATGCTTAAAGTATTTAAAACCTGTACTTTGAATGATGAAGCTTGTGGCATGGTTTGAATATGCCATAAATTGTCTAATAAACATTGTTGTTTATCTGTTAGTTTCATTCCCATAATAGGACGAAACTTCTTGTCAACTTCATTGCATATCTGTAAAGCATATGTTCCAAATTCAATCACCGGCTTGGTTGAGAAATTTGTATACAATGGTCGTTTACCAGCTGCCTTTGATTGCTGTTGTGTATAAAATTGTCCCATCTTTATCTATGGTAAAGAGGTGTAAGGAGAACTGTATATCCTTTCTATTGACTGTAAATATGACTGTTGAATTTTTTCTTCATCTGATGAAGAATTCTCCTGCTGCTTTTGTTTTGGATGTATAAGCTTTAACTTCTCTCTATCTTTTTTCCTGTCCATCTAAAACAAACCATTTGTTTATATTTCGAGATAACATATCAGCTATCCCATTATTTTTTCCTTTAATATGTTCAAAATTTATAAAATATCCATTTCCTTGTATAGTATTTTGTAGATTAACCCATCTAGTTCTATTTACCTTTTTACTTTGATCATTTTTTACAAACTTAACTATTGCTTCACAGTCAGTTCTTACTGTAAATTCTTTATTAAGAAAAATCTTAAATTTTTCTAATGCATAAATTAATGCATGTATTTCAAAATCAATTGTAGTCCAATTTGTTTTGTTTTGAAAATTACCACTTGCATAAGCGCAAATTTTCTCTTCTTCCTTGAGACTGTATTTGTTTGGTTTACATAGAAGGACTGCTCCCCATCCTTCTTTGCATCTATCTGTTTCAATAATTATATAATCTGTAACTAATGGTAACTCTAATGGTTTAATATTTTTAACTGCTTTTTTAATTTCTTTAACTAGTTTAATATCTTCTTGGTTAAAATATCTTTGACCGTTTTTAGTGGTTTTACCATATAATGGTCCAACCAATTTTGACAAGTTTGGTATGAATTTTCTAGCATAATTTACTAGACCTAAAAAGGCTTGTATTTGTTTTAAGTTTTCAAATTTTTCTGGAAAATTTAAAATTTTTGTAGAAATATGTGGTTGTAATTCTATTTTTCCATTTCCAATTTCTAATCCTAAAAAGGAAAATTTTCTTTTAAAAAGTTCTATTTTTCTTTTTGAAACTACTATACCATTTTTCTTTATTTCTTCAAAAACCTGTTGTAGGTGTTTCTCATGTTCCTGCACTGTATTGCTTGCAACTAAAATATCATCAATGTATACTAAGCAAAAATCAAATTTTAAAAATATACTGTCCATAAATCTTTGAAAAATAGAAGATGCATTTTTTAATCCAAAACTAAGGGCATTCCATTCATATTGCCCTTCTGAACATGTAAAATATGTCCATTGTTTAAAGCTTTCTTCTAACTTTAACTGATTATATCCTGATTTTAAATCAAATTTTGAAAATACTTTTTTGTTTTGTATAAGATTTAACAAACTGTCTTTGTTAGGAATATTATATACATCATCTATTGTATTATCATTTAACCTTTTATAATTATAAACTATTCTAGTTTTTCCTCTTTTTATTTCGCTGTGATTTCTTACTAAAAAGGCTGTAGATCTATGAGGACTTTCTGATTTTCTAATTAATCCTTGATTTACCATTTCAGGGATTTGTTTTTTAAACTCTTCTTTATCTAATGGGCTATATTCTATATTAGATGTTCTAATTACTATATCAGGATTTTTTAATTTAAATTTACAAACATATTTTACACTTGATTTTGTTATATCTTCTCAAATATATCCTATTTTTTCTAAATGTAATATCATAGGATGGTTTACACTTTTTGTAATGTCCTGTCCTTTCTCTATTTCATGACTTAAAAAATCTATTAAAAGTTTTAATGATTCATTTTCTATAAATTGTTTTCTATTTTGTGTTTTCAAAAAATCTAAATTCCCTTTATCCCCTCTTTTTTGAACAATTTGTGTTGTATTCATATACCTAAGGGTCGGTATTGTATATATCAGAGAGGATGGTATTACAATATATCAGAATTTGTGTTTTTTTTATATATATAGAGAGAGATGGGGATGAGGTAAAATAGGAACCACCTTTAGATGCGAGAACCATAGGAACCATTATCAACCCTAGATCTCTCATGTATAAATGGTTGAGATTGAATTGTTTAAGTTTGATTTGTCTTGTAGTGATTCTACTGATTAAAAAATAAATAACTTAAGAAGGGTATTTTGAAAAATTTGACTTGTGAACTATTTATGTCAACTTGTCAAACTTACAATTAAACATCTTAAACTAGATCACTCTTCATGTCAACATTAATTACGTTTATCTACTTAAAAAAATTATTTATAACACATGATTTTTTATAGAAAAAAAATTACACCACATGTATAAAAAGTAAACGTCTTCAATCTCTTATCCTGATCATCATTTTTTTTGTTCATTATCCTCGTCATTTGAACGTAAAAGCCCCAACACCTACGAAAATCAAAGAAAAAAACAGAGCGTTTACATTCCACAGACGTTTAGAGGAGCTTGTGCCGGCGATCAGGGGCGTAAAAAAACATTTTTTATCGTGTGTAATAAAAAAACATTTTTTTACATTCAACGCCGTGCGCGGATTTTTTTTTACATTCGACAACGTACGGGAAACAATTTTTCAAACATATGTAAAAACTAAACATTTACGCGTGCCGTTTTTACATGCGTTTGAAAAATATATTTACGTGTGACGTTTAGAGGAGCTCGGACCGACGATCAAAGGCGTAAAAAACATTTTTTTCATTCAACACCGTGCACAAAAAAAATATTTTACATTCAACCACTTACGTAAAAACATTTTTTAAACGTACGTAAAAACTATTTTACGCCTTCCGTTTTTACATACGTTTGAAAATTAGATTTACTTGTGACATTTAGAGGAGCTCGGTCGGCGATCATTTTTTTACGCACGTTTTCAATACATTTTTTATTTATTTTTACATATTGGTGTTCTCATACTCGGTTCGTGTAAATATTTACGCACGTTGTCAAACTTTTTTTCGCATGTTGTCAAAACTTTTTTTACGCACGTTGTCAAAACTTTCTTTACGCACGTTATCGAATGTTTTTTTAAAAAGTTGTAGTGCAAAATCATCAAACATTAACTAATGAAATAGAAATTCTCAATAAACATATAAGACAAATATAACTTGCATTTTATAAAGAATATCATGTCAGAATCAGAGGAAAATAGAGTAAAAAGAAATAGATATTATTTTCGATAATTTTGTATTTTTTAATAAACATACGAGACAAATATGGCTTGCATTTTATTATGAACATTATGTCATAATGAGGGAAAATAGAGCAAAAAGGAGTAGATATCATTTTTGATATTTTTGTATTTTCTAAATTACATAATACTTATGGTGTTTGAATTTAAAAACAAATATATATTTTTTCAATTTTAAATATAAAATGAATAAAATAGATGAAAGGAGAGAGATAATGATGATGTGATGTGTTTTAGAGAGAATAAATTACAAAACTCGTACTTTATGTATACTAGTAGGGTGCCCGCGCGATGCGGCGGAGATGACACTTTGCATTGCAGCACTCGTTTCTGGTAGCTTTCTTATTCGTATAATAGTTATGGTAGCATTATTGTGGTGGATATATGTCTTAAGTATTACACATGTCTAGTAATTATTAAATTTAGAATTTAAATTATCAAGTACTTCAAAAACCATTAACGCAATAAAGTAACACACGAATAAAAAAATAAGTCTTAAACATAAATGAAAGTTATATAAAGTAGTACACGAATAAGAAAATATAAGTCTTAAATATAAAAGTTGAAAACTAAAAGCTCAAGTGTCAAGTACTTTGCATCATGATGAGATCAATTTAGTAATCATACGGCTTAAACATCTCAAGGATGTCATCTATATTGTCACACCACCATTTGTTACCATCGAGATCAATGTCCTCCGGAATTTCTTGCATTTTTTCCTGTTTGATTATTATATCCTTTGGATGATGAGTTTCTTCTCTGTTCTCCTCTTTAACTGATACATCAGTAGTACTGGAGTTGTTTGAGAAACTGAAAAAAAAATGTTAAGTATTTTAGTTACATATTTTATCATGTTACCGTTATAAATAATATAGGATAAAAAACAACGTTCACATTTGAACATAATATAAAAAAACAATATATCATGTTTTAGAAACATACATACATGTGTAAAGATCTGAAAAGATGAATATTGAAACTTCAAAACCACTGAATTATAAATAAGATGAATGTTAAGTGTGAGCATAGAAGAATAAATCAAAGTTATACACAACAGAAAATTGAAATACCTGTAAACCAAAAATTCTAAAGAACAAGAAATTTCTTGAAGTGAAATAAATTAATGAACTATACTATATAGAACCTATAAACCAACGAATTGAACAACCTGTAGCCTTTTTCAACTAACTAATATTATCTATAAGAGTATTTTTGTACTTATAATCCCTAAAAAATGCAACAAAATATGGTATTCGGTTTTTGAAGATGTATTATGTTTAGATTATGAAGTTTTTTTCCTAAAAGTTTGTTGGTGTGAAACTTATTTACCAAACTTCTAAAAAACGTTATTATAAAAAAAGGTTTTATGAAAACGAAAATGCTTCTAAAAGCGTTTTTATAATTTTTTTATGAAAACTAAAAATCCCTTTTGTTGAATATGGTATTATATAAAGTATTTTAATACAACCAATTAAATAAAACAAGTGAGCTTGTTTGATGTCAATTTACTATTTGCTAACCCATGTAAGTGTGTGCACCTAACCAAGTAAATACACAAACACATAGAATACAAACAAAGCTCATATCAAAACCCGTATGTGCAAGGTTTCGAAATTTAATCTAGTCGACGGAACAAATTGGTGAACAATCTTAATCAAACGAAAATCAGATTTAAAAGGGATTAGAATATTATTAAACTGATACTAATGACAACAACGTAGAGAGTTTTGAGCATTTGAAATGTGATAAGACACATTGCTTTTATCACTTGTAGTCTAATGCATCATCTACTTGTACATTTTAATCCGCACAACAATACTGACCAATACAGCTATCAAAATGTCGACAAAAATGAGTTGGTCATCATGGTACCTTTGGATTTTTTTAAAACACTGTAGTTTATAAAATACGAGAAGAATACGTAAAATAATTATAAGTTTGTTATGGAAAATGATAAGTGTAACTAATTATTATATATATCAATTGACATTAGGTGTTTGCTACAGTACTTGAAGGTATTTTCGTAATTTCATTGCTCATGTAATTAGAGTATCCACGCATCCCATTTGCTTCTCTCCCAACTCATCTCCGCATATCTGCTTCGATTTCAAACCAGGTTAACTTATGAGCCAGTGTAGGGTATGATTTAATTGGATTTTGGTCGGCTTCTTTTCATCGATGTTCTCATGTACATGTGCCGATTTGCTACTGATTAATTGATTGAATCAGCTGTGACCCGGTTTAGGGTATGCTTTAATTGGATTTTAGCCAACTTCTGTTCATCGTTGTTCTCATGTATATATTTAAATTTATGTTTTAGTAAATTTGTAAACCTAAATTGGTTTTACTTTTAGGGAAATGATGAACTTTGGTTATTGTTTGACTACTGATTGAATCCTTTTAGACATTTCGTTGTTCATGAATTTGACACCAACCGTTTTGGATTCATCTAGGGAGTTAGTTTTTAGACTTCAAGTGGATTTCTTCCATGAAATTGAAGCTCAATTGCTATGGTTTTCCAACTAATTTACTTCTGTTACAAATCTGTGTTGCTTCAGCTTGAGAAACTAGGTTTTTTTCTACATAAATAATTTATATCGAGGTTGACAAATCTTCATGGTTGAATGATCATAGATTTAGATTTATATTGAGATGTGTGAAAAAGGGTTGATTTTATAAGATGAATTAAAGGTGCAGGTTAATGAGTGTCGGTGAGGTGTTAAGAGTAAATGAGAAATAGAAGTAGAGTTAAAGATAGGTGGGATTTAAATAAAGGGATTTTTGGGATAGGTGGTAAATGTTGATCATCAAGAAAAGTCAAATCAGTTTAGCATTAACGGAGTTTCATCTATATCTTTTATTTAGCTCAAAATGAAGTTTTATTTGTAAAGATGTTATCAAAGTGGTAATAAAACAAAGTTAGTATAACTGTTGTTTTTCAGAGGTATACTTAATATGAATTGCGTTCCTTATGATCACTTCTCAGGTTCCTACAAATGCTGACTGAAAAGATACCCTCTTTAGAGCTGGGATCACCAAGAAGCACAATTGAAGTTCATGTGGAATAGCACAAGATATTATACTCAAAACCTAATACAAAATATGTATCAGTCAACATCAGTAAGTTGATAGCAAGATGGCATGTGTTGGCAGGTATAGTGTTAATGCCATTATCAATGAAGCAACAAAACCCACTGAGGTATGGCAGTCCTCAGCCCTCCTCAAGATAAGCTGTGAAGACCTTATAACAAAGCACGGTTGCACCAATCCTAAAACGCTCCCACAACAAATGGCGTCAATGATAGGCGAGGCAAGGCTGATGCACGTCTCGACAAGGAAGGAAGGGCATGTGGTAGTAACAAACGTGACAAAAGCTGAGACAGTAAGCGAATACTATCCAACCTCTCAAGAACATAGTGTCTTGGCAATCCCTCCCACAACACCCAACCTGAAAAATCAACCAGAAAAAACGTCTGCCAGTTGGGTCACCAGGTGCAGCACTTAATACCATTTAACAACAAACCTATCTATTAAATGTGGTTGTATGTCGTGTCTTACTTAATTACCTAAACGTAAGCAACTTGACTCAACTGGTACATCAGTTGGCATCTTAGCTATTGGGATTAGAGGCACTATTTTTAGACTTGCTTTCAACTGTTGTAATTCATAATTGTATTTTAAAGACATTACACTTTGGTTAATGTTAGGCGATAAGCTTTTCTTTAACTAATGTCCTTTTTTCCCATACCACTACAGAGTCAAGCCGTGTCGCAAAGAAGGCACGTGAAGAAGAATGATCGCTTAGAAGACTGCTTTTTGGATGGCTGCACCCTGGAACATTGTGTAGCCCGCATCACCTACATCCATAATCTTACAAAAACGCACATAGGAAGCGCCTTATGTACAAGTTATCTACCTAACACACTTGGTGTTAGTAAGATAAGTTGTAAACAAATCAATATAAAAACATTTTGTAAGTAGACTAGGCGAGGTAAATGAAGCAAAAAATAGTTCATTTAACACACATTTGGCTTTGGTCATATAATCTGCTATATGTGTAAGCAATCCCGCTGCATCGCGGCGGATATGATAACTCTAGTTAGCCATAATTTTGTTAAAATAAAGGGATTTAAGTGTAATTATATGAGGGACTAAAATATAATTAGTGTTTAAAAGATCAAGTTACCCTCATTTTAGAGGTGTTTTTATAAATAAAGAGGGAAGAAGTTCTTATTTTTTGGGTATCTTAAAATAACCCTCCTTCATGCATTATAATATAGTATAGATATGTTATTGCAAATCATGTCCTTTGTCTTCAATAATTACATTAATCATACCTAATGTTTACAAATCCTAACATGTTATATCCATTACCCAAAACCCAGTTAATTTTCTTAGTTAATCGTAGTCACGTGGGGCCCACGTAAGGGCATTAATGTCTTTTAACCTACCCATCTCTTTCCCCCATTTAAAACCCCAAATAACCCTAATTTGTTGACTGATATTGGTTGCCCTGTTTCATCCTCATCTGCTACAGAAAGCTCATATAGATTTGGATCTTCAATATCTAATCATAATCGATCTTTCAATCATCTGACTATTGAGAATGCAGTAACAATAACAACATCAATTCATAATTTCAATTAATACTTAATAATCATCTACAATAAAACATATAAACATATAATAAATAAAAAAAGATGTTCCTAGAATGATAGGTGAAACGGACAAACCCTTCGCCGGAGTTGTTTCTGAGGGATGCCGAAGATGATTCCGACCTCACCGGGATTGACTTCCACCAAAGCATGACCTTATTCCCGCCGGAACAAAGCAACAACGAAACCACGTCTTAGAATTTTTGCCATGCTTCTGGGTTTGGTCTGTTAGTTGGGACTGTTATCAGGGGCGGATGCACTATATGAGAAGGGGTAGCCTCCGCTACCCCTTGGCGCTTCGGCGGTAGTGTAAATTTTGGAAAAATTTGACTTTTTTTTACGTTTTTTCGATTTCGTTACCCCTTTCTTTTAAGACGTTACCCCTATGAAGGTTTTCTAGATCTGCCACTGACTGTTATAAAAGTTGATGTACGGTCTTTAAGAAGTTGATGCTCTCAAATTGAAGCTCCAAATCTATATGAGCTTTCTGCAGCAGATGAGGATGAAATAGGGCAACCAATATCAGTCAACAAATTATGGTTATTTGGGGTTTAAAATTGGGGGAAAAGATGGGTAGGTTAAAGACATTAACGCCCTTACGTGGGCCCCACGTGATTACAATTAACTGAGAAAATTAACTGGGTTTGGGGTAAATGATATAACATGTTAAGATTTGTAAACATTAGGTATGATTAATGTAATTATTGAAGACAAAGGACATGATTTGCAACAACATATATACATAAAGTACAAGTTTTGTAATTTACTCTATCTAAAACACATCACATCACATCATCATTATCTCTCTCCTTTCATCTCTTTTATTTGTTTTATATTTAAAATTGGAAAAATATATATTAGTTTTTAAATTCAAACACCATAAGTATTATGTAATTTAGAAAATAAAAAAATATCAAAAATGATATCTACTTCTTTTTGCTCTATTTTCCTTCAGTGTAACATAATGTTCTTAATAAAATGCAAGCCATATCTGTCTCATATGTTTATTAAAAAATACAAAATTATCGAAAATAACATCTATTTCTTTTTACTCTATTTTCCTCTGATTCTGACATAATATTCTTTATAAAATGCAAGCTATATTTATCTTATATGTTTATTATGGAGAATTTCTATTTCATTAGTTAACGTTTGATGAATTTGCACTACAATTTTTTAAAAAAACATTCAACAACGTGCGTAAAAAAAGTTTTGACAACGTGCGTACAAAAGGTTTTGACAACATGCGGAAAAACGTTTGACAACGTGCGTAAATATTTATATGAACTGAGTATGAGAACACCGCTATGTAAAAATAAAAAAAAAAATGTTTTGAAAACATGCGTAAAAAAATAACCGAGCTCCTCTAAATGTCACGAGTAAATCTAATTTTCAAACGTATGTAAAAACGGAAGGCGTAAATAGGTTTTACGTACGTTTAAAAATTACAAAGTTGTCGAATGTAAAATATTTTTTATGCACGGTGTTGAATGAAAAAAATGTTTTTTACGCCTTTGATCGTCGGTCCGAGCTCCTCTAAACGTCACACGTAAATATATTTTTTAAACATATGTAAAAACGACACGCAGAAATGTTTAGTTTTTACATACGTTTGAAAAATTGTTTCCAGTACGTTGTCGAATGTAAAAAAATTTCGCGCACGACGTTGAATGTAAAAAAAAATTGCGCACGGTGTCGAATCTAAAAAAATGTTTTTTTATTACACACGATAAACAATGTTTTTTTACGCCCCTGATCGCCGGCACGAGCTCCTCTAAACGTTTATGGAATGTAAACGCTCTGTTTTTTTTTCTTTGATTTTCGTAGGTGTTGGGGCTTTTACGTTCAAATGACGAGGATAACGAACAAAAAAATGAAGATCAGGATAAGAGATTGAAGACGTTTTCTTTATATACATGTGGTGTAATTTTTTTTCTATAAAAAATCATGTGTTATAAATAATTTTTTTAAATAGATAAACGTAATTAATGTTGACATGAAGAGTGATCTAGTCTATGATGTTTGATTGTAAGTTTGACAAGTTGACATAAATAGTTCACAGGTCAAATTTTTCAAAATACCCTTCTTAAACTATTTATTTTTTTAATCATTAAAATCACTACAAGAGAAATCAAACTTAAACAATTCAATCTCAACCACTTATACATGAGAGATCTAGGGTTGATAATGGTTCCTACGGTTCTCGCATCTAAAGGTGGTTCCTATTTTACCTCATCCCCATCTCTATCTCTCTCTATACATATTGAGTGTTAAAGTCCGCGGAAAAATCCAGACCATAACCCTTAGAAATTTTCAACAGCACCCCTTGGGAATTTTCAACCGCCCCCTTAAAATAATCTTATGAATTTAAACCTAATTTAGATAAAAAAATGTAAACATTGATTTTTATTAAAATATAAACCTAATTTAGATAATTATTTTTTAACCACTTTCACTTAACAATTTAACCCAATCACTTTCACTTAACAATTTAGCCTAATAAAGAATCCATTGTAATTCACCTAAGCCCAAACCCAACCCAATTAAATTTGTAGTAAATAAAATAACCCAACCCAATCGCCCTTTCCAATTCTCGGCTCCCGCTCTCACTTTGATCCCCAGCGACGCAAATAACAGCATCGATGGCAGTAATTTTTTCGCCGGAAAACTGAAATTACGACCACCAAACCACCTGCAATCACCGGAATCCGAAACCACACGGGTATGCTTCATTTATTTATGTTGTTTTATGTGGATTTTTAGGAGAAATGGAGATGTGAAAAGGTTTTGAATTTTTATGTGTTTTGATGTTTTTTTTTTGTCTAGACTTTAGTAGGGTGATTTTGTTGTTTTAGTAAATGATTTGTTTGTTTAAATGTTTTGTTATAAGTAATCAATAATTAAAACTTGGGCTTGAAAATTAAAATTGAAAATGATGAAGTATGGCAGATGATTGTTTAAAGGGTAAATTACACTTTTCGTCCTTTATTTTTGTAGCGGGTTGTAATAGGTGTCCTTTATCTTCAACAATTACCGTTACAGTCCTTTATTTGGAAAACTCATTACAAATTTCGTCCTTTAGCACTAAATAGGTTAAAAATTTAAGTTATGTCTGGTCATGTGAATATCACATGTTGGAGTTTCATAAGGTGTGGGAATAAGCAGGTGGATGGAAATAAATGCCCTCATATGACAATCACATGACCAGACATAACTTAATTTTTTTAAACTGGTTAGTGTTAAAGGACAAAATTTGTAGTGAGTTTTCCAAATAAAGGACCGTGACTGTAATTATTGAAGTTAAAGGGCATCCATTACAACTCGCTACAAACATAAAGGACGGAAAGTATAATCTACCCTTGTTTAAAGTTGAAAATTATGAAGTACGGATAAATTTCATAATATGAAAACTCGTGAGGCACAATTTTAAATATATTTATAATGACGTTTGACATTTTTTTGATTATATAAATTTTAGTTTGATGTTCCATTATTTTACATGACGTGATCCGATTCGACCCGCTATGAACCAATTTTTTTATATAGCTAGTGGCTTAAGATCTTAAAAAATATTCCACACCCATGAAAAAAAATTATGGATCCGTCACTAGTTAGGTTGGCTACGTCGACCAGACTCAACCATCCAAAAACAGTTTACTATATACATTTTAGTTCGTCCATCCCTCTAGCTCAGCTGGTTGTTGGACCGGTTGTTTCCTTGTGAGACTCCGGTTCGATTCCCGGCAAAGGCATATGGGTGTGACATGTGCGCTATGATGGTGAAAAACCCACCGAGGAGGGTTTGATCCTGAGCGTCACTCCGGTTTTCATCCGGCTGTTACTCCAGCGAGTAAAATTGTGTGGAGGCAGTACGGTTTCCGGGGGAAAGCCTTCGACCCAAGACTGGTTATCCCAGCGCTGGCCCCGCTATCTGGGCCCACGTTCTTGGAGAGGGTCCGCGATGTACGGATATGACAATGGTCACCATTAAGAAGTTCACCTTTAAAAAAAAATATACATTTTAGTTCGTTGTGTTTTGTTTCAAGATGCAAAGATCAATTTGTTTTAGAGTGGGCTAGGATTACACCTCTGTATTCTTTTAATCAAAACAAATATACCAAACTTATTCAGATTATTCAAAACCGGGCCTACGTTATTGAATTTGTTGAACTCAACTAGAGTCCATCGTTGACCGTTTATATCTTTCTGAATGATCAAAATAATATATCATAAATTATTTTATATGAAATTTAGCATATTAAAACCTTAAAAAACTGTTTCTAGATGTAGAATGTAGGGAAAAAGTGGTCAACATGATAGCAACTATAAAACATTATCATAGGCTTATTTATGCCAATACGTTGTTTCCATAAAAAGTCCCGAAACTATTGCAACTTGTTAATAAGGGCATAAGAAGTGGTTAATCACTTGAGAGTGGTAAATTTAAAAATCAATCAATGAGAGTGTCTCACGTGATTCAATCAAAAATGTTTAAACTATGCTGAAAAGTGTTAGCAATTGTTAGACACTTCCTGAATTGGTAAACTTTATTTTTTATTTTTTTAAACTAGTATATTTAATATTTAACATAATAAATGTAGAATAAATTAAGAACAACATTACATTAAATTAAAAACATTAAAATTACATTAAATTAAAAAAAACAATAAAATTACATTAAATTGAAATAAATTAAACTAGTCTTCATCGGAATCGACCAAAAGGTGGGGCAAATCTTTACTTGCGAGATGATTCATGAGATCCTGTTTTAGTCTCTAATGCGTGTCTTCATCCATCAGCTTCTCCAACACCGTATCGTCTAGAGTGAGCTAGACCGGAGGATCCCAATGTGTATCGGTGCTATCGCGTTTCCGTCGTCTTTCAAAATCATGTTTTGTAAAATAATACACGTGTACACAACACTCCTAATTTTTCTAACGGTTCTTGCTCGCATCGGCCGACTCAATACACCCCATTTCGCCTTCAAAACACCAAAAGCCCGTTCGACGTCTTTCCTTGCCGCCTCATGTTGCCTCTTAAATTTCTTTTCGTCTACTTCGTGAGGATATGAGATCGACTTCACAAACACGGACCACGCAGGGTAGATTCCATCCACGAGCAAATAACTACGTTTGTATAAATGGTTGTTAATGTAAAATGGACATTTGGCCGCGGTTCCATTTCGTTCCGTAAAAAATAACGGAGATTGTTGTAGCGCATTGATATCGTTTTGTGAACCCGGTGAACCGCAAAAAGCATGCCAAAACAATAAATCTTGAGATGCAACCGCTTCGAGCATAACAGTCGGGTATCCGTGATCTCCTCACATATATTGGCCTCGATACTCTGTGGGAAAAAATGGCCAAACGAAATGGGTGCAATCAAGGCTACCGAACATACCTGGAAGGTGATGTTTTTCCTCATGAGCTTCGTATAAAAGTGGCATGTCATGGCTTGTCGGTCTACGTAAGAACTCGGGAGCGTATATTTTGCAAACCGTGTCGCAAAAATATTCTAGGCACTCGCGGGAAGTTCTTTCGGCCATATGCAAGTACTCGTCGTTCTCGTCTAGAGTGTTACCAGTTGTGAGCTGTTTAATAGCCGATGTCACCTTTTGCAACGGCGTAAAGCCCTTCCAACCTCGCGCATCGAGGGCCTCTTGAAACCACGAGTCGTTCGCTTCCACGTCGCTCACAATTTTTAGAAACAAACGTTTTGACATACGGAACCTATGACGAAAAATATCATCGTTGTAATTCGGGTCTTTGTCAAAATAATCCGCCATGAATGTTTCATGCCCCACCTCACGTTGACGTTCAATATATCTCCTTCGGTTAGATGTGTTCGTGTCTTGAAGTTCGGCGTCTTCGATGAGATTTTGGAAAAAAAGAATGCTACTATCGGGTGGGAAAAATAACGGGAGTTCATCCGCCATTTTGTTTTGTAATGATTGGGTAAATGTTTGGTAATTTTTGGTTTGATTGGGTATAAGTTTGAATGTATTTTGGTATGATTTATGTTAGGTATTTATAGTTTAATTTTAAAAAGAATATATATATATATATTTTTTTATTTTAAACGGCTATATAGCCGTTGCAAACTCCCAACGGTCAAAATTTTGGCCCTTTGTCGATCGGTAACCAAACACCGAATTCCTAGCTTCACCGCGTGGCAAAGATGGTTGGCGATGGTGTTCCTGAGAGGCAACTCATTTTGCCGAACCACTTTGCCGCCCACATCGTATCCCCTAAGTGCCTTTAACCCATCATTAATCCATTATGCTCGTTAGGTTCTGGTTTGAGTTGTTATTTAGTTATAGGTGAGCCGCTTAGCTTTTACACCTGTTTAGCAATCTTTTGATTTCACTTATTATATCACTAGTTCACGTTAAATATTTAGTTTTTCTCGGAATTGAGAAAATGTTTGTCACTTCCCATCCTCCTTAGACCTTACCATACAAGTGGATTTTATTTTTTATAGTGAAATGAATAACAATACAGAGGAAAATGAGTGAATAGTGAAATGATATGGCAATTTTATTTTTTTTGCAAGAATTTGATCTTGCATACTGAGATAATAAACACCAGTGGCGGAGGCAATGTACAAGGAGGGGTAGCCCCCGTCTTCGTAGTGTAAAAATACCTTTCAACTTCGTTTACATAGTGTAAATTTTTTATCTTTTTATATAAAGTATACCCTTAATCCCAAACTTTTTTTTTGAGATACCCCTGAATTTTTGGGCTAGCTCCGTCACTGATAAACACTACCCGAAAATCACCATCTTTTACTTATAACTATAGTTACTTTTGAACTTCATTTCCTACTTAATTAGCTAAAAACAATCATTCTAAAATAAAAAGTTATAATTCAAATGTTGTAAATGCTCGGTCTCTCTAACACATGTTTAAAGTTCAGTTTCTGAATTCAACTTTCATTATATTATGTTTTTAACTTTGAATAGTTGAATGCTATTTGTCTAGCGATGTCTTTAGATAACCTGTATTTCTCTTGGGAAATGTAGGTTTAACTCCCACTTGGTGCAGGTGAATACTGGTTAGCAATGATAGGAGACCCAGGGAAACCTAGGTTTGATCCTTGAGCCAAACGAGTTTTACTGGTAATTTAACCGTCGTGCCTACGGATGGGTGGGTTACCAGGTTTTCCCCGAAATTGGTGGTGGACTAGTGATAGGGATATAACTAAATTGTAGAGAAAGAAGCTAAGAGATAGGGAATAATCTTGACTCAAATTCTGCTTATTCTCATTCCATACGTAACATCCACATAAATAGATAAAAAACTTACATAAGACACCCCCCCCCCCCCCCACTAAACCAAAATAGCATACTAATCCCTTGACAATAAAAAATAAAAATAAGACACGTAACAATACTCCCCCCTTAACCTACTTTTTGCCCTCAAAAAGTACTTCAAGAAACCTTGTCTTCATCCTCTTCCGTTGCTTGTTTTTCATCATCTACCACTTCAAGTATGTAGAGTTGTTTTTTCTTACACTTGTGCCCCGGAACGAACCTTTCGGTACACCAGAAACATTCCCCCTTTGCCCTTTTTTGCTCAAGCTCATCACTCGTCAAACACCTCGATCTAAGGATTCCTGGTGTAGAACTTGATGGCTCGGTTGTTGGACATGGCAGCAAGGGTAGTTTTGAACCATTAACGGGAGGTGTTATTTTGACATCTTCGGGTTGCAGCCCATCCTCCACAGCGTTGAAACGCTTCATCAAGCATGTGTTGTTCATAGTTTGAATTCTTGCTAACCCATACGCCTCACGTAGTGTTTGAGGCTTGAACATCTTTACCGGCCCTTTTATTTCCGGCTTCAAACCCTTCAAATATAGGCTAACGGCATAAAGTTCGCTAACGGTAACCTTGTTAAGCAAACGATCAAAACCTGAATTATATTCTTGTAGACCATTGGCGTCATCCGTAAGTTGAACGAGAGAAGCAATCTCTTCCATAGGGTCTTCAAACATTGCATCAGAAAAACAGGCAGAGATCGAACGAATATAGTCCGCCCATGGGACCTCGGCAACCGTGGCATTACGGGTCTTACGGTGCCATTGGAGGGCATCGCCTTCCAAGTGAACCACATCTCAGCGTAATTTCGAGTCATCGGGAGTGTCATCCATAAAAAAAAAATGTTCACAGCGATAGACCCACCCCTCAACATCGTCCCCCGAAAATTTAGGGAAGTCGATCTTACCGATACGGAATGGTTTGGATGTTCGTGAGTCACCATCTGGGCCGGAGAAGGACCCGAAGGAACTACCCGACGACTGCACGGCTTTATCACGCACCGCCTTCAAAATCTCTTCCTGCTGCTTCGAAGATTGTTCCTGTTGCTTCATCAGGGCCGCTAACGCAACTTGGATGTCGCTGATTGCCTTACCATGGGACTTGAGGGTGTTATCGATTTCATTATTGCGGGTGTTAGTCATGGCGGCGGCAAGGAATTCCGATGAGGAATCGACTGGAGCTCTGATACCCTTGATAGGGATATAACTAAATTGTAGAGAAAGAAGCTAAGAGATAGGGAATAATCTTGACTCAAATTCTGCTTATTCTCATTCCATACGTAACATCCACATAAATAGATAAAAAACTTACATAAGACACCCCCCCACTAAACCAAAATAGCATACTAATCCCTTGACAATAAAAAATAAAAATAAGACACGTAACAACTCGGGTTACACTCGGAGTACTCCGTTTGATCTAGTAGATACCTAAAAAATGCTCGAGATTGATTATGCTGACTGTTTAAAAAAATTGTCCTGCAATGTCTAGCAAACCGTATTTACCTTATCCCACTAGGGATGAGCTCGGTACCGTCTTGTACCGAAAGAACCGGTACCGAAAATCCTCAAAAGTGGGTACCGGTACCGAATATACCCGGTTCGGTACGGTTCGGTTCGGTATCGGTACCGATACAGTACCGGTATTTGAGGGTAAAAAACGGTACCAAAAATACTAAAAGTCAGTACCAAAAAAGTACCCGGTTCGATAAATTCGATACCGATACCAGAAACAATTTACTCATCCCTATATCCCACTTATCAACAAAGCACTAACAACTTCGCATACCTTATCCAATTACAGGTCCTCACAATTAGGGCTGTTCATTTTTATCCAAAACCCGAAACCCGACCCGAATTTAAAGCCACCCGAACCCGAATTAGCGAATACCCGAAAAACCCGAACCCGAGAAACCCGAACCCGACCAACCAGAACTTTAAATGGTTCGGTTATCGGGTCACTTTTCCCAGGCCAAAAACCCGAACAACCCGACCCGAAAAACCCGAAACACGAAACCCGAAAAAAACCCCGAACATTTATTGTTTTTTTGTCTTATAAAAGTGTTTAGATTTTGAGTCTTTAATAGATGGAACACTAAGTTTTGGGTTTTTTAAATATTATAATAGCATATTATCAATTAATCTTTGAACTTTGATGATATTTATAAAGTAACAATATGAATTTTGATGATATTTTGTAAAAAAAAACATTTATTTTCATTTTACATCTAAACCCGAAAACCGAATAACCCGACCCGAACTAACCCGAATAACCCAAAACCCGACTAACCCGAACTTTAAATGGGTTGGTTATCGAGTCAATTTTCCCAGAGAAAAACCCAAACAACTCGACCCGAAAAACCTGAAACCCGAAGAAAAAACCCGACGAACACCCCTACTCCCAATTAATAAAAAGAACTTCAAAACAAATAAGTGATACCTAAAGGACTAATATTATAACAATAGCAAAACTGGAAGGGAGTTATTCATAACTTGCCTCGAGAAACCCCCCATCCACCCCTCCCTTGATCCCAAAGATGTCTCACACACACCACAACACAAACACCAAAACAACACTTTACAAGCAACGTACAACCTTACACCACCAACGTACAACCACACAACCCCCTCCACTTTGGATTAAACAATTCCCGTACTGGAATAAGCAATTACACTAAATTAGTCCTCTCTTCTCTACACCAGACCAGCATACACTTTTTAACTCGTAACATACAACTTATTTAAGCTACATGATTCTGGATTCAGCAATTTCTGCTCTGGAAAAAAGAATTACCACAATTTTGGCTGTATTGTAGACTGTCTATATGCTATACACAAATCGTGAATTTTGACCCTATTTTACTTTATATTCTCTCCAAAATTGAACCTAAAATTGTTACGAGCTTCATGATCTCATTATTCAGAAGAATTCGAATCGATTTCCGTTAAATTAGGGTTTCATAATGATATATAGTAAAGATATTGTTGTTAATCGTCAATAACTAGCAGCAAATTGAACTCATTCTCTTCGATTTTGTTCTGAAATTGTTACGAGCTTCGTGATCTCGTTGCTCTAATCGATTGTTGTTAAGTTAGTGTTTGATAGTTATGCGTAGTGAAGATATTGTTGTTGTTAATCGTCAATAAGCAGCAGATTGAAGTATATTCTCTTCGAATTTGTTTCGAAATTGTTATGAGCTTCGTGATCTCGTTGTCCGAATTGGTTTCTGTTAAGTTAGGGTTTAATGATGCGGTGGAGTGATGTGTAGTGAAGGTATTGTTGTTGTTCATCTTCAACAACAAGCTGTAGGATGAAGTGTATGTTTGTGTGTTGAGGGATTGAGGATTTGCGTTGCGGAAATGTCTCCGGTTAAGTTTCTGTTCACGTTTCTGTTCATATCGATCGTGCTATGGCTCCTGTTTATGTAAGTGATCCATCAATTTCTCGCTTTGTTTGATTTCATCAGGTTTTTTGATGTTTAGAGGTTGAATTTTCGAGTTGTTGAGAGTGATATGATCTGAAACTTTGTTTGATTGTGTTAATCGTGTTAGTGCTACTAGATTTTTGCTGTAATGTTGTGCGAGTGTGATAAGTATAAGTGCAAGTGTATCATTATTGTGTGATTTTGTTACATACTTGCATATTGTGAGGTTAAATTGTTAAAGTAATGGCTTGATTTTGAAGTTATTAATAGATGCTAGAGGTATTTGGATGTGTGTATTGATTAATTAAACAGTTGAAAGTTACAACAATCAGGAGCTGATTATTTGGCAATTGGCATTATAATACTGTTTTTCGGATAATCAAGAAAGGTGTAGTTGGAAGAAAATTGATTATTGAGATAAATGTAGAATTACGTATCGCTAGCAATAAGCAACTGATTAGAAGATTTTCTAGTTATGATTTTGATTTAGCAGTAATCACTTTGAAAATCCATATTCAACACCACCGTAATGCCTACATTTTGTAGCCAGATTTTTATGAGGACGATCGCAGGGAGTTTTTTGTTTGACCGTAGAAGGAACATAGAGTAGCTCGGTAGCTACATGTTATGAGTTGAAATCATCTACACAATTTAGAAATTTTGAGCCCAATCAAAAGTTTATTTCGTTGGTAGTTTTGATATTCATTGTCTTTCTATTGAGTGTAAAGGTAAGATATGGTCCAAATATAGCGTAGAAAAATGGTTATTTGTTCATATGCTATGCAGTTAATATCGGTGATATATCAGTTATATTGGTCATATCGGTCCCCTAGTAAAATATCGGTGTCAAATATTGGTACCGATTTTATCGGCGATATTGACCGATATAACCGATATATCACCAATATTTCACCGGTATATCACTGATGTATCACTGAATTATTGGTTTTAAATTGCTATATATATAAATTCTGCATTATATTAAAATTACCGATATCCCACCGATATCTCACCGAGATAACCTATATCTCAAATATCGGTCCTTGACTGACATCCTACATTTTACCGCATTAACTTCATAGTAATCATATGAAAAAGTTAAGATATGTATACCTTACTTATCGGCCCTTTAATGTTGCAAAAGGCATTAGATTTTTCAGATTTATGTTGCATATCAAATTGTTTTGCATCATGCATATCATCGATCCTATTTGTATTTTAGTTGCGCTCGAATTTCTCAAGAATACTAAAAGTTGTGTAATTCAATTGTTCTTTGATGAAGGAATGCCCTATTCCTTGATCTCAAAGTCTTATGTCTGATTATACTTTTATAACAGCCTACACTTTATTGCATCAACATTAATAGAAGTTCTAGCTAACTTAACTGAACATCTTATTTCAGATTTGCTTCCAAGTTAGTTGCTTGGATTTTGAGCCGGATCATGAAAGCATCGGTGGCATTTAAAGTTGGTGGATGGAAATGCTTGAGGGATGTTACAATCAAGTTCGAAAAGGTTATTAATCTTACAACAGATGATTTCTTATACGTGCCTCACAGTAGCTTATTGTTATGTTTTGTTTTTTTCTTGTTAATGTTGTTTATAAGAGATCAAGTTCATACATGATGATATTTTCATTAATTTACATCTATGTTCTTTTAAATATCCTTCCTGACATCATTCCTTGATGTTAACGTTGGTAATTTGCAGGGTGCGGTTGAATCTGTTTCAGTTGGTGAAATTAGATTTAGTCTAAGACAATCTTTGGTTAAACTAGGGGTTGGTTTTATGTCTAGAGATCCAAAACTGCAATTGTTGATAAGTGACATAGAAATTGTTACTAGGGCTTCAAACCAAGGGTCAAAGAAAACAGGGTCACAGAAATCTCGTAAGTCCCGCAGTAGCCCAGGCAGAGGAAAGTGGATGGTTGTGGCTAATGTGGCAAGATTCTTATCAATTTCTGTGACGGATTTAGCTGTAAAGGTAAGTTGTTTTCAATGAAATTGTTTATGTTTATGACTATTCCCATTATTGCTTCATTGTATGTTTATGATGAGATATGATTGAAATTACGTGTAAGGAAATATTAAATAGTTAGTAATGAAGATTTAGGAAACATTATGTTTTATTAATACTGTTTTTTCCTAATTAACTATTTTAAATTAAGAAATAGAATATGAAAGGGTGAAACAAGAAAAGCGGGAAAAAGAATCACGGGTTCACAGAATTGTGACACGTCACACGTGGCACTACCAACTACTTTTTTTTATTAGGTATTAGATAATATATCTGTTTCTCTCAAAAGCAAATTGTATGTGGATGTGATGATGTTTGCAAAATATCTGTTTCTCAGATTTCTTGCGATGTAATAAAATTAGGAAAAATATGCATGATAATCATAATCATTAGTTGGTTTCAAGATTAGGGTTCAACACCGAAGATTCTAGAAAAACCTAAAATGGTACTCTTGTGATTACGAAAGAAAAACCTAAAATACTACAAGTTTATTCTAGAAGGGCAAAATGGGTAGTTTCGGAAAGTGGCTAAAAGTTGTTAGTGAGCGGTGGTATAAGTAGTAGTGGAATAATTCACATAGGGATAGGTGAGAGTTTGTTACTGTTTAGTGGCTCCTGCATTTGTGCATGGAGAGAGGGTAAATCCCTGGAAATCGTTTTGAGTCTTGGTATTGTCTCTTTTACTGTTCTATTGCTTACGGGTGCCTGTTGCCATCATGACTTCTGGATTATCATCAGTCATTCACTCATGTTTTTTATAATTTTTTTTTTCTGAATAGCATGAAAGATGTTTGTAAAAGGGCATGATATTTACTTATAACCTTAAAAGTCTTTTGCATTAATAGGTTTCATTTTATTAACTGATTTTGATTTTATTTAATTTTTGGCAGACACCAAAAGTTACTGTAGAAGTTAAAGATTTAGGAGTTGAGATATCAAAAGACGGTCGGACCAAGCCTTCTATCCTTGTGAAGTTGCAGCTTTTGCCTGTTGTTGTTCATGTGGCTGAACCACGTATCAGTTTTGATCAATCATCTAGCTTTAGCAATGGTGAAAGCTTTACTGCTGGACAGACATGCTTTGCAAGTATTGAGAAAGCGTCAGCTCCTTTTGTTTGTGAAGAATTTCATCTCTCGAGTGAGTTTGGTCATGATAGGTTGGTTTTCTCTGTTTTTTTTATTATATTATTTTCACATAAACCTATGTTCCATGGAGATTGAGGCTATGAAGTTATATCACCCATATCGGTGGTTTATCAGTTATCGGTCCCAAGATAAAATATCGGTACCGATATTATCGGCGATATTGGCCGATATTTGACCCATATATCACCGATTTTACCAATATTAGTGTTTTAAGTTTTAATTGTTAATTGTTAGGGTTTTAAGTCTTAATTAGTTTCTACTTGCTACAATTGTTAGTGTTTTGCAAGTTGCAAAAGGTTAATTTGTTAATGGTAGGAGAGTATACTGAATTGGTAGTGTTAAATTACTATATATATAAATTCTATTTGATATTAAAATTACTGATGTCACACCACAATAACCTATATCTCAAGTAGCGGTCCTTGACCGATATTCGATATTTTACCGCATTAACTGCATAGGATTGAGGAATAATGGGTTCTTACTTCTTATTGATGAAATTCTAGTAGTCACTTGTTTTTCTGCTCTAGGGTTGTTTTATTGAGTAACTTTGTCACAACTTTACAACTTTACGCTTTTTTCGTCTCCGCTCTTTTTCCTGGAGTAAAGATTAAAGCTTTTCTATTTTAAAACTTTTGCTGCAGAGAAGCAGGTATTGTAGTGAAAAACGTAGACATTACAATTGGAGAAGTAGCTTTGAACTTAAATGAGGAGCTAATTTCTGGAAAGAAGTCGTCTGACACACAAGTTGACGAACGTTTTCAATCAAATGCTGAATACAACATTAAAAAGCAACGGAATGAAAAATCTGCTCTTTCGGCTGTTACCAAGTATACTTCAATCATTCCTGAAAAGGTTAGTAAGTGCTGTATATTTTAAGTCAAGATCAAAGCTTATATTAATTGGCAAAGTCTCCATCTCTATAATAGGTTTGCGTCACTCTACCGAAGTTGAATGTGAAGTTTGTGCATAAAGAGCACTCTATTGTTATGGAGAATAGCATAATGGGCATCCAGTTAAAGAGTGTGAAGTCTCGATTTGTTGAAGATATTGGGGAAAGCACACGTCTTGATCTTCAGTTAGATTTCAGTGAGATTCATGTATGGGTGTAATCAGTAACGATTTTTTTCTTATCTTTGCCTTAACATTTTTAAATACTGTTCAAAGTTTCATTCTAATGACAGTCTTTGTTATAATATAGCTTCTTAAAGAAGCCGAAAATTCTATGGTCGATATATTGAAGCTTGCTGTTATTTCCTCAGTATACATTCCATTACAGGTGCATCTATATGATTTTCACACATTGTTTCGTAGAGCCAGTTTCTTACCTTCCATATTTTTTTTTCAGCCTACATCACCTATAAGATCTGAATTTGATGTAAAGCTTGGTGGAACCCAATGCAACTTATATATGGAAAGATTGAAGCCACTGATGAAATTGAGCTCATCTAAGAAGAAAAAGGTGGTGCTTCGAGATGAAAATGTGAACCCGGTGACCGTCCAGTCAAGTGGTTCTAAAACCATTATGTGGACATGCACAGTTTCAGCTCCAGAGATGACTATCGTGCTTTTTAATATAAGTGGATTGCCAATTTATCATGTAAGTGATTTATCCTGTCATAGTCCTATTCTTTTTTAATCTCATTGTCATAAAGTTCTCTTCAAAGGTTGCATGAAGTACAAACTTTTTGCATAGGAAAAGCTGATTGTTACAAGTTTAGTTATGTCTAATGAATATTCTACTAAGTAGAAGTTGCAAATTGGGCGGGTTGGCTAACAAGTAATATATGGTGTGGTCCGAAATCGTCTGGTTAGGTATTAGAGTTTATTAAACATGAATAGAATAATCTAATTTTGTCCAAATGAAATGATTTAGCAGGTTTTATGAATTAAAGATACACTTTGTGTATCTTCAATGCTTTTTTATTTTTTTTATTTTTATTTTGCCCGATTGATTCGTTATGAGATAAAAGATAACCCAAGATCCCTTCCTTTGTAACTGGACTGGAATTGCCACCTCTACTAATTTGTTTATGTACCTTTGATGAACATGTTGCATAATATGATTTTAGTAAAGCTCATGTTTTATTTTAGCATACTTTACTTTCATTGATTTTCAGGGTTGCTCACAGTCCTCACATGTCTTTGCCAACAACATATCTAGTTCAGGCACTGCAGTTCACTTGGAGCTTGGAGAACTGAATTTGCACATGGCAGATGAATATCAGGAATCATTAAGAGAAACCCTTTTCGGCGTGGAAACAAATACCGGTTCGTTACTGCACATAGCAAAAATCAGCCTGGATTGGGGCAAAAAGGAGAAGGACCCACCTCAAGACGATAGTTCAAAGTTGATATTGGTTTTATCGGTTGACATAACTTCCATGAGTTTGAACTTAACTTTCAAACGTGTTCAGTCCTTGCTAGTAACTGCTTTCTTGTTTAAAACACTACTAAAAGCTTCATCCTCATCTGTTAAAACATCACGCGTAGGGCGTTCAACAAAATCATCTGGCAAAGGGATTCGGTTGATTAAATTTAATCTGGAACGTTGCTCGGTTAATCTCTGCAGTGACTTAGGCCTGGAAAATGAAGTTATAAATGAACCGAAATCTGTGAATTATGGATCACAAGGTGGGCGTGTTCTTATTAGTGTCTTACCTGATGGGACCCCACGTACTTCAACAATAGCATCAACGGTTTCGAGCGAGCACAAAACGGTAAAGTGCAATGTAGGCGTAGATATTTATCATTTTAGTTTGTGCTTGAATAAGGAAAAACAGTCCACTCAGCTGGAGCTTGAAAGAGCTCGATCCGTGTATCAAGAATATTTAGAAGACCACGACTCTGGCACAAAAGTAACATTATTTGACTTACAGAATGCAAAGTTTGTAAGGAGAGCTGGAGGTCTTAAAGAAATAGCTGTTTGCTCTCTTTTTAGTGCCACTGATATTACTGCCAGGTGGGAACCAGATGTCCACTTAGCGTTAATTGACCTAGGGTTACGACTAAAGCTACTGATCGAAAATCAGAAGGAGATCTATTCTAGTAAAGATAATATAGTTCCAAAAGAAGAATCTATGGGGTTATTACAGTCAGAAAAGAATAAAAGAAAAAAGGAATCTCTTTTTGCTATTGATATTGAGATGCTTACTGTAACTGCTGAAGCTGGAGATGGTGTTGAAGCCATGATTCAAGTTCAGTCAATTTTTTCTGAAAACGCACGTATAGGTGTACTTCTTGAAGGACTAATGCTCAGTTTCAACTCGTCAAGAGTGTTTAAAAGTGGCAGGATGCAGATTTCGCGCATACCGGGTGCAAAATCTGAGACAGATGCCAAGTGGGATTGGGTGATTCAAGCATTTGATATACATATTTGCATGCCGTACAGGCTACAGCTGCGTGCTCTTGATGATTCTGTTGAGGAAATGTTGCGAGCGTTAAAGCTCATTACTGCTGCAAAAAAGAAATTAATATTTCCGGTCAAAGAGGTCAAAGAATCTGGTGCAAAGCCTAAAAAGTCGAGTTCTTCAAAAATTGGTTGTGTAAAATTCTTTATTCGTAAGCTGACTGCTGACATTGAAGAAGAGCCGATACAAGGTTGGCTTGATGAACATTATCAACTTTTGAAAAATGAAGCACGTGAACTGGCTGTTCGGTTGACTTTGCTCGAGTCAATTACCACAAAAGGAAAGCAATCTTCTGCGGTTGCTGATGAAGATGATTCTGTTCACAAAGGCACATATCAAGTTGGTGGAGAAGAGATTGATTTGCAGGACGCATCATCTGTTGAAAAGCTTAAAGAAGAAATCTATAAACAATCTTTTCGTTCTTATTATCGGTCATGCCAAAAACTTGTAACTTCAGAAGGATCTGGTGCGTTTCAGGATGGATTTCAGTCTGGTTTTAAGCTCAGCACCTCAAGAACGTCTCTTTTCTCTATTACTGCAACAGAGCTTGATTTAAGCTTGTCAGCAATCGAAGGTGGTGAAGCTGGAATGATAGATTTTGTACAGAAGCTTGATCCAGTTGCTCTTGAATATAAAATTCCGTTTTCCCGTCTTTATGGATGTAACCTTAATTTGCAGACAGGCTCTCTTGTTATTCAGCTTAGAGACTATACTTATCCACTTCTTGCTGGTACTTCTGGTAAATGTGAGGGCCGGGTTGTTCTTGCTCAACAGGTCAGATTAGAGTTATCTTTTCTTTTTCTTGTCATCTTCATTTTGTTTTCTTTTCTGTTTTTAGTCAAGGTTGAAACTTTGTCATTTTATACTACAATAATAATCTAATACATTGATCAAATCAAATGATCATAATGTATGCAATACAAAGTAGACTTTAGATGAATTTTTAACCCGTTTGACCGAACCCCCTTTAGCCACTTTTTTATTGGTTTTTGTTGAGGACAGAAGTAAAGAATGAATAAAAGAAAATGATTCTGAGTTTTCATTCTAGGCAACACCTTTTCAACCCCAAGTTTTGCATGATGTCTATATTGGAAGATGGAGGAAGGTGCAAATGTATCGTTCAGCTAGTGGCACAACTCCACCAATGAAAACATATTTGGACGTACCGTTAATTTTCGAAAAAGGCGAGGTATCTTACGGGGTTGGTTTTGAACCAGCTTTTGCTGATTTAAGCTATGCATTCACAGTAGCTTTACGTCGGGCTAACTTAAGTGTCAGAAACCCAAATGCTTCCAATATTACACCCCCGAAAAAAGAAAAAAGCTTGCCGTGGTGGGATGAGATGAGAAATTATATCCATGGAAAAGCCACACTGTGTTTTTCCGAAAGCACATTTCATCTTCTTGCTACAACTGATCCATATGAAAAAAATGATCAACTTCAAATTTCTTCGGGGTATATGGAACTCAGACACTCGGATGGGCGTGTAGATGTTTCAGCAAAGGACTTCAAGATGTTTACAAGCAGTTTGGAGAATTTGCTTCGGAATTCAACGATTAAACCGCCACATGGTACACGTGGCGCGTTTCTAGTGGCTCCCAGCTTTACTCTTGAGGTTACAATGGACTGGGAATGTGAGTCGGGCAATCCACTCAACCACTATTTATTTGCACTTCCTTCGGAACGTGTCGCTCGCGATAAGATATACGATCCTTTCAGATCTACTTCACTATCGCTGAGGTGGAATTTCTCTCTCAGACCCATCATGTCTCTTTCACAGTCCTCCAGTAATGGCTATGCTGCATTTGATGCAGCTTTGCATGATTCATCTAAATTGAAAAACGATTCGGTTAATTCACCAACTTTAAACGTTGGTCCTCATGATTTTGCTTGGCTCCTAAGGTTCTGGAACTTGAACTACAATCCTCCTCATAAATTGCGATACTTCTCTCGATGGCCTCGTTTTGGTGTCCCGAGAATTCCAAGATCTGGTAATCTTTCATTAGACAAAGTCATGACAGAATTTATGTTCCGGATTGACTCAACTCCAACTGTTTTAAGACATATGTCGTTGGATGACAATGATCCAGCTAAAGGATTGACATTTAAGATAATAAAGTTGAAATACGAAATGTGTTACAGTCGTGGTAAGCAAAAGTATACGTTTGAGAGCAAACGTGAAATCCTCGATTCTGTTTATCAGGGTCTCGATCTTCATATGCCTAAAGTATTTCTTAATAAAGATGATTCCACAAGTGTTATCAAAGTTGTTCAAATGACGAGAAAAGGCTCAAAATCTTCGTCCACTGACAGAGTTCTAAACGAAAACGGTGGTAATAGTAGAACTACTACAGAACGGCATCGTGATGATGGATTTTTGTTGTCGTCTGATTATTTTACAATCAGAAGGCAATCACCAAACGCAGATCCAGCTAGATTGCTTGCATGGCAAGAAGCTGGAAGAAGAAATTCTGAAATGACATATGTTAGGTCAGAATTTGAAAATGGAAGTGAGAGTGACGAACAAGCAAGATCTGATCACAGTGAGGATGACGGTTATAATGTGGTGATAGCTGATAACTGTCAACGAATCTTTGTCTATGGATTGAAGCTACTATGGACAATTGAAAACAGAAATGCTGTTTGGTCATGGGTTGGTGAATTATCTAAAGCATTTGCACCTTCAAAACCTTCTCCTTCTCGTCAGTATGCCCAGCGGAAGCTTCTAGAAGGGAATCAAGCACAATATGTAAAGGAATCTTCTCATGAAGATGTTTCAAAGAACCCTTCTGTTGGTCAAGGTGCAAGTTCTTCTAAACAAAAGGAGGCATCGGGGTCAAATCCGTCTTCAGCAAATTCTACTAAAGTAGACAGTCAATCATTTGGGGCTATTGGTACAAAACCATATTCATCTGATCACATATACGGGTTGTTATCCTTTTATGTAAGATTTTAATCCTTTTTTCTGGTTAATCGATAGACAAACATGGATTTGATGACTCCGATGAAGAGGGCACTCGCCGTTTCATGGTAAATGTTATCGAGCCACAATTCAATCTTCACTCTGAAGATGCCAATGTAAGTTGTTAAGGTGTTAGAACTGTGTTTCTTTAGCAAAGTATATTAATTAATCATTTTTTAATGGTTAACAGGGAAGATTTTTGCTTGCTGCTATTAGTGGAAGGGTTTTAGCTCGGTCATTCCATGCAGTTCTTAACGTTGGTATAGAGATGATCAAACAAGCGCTCGGGAGTGGAGACGTGAATAATCCAGAATCCCAACCTGAATTAACATGGAATCGTATGGAACTATCGGTGATGTTGGAACATGTGCAGGCTCATGTGGCTCCAACTGATGTTGATCCAGGGGCTGGACTTCAATGGTTACCAAAGATTCGTAGAAACTCCCAAAAAATACAGCGCACTGGGGCCCTTCTTGAAAGAGTATTTATGCCATGTGATATGTACTTTCGCTACACCAGACACAAAGGCGGAACAACAGATTTAAAGGTGTGTTTGTGTATGATACACACATTATTTTGTTTATAGTCTTCGTAGTTGATAAATTTCTGTATTGCAGGTTAAACCTTTGAAAGAACTTGCATTCAATTCTCAAAATATAACAGCGACCATGACGTCTCGCCAGTTTCAAGTTATGCTTGATGTTTTGACCAATCTTCTCTTTGCCAGGCTTCCCAAGTAAGAATATACTCATTTATTTTTTAGCACTCTCAACAATGAAGTCTCTATTCCAGTTCACTATATTTAGATATCTGACTGTCGTATTTGAATTCCAGAAAATGAATTTTTTCTTTGTACTTTGGCCATTTGACTGAAGTTTGTAATTCAGGCCTAGGAGAAGTAGTCTTCCGAAATCAGCAGAAGATGATGATGACATTGAGGAAGAAGCAGATGAAGTGGTTCCCGATGGTGTTGAAGAGGTAGAGTTAGAACGAGTCAACCTTGAACAGAAAGAACGCGCCCGGAACTTGCTTTTTGACGATATTCGGAAGCTTTCCCTGTTTATTGATACTTCTGGAGATGCACATTCAGAGAAGGAAGGGAATCTTTGGATGATAACTGGTGGAAGATCCACATTGGTAAGATGCAATATGCAAATTTTGTTTTTGATTTATAAGTAAGAATGCTAAAAGCTTACATCTACAGGTGCATAGACTGAGGAAAGAGCTGGTAAATGCACAAAAATCTAGAAAGATGGCTGCTGCTTCTTTTAGGATGGCTATGCAGAAAGCTGCACAATTTCGACTTATGGAGAAAGAGAAGAATAAAAGCCCTTCATGTGCTATGCGCATATCTCTGCAAATCAACAAAGTCGTTTGGGGAATGTTTGTGGATGGCAAAGCTTTTGCCGAAGCTGAGATAAATGACATGGTAATAAGTCTGACTCTTATCTTTAACTACAGAATGGGCATTTTTCATGATTTTTTACCTACTTTTTTTCTGATATTTAATGATGAATCTAGTGAAACATCTTGTTTGCAGAAATATGATTTTGACAGAGATTATAAAGATGTTGGTCTTGCTAGGTTCACAACAAAGTACTTTGTGGTGAGAAATTGCCTGCCTAATGCAAAATCTGACATGCTTCTGTCAGCATGGAATCCTCCTCCTGAATGGGGCAAGTATGTAACTTTTTTTAGAGTATTATTGCATATGCTTGAACTCGGTGTTTATATTACACTTCATATCTGCGGCTGCAGAAAAGTGATGCTTCGGGTAGATGCAAAACAAGGAGCTCCAAAGGATGGCAACTCACCTATTGAATTATTCCAGGTTAAAACTTCCACACACTGCTTTATATAAGTTGTATCAAGAATTAGATATAGTCAATCTTAATGATCTTGGTGAACTCTTAAGGTCAAAACTGACCCTACCTATGCCTGTTCTTACCACAAAAGAATTAGGTTCCTTAAATCATTTGTAACTTTGTATACTATAATATAGTATGATGTGAGTGGGCCGATGTGTGCAGAGTTTCTATTTCTTACATAATTTTACATTAAGGTTTAAGCCTATACTAAATTACTAACAAGTCCACATGTCTTGCAAACCTGTCCATTCGAGCATTTGCAAGTCAAGAAGCAGAACAAAGTCAATTCTTCTAATAGATGCATAGAGCATGTAGTTACAAACTTACAATGATCATTGATCTTGCAGTGACATAATAAACATCTTTATCAATACCCAGTTAACCAACACATTCATTATCTATGGTAGACATGCTTATCATCTTGTACTGATTAAAGCTTTCGTTTGATCCTTAAAGGTGGATATTTACCCGCTGAAAATTCATTTGACTGAGCAAATGTATAGAATGATGTGGGGGTACTTTTTCCCAGAAGAGGAGCAAGATAGTCAACGTCGCCAGGTTAAGTGTTTTTTCCAATTTTTTTAATAAATAATTAGTGTGTTTAATTTTGAGTACGAAATTGTTTTACTTCAACACACAGGAAGTTTGGAAGGTGTCAACTACTTCTGGTTTAAGAAGAGCAAAAAAGGTTTCCACTGTAAATGAGGCTTCTGCATCAAACAGTCAGTCAACAAAAGAATTAGAGGGGTCCCGAAGCAATCAATCTTCCACCCATTCTGATTCCATTCATGTGAGTTTTTACTGACATGCCAAATTATAAGGTATGTAAAGTGTAGATACCTATTATCATATTAGAATTTATTGTTGATGATCATGTAGGGATCGAAGGGGCAGAATGGGAAAACCACATCACCTGAGTTCGGGCGATGTTCTTCATTTGATAGAACATGCGAAGAATCTGTAGCAGAATCTGTTACTAATGAACTTATGCTACAAATGCAATCTTCGAGTCTCCCTGCATTAAAGATCGAATCAGTTGGAAGCGTTGAGCAGTTGGATGAATCAAGTAAAACTAAATCTAAAACCGCAAAAACTGGTCGTTCTTCTCAAGAAGAAAAGAAGTTAGGTAAACCAAATGACGAGAAAAGGTCTAGGCCAAGGGTTATGCGGGAATTCCATAATATCAAGATTAGTCAGGTTTGTCAGTTGTACAAGGACTGAATTCTTTATATTATTAATTTATTATCATCTAATGTTTTTTCCATACTATATTAACAAATCTTGTTTCATTTTATTGGAACAGGTTGAACTGCTAGTGACTTATGAAGGGTCTAGATTTGCTGTAAGTGATCTAAGGTTGCTTATGGATACGTTTCATCGTGTTGAATTTACTGGTACCTGGAGAAGGCTGTTCTCAAGAGTTAAAAAACATATAATATGGGGGGTTCTCAAATCCGTCACTGGAATGCAGGTAAAGAATAACGTTTATTATTAAAAAAAGCATGAAGTTTATAATTTTTTTAAAGAGTAAAATGCCATTTTTGTCCTGAGGTTTGGTCAGGTTTGCGACTTTCGTCCAAAGGTTTGTTTTTCCTCATCTGGATCCAAAAGGTTTAAAATCTTGCCGTTTTCATCCGGCTCATTAACTCCATCCATTTTTCTCCATTAAGTCGGGGGTATTTTCGTCCTTTTTGTTAACTTAAAGGGCAATTTGGTCTTTTTCACTTCACTTTATGTACAACCATTTAGCATAATGTGAAAAAGACCGAATTGCCCTTTAAGTTAACATAAAAGACGGAAATACACCTGACTCAACGGAGAAAAATGGATGGAGTTAAAGAGCCCGATGAAAACGTCAAGATTTCAAACCTTTTGAATCCCGATGTGGAAAAAGAAACCTTTGAGCAAAAGTCGTAAAACTGACCAAACCTCAGGGACGAAATGACATTTTACTCTATTTTAAAAGTAAAAACATATAACATAATTCAATTGTTGCAGGGTAACAAGTTCAAAGATAGGTTACGTGGTCATGGAAAAGAAACAATGGTGTCTGGTATCCCTACAACCGATCTGAATCTTAGTGACAGTGATGGCGGTGGTCCTAGCAGCAAAGCCGATCAGGTTCCTATAACTTGGCCTAAACGGCCTCCTGAGGGTGCGGGAGATGGATTTGTGACCTCGATCAGAGGATTATTCCACTCTCAGCGGCGCAAGGCTAAGGCCTTTGTGCTGAGAACAATGAGAGGCGAGGGAGAAAACGATCAAATGGGTGGTGGTGACTGGAGTGAAAGTGATACAGAATATTCTCCGTTTGCCAGACAGTTAACCATAACTACTAGGAAACTCATTCGACGCCACACTAAAAAGCTTCGTGTCAAGAAAGGTCCGTGCACTTGTCCTATTCTTCATAAAACATTTGTGAATGTTAACAGCTTGATTACTTTCATGTGGTATTGGAAATTGCCACCCTTTCAATAACCTGGGTTCTATTGTTAATGATCAGGTATACCTCCACAGCAACGGGATTCATCACTTCCATCTTCACCAGTAGAAACCACGCCATATGAAAGCAACTCTTCTAGTGAATCTGATCCTTATGAGGATTTTCTTGAATACAAGGCTGCTGAAGAAAAATCACCACCTTTGTCTTAACCCGACCCAATCAAAACCCAACCCACGATGAACATCGTTGGTTTTGCTGCAACGCCTTGCCTATGCTTACATGAGCCGGGCTCCATAGGTAAGGCTGAGTTTTTGTATCGTCAAAAGCAGGTTTGACCATTGGTATAGCTATATATATACAAGGATTATGAGAGTTGTATATAAAATTGGGCTCTAAGCCATCAAGAGTTTAGTGATGAACATCCATGAATGTGATTTGTATATTTAAGATGGAAATAAAGGTGGTAATAGTGGTATAATTATCGTTATATTTTTAGTTGTCTACGTTATGATTTCAAAAATTAATTTGTAAGGCTGGATAACCTTATTTTCTACGTGAAAATGCCACACTAAATAGACGTCGAAGTTATTATTTGAGAGTTGGGCCGTAGGGTAAAAACCAAATAATGAAAAGAGAAACTGACAAAATAATTATTTTTTTCATATTTATGTGTGTATTTTTTAGATTTATATAAAAAGATGTGTAAGAAGCTCACGTTTTAGATTTATATTTTAGATTGAATTGCAAGGATTGTTCTTTATTTTTATACCCATTTGCAGGCGCTGTCCTTTATGTTTAAAATTGACGAGTTTTGTACTTTATGTTTTCAAATCATACACGTTTTGTCATTTAGCCTTAACCCAGTTAGATTTTTCTGTCAAATCTGGTCATGTGCAATGCACATGAGGGTAAAATTGTCTTTTCATCCTATTCTTTAAAAATACATATAAAAAAAATATTATATATCTAAACAAAACCATCTTCTTCCCCAAATCTTCAACAGATCCCACCATTCTCATCCCCCAATCTTCCCCTTCAATTTCACCATTTTCAGTTTTTCACCCCAATCGATGGGTTGCATCTGCAGCACATCATCCAGCACCCACCACCACCAAACCTCATCAACCTCTTCATCACACACAACCCTCTTCTTCCCCAAATCATCCAGATTAACATACCCATGAAAACCTAAAATTTCACACTCAATTTACAGCTTCACAAATAAAACCCAAATTGGCATCATAGCATGAGATCCAAGACATAAACATCTCCTGCATTCGCACAAATATACAGGTTGAAAAAAAAACCATAATCAATTTACAGCCTCACAAATAAAACCCAAATCAACCTCTGATTCAAGCCTTGAAACCAATCTGCAAATTGAAAAAAAAAACCGACTGCTTGTTTTTGTTCTCCGGAGATGATGGTGGTTGGTGCGTCTACTTTGATGGCGGTAGGTGGAGCAGTGGTGGTTCTTGATGTTTGATGGTGTCGATTGTTGGTGTCGCCTGAGGGATTAAGAAAGAGAGGGGGGTTGCGATGGTTGATGGTGTCGCCGGAGGGTTGTAAGGGGTGGGTGGTGGTGGTGGCTGGTTGAAATACCCAGTTCCCATTTTTTGAGAAAATTGAGTAAGAATTGGTTTGAAGGTTGCCGACCTGGTTACAAAACCGGATTCGATATCGATCTGATCTTGTGGAGTTGAAGCAATCTCATGATATTATTGTTGCATCAGCCATATTTGGTACTTCTTTGATTTTATATAAGAAACCGACCTGGAGGTTATAAAGGTTGCCGACCTGGTTACAAAAGCTCTCTTCTTCCCCAATATTTGATGAAGAAACCGAAGCATATATGAGAAATTCTAGTGCTTTGGGCTACAAAATAAAGGTTGGATTATGGAGAATTATTGTTGTGCATAACGTTGCAGGTTATGAAGGGGGATTGGAAAATAGTTGAAATGGAGTCTGAATTGTTGCAGGTTGTTGAAAAGAAATTAGGGTTTAATGGGATTGATTTGGGGAAGAAGAGGGTTTTGTTATGATATATAATATTTTTTTTCTTTTATATGTATTTTTAAAGAATAGGGTGAAAAGACAATTTAACCCTTATGTGCATTGCACATGACCAGATTTGACAGAAAAATCTAACTGGGTTAGGGCTAAAGGACAAAACGTGTATGATTTGAAAACATAAAATACAAAACTCGTCAATTTTAAACATAAAGGACAGCACCTGCAAATGAGTATAAAGATAAAGGACAATCCTTGCAATTCACTCTATATTTTATAAAGATAAAGATGTGTAAGAAGCTCACGTCAATAGTTACGACTTAGGTGAAACCATTATCACATATGCACGGTTATCGTACTTTATTCTATCATTACTGGCTCAAAATCATGTTGTACATTGCTGATGAGATTGGGGAGCTAGGTTCGTGCAAGATCAACTGGTGAGCTATGTTCGTGCAAGATCAACTCGTCTAAAGTATGTCTATTTAAGATATAGTTAGTTCATAATTTTATAACTCATCTAAATACATCAAGATTGAAGATAATAAATATACAGAGAAATCCTCGTTATCTATTAGTTGTTTTTCATACGCGAAAGATTAGATCAGATAAGATTTGAGGTTTTTAGGGAAAGATCATGAGTGGCTAGCATATCGGATAAGATTAAGGAGGGGAGATTGAGATGATTTAGGCATGTGAAGCGGAGGCAAATGACGGCACCCGTTAGAGTAGTGGAAACTCTTACTGTGGAGGGGAGGAGAGGAAGAGGCAGACCCAACCTGACATGGGATGAGCAGATTAGACATGATTTATTAGAGTTGCATCTTTCTGAGGACATGGTCCAAGAAAGGACTTCGTGGATGCGTAGGATTAGGGTTAAGGACTTCTAGAGGATATTACAGTAAGGTCTTAGGTGTACTTTAGGGACGTAGGTTTTCCTATCATTTAAGTGACTTTACCGGTGATTGTCTTCTTGTATTTATGCCTAAATGACGTTGCATGTTATTATACATGATTATATTGTCACTCTGATCACTTTCTTGGTATTGGTGACTTCTTTTTCTATATTCTTTGACTTGGTGTATTGGTATGCTGTTCGTTTTGGAGCCGAGGGTCTCTCTGGAAGCAGCCTCTCTATCCTTAATGTTGGTGCAGTAATGTCTATCGCCTCCGTCAATATGAATCGTAGCAGAAACAGTTTAATTTGAGCTTTATATTGTAATAAGTAGAGAAAAAGGCAAGGTGACAATATTGTAATTAATGAGAAATCTCATTAAAGCCTTGGCCTATAAATAGGAGGCTTATGCCTTAGACTTTAGACTTTTGGCCATTTGCACTTTGGAGAGCTCTAGTGTTAGAGAGAGAAGCTAGAGAGAGAAAGTGCTATGTACGTGATTCAAGGTGCTGTACGTTATCAAATTTCTAATAGAATCACAGTTATATTACATCTCGTGTGTTCGGTCACGTTCGTGTACGGATTCCGCACGTCACACATTCGTTTCGCAATCGTTTCAGAGTCAAAACCGGTCCTAACAAGTGGTATCAGAGCAGGAGCTCGGTTGCACGGATCAAACACACAGTTTCGCTCGAGATTTCATCGAATTCTGATCCAAATTGCATCAGATTTGATCTATTTCTTCATCTTCTACATTTCTTTTACGTTTTTATCTGAAACTCGTCAAATTGAACAGGTTTTTACGGTCCAAATTAGCTGATTTTTGGATATGTTGTGCGAAAACACCTGATCTATAACCCTACAAAGTTTCAAGTCTTAATTCAAAGCCATTTAGGAGAAATCTAAGTTTTTTGGTCCGAAATTCAGCCAGCTCGTTTGAATATTGCACCATTTCGCACGTATTGGTCTTTTGGAGGTCCATTTCGCACGTATTGATCTCCATTTCGTTTGAAGGAAGTCCAATTCGTTTGAAAACATGTCACTTTGCACGAAATGAACTCCAATTCGTATGAAAGTTCATTATTTCGTTTGAAGGTGGTCCATTTCGTTTGAAAAGATTCCACTTCGCATGAAATAGATCCAGTTCGTTTGAAGCATACCAAGGTCGTGTGAAATTATCCATCAGGTCGTACGAAATGGTTAACAGGTCATCAGATCGTTTTGAAACAATTCAGTTTGCATGAGATTGAAGTAATCAGATCCACTAACATTGGAGGTCAAATCAGAGTAAATTGTGTGTTCGGCCCAAGTTAATCTCGTCAGCCCATGTGACTTCATATGTTATTGACCCAATCAAATTGAATTGATAATAGTATTGTCGGCCATTAACTCAGTGTAGTGCATGTGAATTGATAAAGCTATTGTCAGCACATTAATAATTGAGATCCATGAGATGTTGTCGGCCACATGATATCTTGTTGCAAGTGAAATTGTAATTCATTGTTGAGGTGATACAAGTCAAACCGTCACTCGTTCGAACAACATTACACTTTGTCGTTTAGTGCATTCAATCGAGTGGTGGGTCGAACGAAGTGCCACCCGTTTCAAAGCTACCCGAGTCAAAGATCAACAAGCTACTCGATCGAACAGTGGGTCGTTCGAGTTACCAACCGATTCAAAGATACCCGATTTAAAAAGTCAACAAGCTATTCGTTCGGACTGCAACTCGAACGGACAACAACTCAAATGGACAGCAGCTCGAACGGACAGCAGCTCGAACGGACAGCAATCCCACCCAATCGGACAGCGTTGTCACCTGATTATTGTCACTGTTGATTTTTGTTGACTCACTCGTTCAGAGTACCCGTCCGATTCAAGTTGTTTGATAATTTTTAAACTGATCGTGTTTATTTGTTTTAGGTGATTAAAAGGTGCTGTGATTCGAGTTGATAAACAAGAAACGTCATGGCTGAGATGAAAATGAAAACCAGAGAAGAGATTCTAAATGAGAAAACCTACAGAGAAAGATGCATTGTGGGATACAGAATCGAAGATATGGAAAGAGAGTATGGAGAAACAATAAGCGACAAAAGATGGGATAAGAATAGAGAGTGTTACGTGAACAGGGATGGTGAACCAGTTGTTCATCCAAGTGAAATAGTTTTTGATGAAGTTCTTGCAGTAATTCCTCTATCCGGCGAGTATTACTCAAATGTTGAAAAAGACAAAACCTACAAGAAAAGGCTGGATAAAATCATAAGAGATGCCATGACATCAAGTTTGAGGAAGAGGGATGAAGCAAGAATGAAGAAAAATGTTGATTGTATGGTGGATGAGTTGAAGAAGGAAGCTGTTACTGAAAAACAGCAGAATGCAAAAGATCAGAAGAAGAAGAAAGAAGAAGTTGAGAGTAATCAAAAGCTGGTTGGTGATCAGGTGAACACAGCAGAAAAGGAGAAAATGACAGAAGAAGGTGGGATAACAGATAAAATTCAAACTGAATCTTCTGACTTACTCAACAAAATAGAATTAATAAATAATGATACTAAAATCGATAAACAATCTGATAATAAAGCTGTTGAACAGTGCAAGAAATGCATGGAAACGTGCAGTGCTTGTACTGAAAAAGACGAAAAGTTTAAAACAAGAGATCTAGAATTTAATAAAATCGAAGATATTTTCAAAGAAAAATGCAAAGAAATGTTAGAAAACGAAAAGATTTTGAAAGACAATGATGAAAAACTTTCAGAAAAATGTAAAAAATTAGAAAATGAAAATGAAGTTTTGAAAGAAAATGTTTTGAAAAAGACAGAAGAATGTGATAAAAAAGAGAATGCTTTTCAAGAAATGAAAAAGGAATATGATTCAATAAAATTGGCTTATCACATTACTAAAAAGTCATATGAAGATGTGAAAGGTTAAATGAAACTTGTTCAATCGAGATTGAAATACTGTTCTGAAACAACTGATACGCTTAAGCGACAGTATGAAATAAAGCAACAAGTTGTAAACTCTTACATTGAGGATGTTGCTAAGCTAAAGCGTCAGATTGCTGATTTTGAACAGGATAACAACAAGTTAAAAAGTTATCATGCGTCATCATATGTGCTTGAAAGAATTTTCAACATAAAACCGGGTGATGATGATTCTGAGAAAAACAAAAAGGGCATTGGTTCTGAGTATCATCAAGTTCCACCACCGGAAAAGTTTGCATTTTATGATGATGAAAAGGTCGAAAAAGCTTTCAACTTGGTAGATCAATTGCCAGATAACATTGACGTAACCTATTCCAAATCTGATGATTCTAGTGATTCAGAGGTGGTAGGTAAGGTCGTTGAAAGTGTGTTGAAAGAAGAGTCGGTTGAAAAAGGTAAATCTGAATCACATGATGAAAATGAAGGTAGTTTTCATGAAGAATATCTGAAAAACTCAAAATCTGAGAAAAATTTGATTGAAGATTCAAAAGGATTGGTTTATACCATGATTGGATCGGACACATTATTCTTAGATATTGTATTCCCGATTCAGAATGTGATTTCAGAAAAGATTGACAAAGTTTTCAAAATGGTTGAGATTGAGAAATCTGAAATTCCAAAGTTTGCTGGAAAATGTCACAAAACTTTTTATAACAAACCTGGTTACAAAAAGAAAAACATGAAGGCTGGGTTGGGTTATAAAAAGAAACAAAATTGGAAACAAAATGAAAAGCCGAATTATCAGAAAAAGATGAATTTTGTTCACGGAACAAGTTCTGAAGAAGAGAAAGAACTCCAATTTAGACGACAGTCTAATGAAGAGTTCTATGCTCAAAAGAAAAAAACAACAACAATAGGTCAAAGATGTGTCCAAGAGAACATGTTTTAAGTGTGATCAAACTGGACATCTTGCACGCAAGTGTCCAAATCCGAAACCTGTTGATGTTGAGAAAAAGAAGAGTGATGATGTTGAGAAACAGAAATCTGAGAATGTGAAACAAAGGTCAACCAGATTTGATTCAAAACAAACTTGGAGGTACAACACAAACAAGTTTACTTCGAATCAAACTTGGAAATCAAACCCTAATAGGTTCGATTCAAGACAAACCTGGAATTCTCACATACCCAGATTAAGAACAACACAAAGTTGGAAAACAACTGTCGATGCAACAAAACCAAACGAGTTTTGGAAACCAATTGTTGTTAAAAATCAAAATGTTCAAAAAGAGTCACATTTTTACAAACGAGGTACCCCTAAAGGTCAAACATGGAGTGTTAAGAAACAAGTGACTTCGGTAGATGATGCTAAAATTGAAAAAGTCTTTGTACAAAATGACAAAGATTTTCCGAAGTTGAATGAAGCATATTGTGTTGAAATGCCTAAGGTCAAACAGACCTGGGCTAAATCGTTCAAATAATTCAATTATTGAATGTGCAGGTGCTTCCGAAGAAATCTGAATGTCAACAAGAAGAATGTCGGAGCAGCCTGGCATGAAAGGAAGAGGTTGCTGATCCCTGCGATGGTTAAACAAGGAGTTTGTTTGATTTCTGTACATAAATAAACAATATTTCATAAAGCCCTAAAAATTGAAAATTTTAAAAACCAAAAATATGTTTTTATTTTGTCAAAAATTTGAAAAATAAAAAATATGTTTGTTTTTTAAATTTTGTCAAAAATTCAAAAATTTCAAAAATATGTTGAGTGAATACGCCGAAACCCTCACGGCTGAACAAACATGATTAATTTCACAAGATTGAAAAACGGTTTTCAAACTGTAAAATATCAATGTGTTGTAAATCATGGGGGTACGTTATATTTTCTGCAGAAAATGGATGGCGAGACAATGCTATCTACATCGGTTTGTCAAATTTTCTTTAAATGGTTTTGCATTTTAGGGGGAGTAAGAAATTGTCAGAAAATCCAAAAACATTAGAAAATTTGAAAAAGCCAAAAACATGATAAAATTCAAAAAATGAGTTTTGTGTAAAAAGAGGAAATGATAGTACATTAGTAGACAATCACAGTACGCTAAAGAAATGGAATGTTAAAATGTGATAAACGGTCTCACTGATGATATGCCAGTAGGTTTTTACACGCTTAGTAGATTGTTTTCGAGATATAAACCTAAATATCAAATACTTTACTTATCTCGTGGGGAACATCTCTCGGATATATGGGTAACCCCCGAAATCTTGTTTGAACTTTGAAGGGCTTTCTATTTCTGACATACTAGGTCTTTGTACGTGATGATATCTGGGGTATTATACCAGGACTTCTGATTTTGCAGGAGCAATAGCCTAGTCCTCGTATAATACTTTGCACTGCTTTATTCATAAAGCTCACCCTCAGCATAAAAAATGATGAAACATTGAAAAATGCTAATCATGTGCTGTTGAAAAGAAGATCCCCAAGGGGGACGCACCTAAAGTCGAGCCATCATCTCTCTGATTTTGCGGAAGCAATAGCCTGAGCTCTCATGGCCTCGCATTCACCCCTTACAGATATCATTAGTGTACATTCACCTGTAAGACTGAATATAGGAGTCTGGATACGGGAGTATATTCTGAGGTGGGACACGCGAATAAGTTAAGTCCTTAAAACACTAATCTCGTATCTCGAATCAATTGAACTTTGTGTGAAAATTTAAGTGGATCAGTATACTGACAATCTAAGTGAATCGTTTAAAACTTAAAGTGATTCAAAAGCTCAACGGTACTAGTGATTTGTCAAAAACTGATATGATCCTCTGACGCAAACTCAAACAAAAATATTGTTTGTAAATATTTCTTTACTGCTTTTTATTTCAGAAAAATACAAAAAGATTTTGATTTCACTTTATTTTCGACAACCGATGTCTGGGAAGATGAGTTTCAAAATCTAAATATGCTGATTGTGTTTCTGAAAATAAACAAGTTCATTAATTTGAAACTTGAGTTTTTAAATCAAAAATAAAAAACAGTTTGTGATATCTCCAAGGTCATTAATTTGGACTTGGATGATTTACTGTGAGGGATTTGGATGCTTAAATTGTTATAATCTATCGAAAAGAGCCAGTTTCAGATCATGTTCGCTAAAATTGCCAAATCTATGAAGATTGTTGATAGGGGGAGAGAATCAAGTTAATCCTGAATATATTCATATTATTATATCTTAGAGCCAGGATCTTGATTTAGAAAGTTTAATAGAGCCAGGTTACGATTCCTGGACAATTGGATGCTCAAAATGTTTTACTTATAAATGTTTGAGGATTGCAGATGTTGTACCAGACTACGATCCCGACAGCCAAGTCTAAGGGGGAGTCTGAATACGAGCTCAATGCAAGAGGAAGAGTGGATTCAAGGAGCCATGTAACTATCCTAGAAGAGCTTGTATACGGAAAGCAAGGTGTCGATCCCAAAAGCACGGAAGCTTGACGAAAGGGGGAGCCTGAAGAGTTTACTGAAAGGAGGAAGCTGAAGCTGAAGCTGAAGACAGATCCACGGGGATTCTGTTCAAGCAAGAGGGAGTCTACGTTGATGAAAACGTGTTAAAGCTTCAAGAAGACTCAAAGAGAGAGAGAGAGAGAGTAAGACAAGATGCTACGGATTGACTGCGGCAATATCCAAGGGGGAGTCTGTTGGTGCAGTAATGTCTATCGCCTCCGTCAATACGAATCGTAGCAGAAATAGTTTAATTTGAGCTTTATATTGTAATAAGTAGAGAAAAAGGAAAGGTGGCAATATTGTAATTAATGAGAAATCTCATTAAAGCCTTGGCCTATAAATAGGAGGCTTATGCCTTAGACGTTAGACTTTTGGCCATTTGCACTTTGGAGAGCTCTAATGTTAGAGAGAGAAGCTAGAGAGAGAAAGTGCTGTGTACGTGATTCAAGGTGCTGTACGTTATCAAATTTCTAATAGAATCACAGTTATATTACATCTCGTGTGTTCGGTCACGTTCGTGTACGGATTTCGCATGTCACACGTTGGTTTCGCAATCGTTTCGGAGTCAAAACCGGCCCTAACACTTAAGGATAGAGGCAAGGTCTGTCTACATCCCACCCTCCCCAAACCCTATAAGTAGCTTTGTTATTTGTGTGATATACTGGGTATGGTTGTTGTTGTTGTTTTTCATACGGGAGATTTGTTTGGGATTGAGTTTTGAAATGATTTATTGACTTTTTGCTTTTTTTTAGAAAACCAATAAATTAAAAAAGTGTTTGAGAATACTAAAAGTGTTTTATTTTGGCTTAAAGTAAAAAAAAAATGTTTTACAAAAGCTACAAAATCCTTGACTTTTGGCTTTTTGATCGTTAAATTACCAATCTATCATTCCTCTTTAAAATAGCAATTAACATGAAAACTCATTCTATCATTTTTTTTTTCACCACAAAAGGCAAACTAAACACTTTTTTAAAAATTACTTTTGAAAAAGTCACAAGTCAATAAACACTTTTAACAAAAAGCACTTTTAGAGTTAAATAAGCAATCCCAAACACGCTAACATTTGAAAAAGTCATAATTCAATAAACACTTTTGCCAAAAATCACTTTTGACAAAAATCACTTTTGGAGTTAAATAAGCAATCAGTGTTATGTTATGAATTATCAGTAGGGAAAAACACGAGTAATGACACTTGTAAGGATGGGGTGCATGACCAATTTAGTGTCCGAATGGGGTGGCTTGAATTCCCGCCACCTTCGGTTGCCAAATGTTACCAAGTTATTAGTTTGTGAGAGCACAACTAGTGTTGCGTTGTAGGTTTTTTGTGATACCCAATGTCTAGTTAGTGGTCCTTTACAAAAGTTTGTGTAATCTGGCTTTTCAAATAAGTTTTAGCCACATTATCTTTAAAGGGGTATGGTCCCAAATCTCGCGTCGACTATACGAGTCAACCTCAGGTCGCGCGCGGGGCCATACCCAAAGTAAACTGAAGAGTTGACTTCCCTGACCATGCGCCAACTACACCAGTTTATCCTGGTCGCTCGCGGGGTCAAGATAGAATCAATTCTGATACTTAGCTCCTTTGGCAAAAAACCTAGCTTCCTTGATCTTGCGCCGACTACACGGGTCTATCCCAGGTCGCACGGAGACAAGGAGCGTAGTGGCAGAGCAGTGGACTAATAAGCGCTCGATAGGCTGTATTCTATCGTGATCCATTATGAGCAATCGTGCAAGGGACAAGAAGTACACAAGGACACATACGTGGCACCAATCAGCTTGCGCCGACCACTGCTCCACGATTTCCACCTAACTGCTGATGATAGACCAGGCAACAAGGATAACCATCAGGACACGTGGATCCATTTAGCGTGCACCAGCTACCCCATCGACTGGAATCACTAACGGTCGTGACAGGTGAGGCAGAACGGATATTCCTTGTTGTCGATCTTTGGCCCAAGGCCCATCAGCCCATCTCCTTCACAATTCACCTCGACTATAAATAGAGAACTTCACCTCTAGGTTTAAGGACCTCTCTCACTTAAGACACACACCTTTATCCTCAAATCAAGTTCTTATTCTCACGCCGGAGGGTGGTTACAAGGAGAACCCCCTATTCTCCTCCTTGTAACGAGCTTCACGGTGTGTTGATTGTTTTGCAGGATTGACGTAGTTGTTGTAACAATCCTCAAATAAAACCAACACCCTCATAATAATTCCGACACCCTAGTATATTTTAAAATGTCCCAATATGTCTTTAAATACACCCCGTATGTGAAAACCAAGCCCGAAATACGTTATAGTAATTAAAATAATTAAAAATCTGAAAATTTTAAGTTGAGGAAGGCCGCGTAGGACCCACCCCAACCTTACGCGGGCGGTATCAAGGATCAAAAACTGATTTCGTTGATTTCTTTAGTTTAGGCGGGCCGCGTAAGATCCCCCTTAAGCTTACGCGGGCCGCCTAAGATCAAAATAGTGGCGCAGCCCGGTGATGACACGTGTCATCATCGTGTCAAGTCTAGTTGGTGATCCGGATGAGCTACGCGTTGACCGAGGTTTGACGCGGGCCTACTCTTACGCGGGCCGCGTGAGAGTCAAGATCAGCAACTATATAAAGGAGCCATCGGGTTCAACCAGAATTCGTTCAGTTTTCATTTCTCAATCTCAAATTCTGATTATAGGCTTTATAAAGCTGGTATTATACCCCCTAATTAGCGAGGTTCTGCTCCGTTGTACGTATTATAACCCCAGTTTTGTAATAGATACGCTGCCCGATTGATTTAGGGTTCCGTAACAACTGTCGTGGTTCTGCCCGACGTAGTTGTTGGAATACCATCTCGGGGAGGGTATCATTAATATTTTCAAAGGGTTATTATACTAATCTATGTACATTTGTGTAAATTATAGATTAATCCCAGGAAACCCTTACGCGAAGTCTAAATTAGCAATGTGAGTTTATCCAATTTTTGTTAAACTTTTTGTAATATTTTACAAAACCTTAAATGTTTTACAATGTGATTAAGCGGTGATTGAGTCTTTGTAGTTCTTCAATTACAGCCGGTACGTTGGGGTTTTGTATACAAAATTTACTACACTGTGAGTAGTAAGTCGGGACGACAACATGTTACCATTGGACAACGAGTTAGCCAATGTGTAATATGACCCACAAGTCAGGATTGACAGTATTGAATGAGTAATTGTGTAGAAATAAACAATGTGATCGCTCTCAATACTGTTTTAATTAAACTAGGATTCACTCACCAGTATTTCCCACTGACAAATGTTTTTAAAACGCGTTTCAGGTAACACAATGTGACAGCCAATTAGTAAAAAGCTAGCTGGAGAGCACTGAAGGCTTGGGAAAAATGTGGCTATAAAAGTTACCTAAAAGACGATGTTTTAAATTCAATAAAATAGGTTTTAGCCCTATAAACATATTGTAATAAGAAACTTGGGTTTTACCCATGTGTTTATTAATATCAAATGTGGTGGTTTTACTCTGATAAACATTTCCTAACTACGGTCCTGATGTAAATTCCGCGGCCAAATTAACCAACTGATACCACCGAAATTCTGAGTTCGCGTCCGCCCATTCCCGGGACAGATAAGGGATCGGGGGTTGCGACAGAAGGTGGTATCAGAGCCTAGCCACTGGTCTAAGCCAAAGAAGTGTTCTGCTGACACTTAAAATTTAATGCAACGTCAAAAGGTTATAGCCTATGCATCTAGACAACTTAAGAATCATGAAGAGAATTATTCAACCCATGATCTAGAATTAGGAGCTATAATTTTTGCTCTTAAGATTTGGAGACATTATCTTTATGGTAGTAAGTTTACCATATTCACTGATCATAAGAGTTTAAGGTATATTTTCAAGCAAAAGGAGTTGAATATGAGACAAAGACGCTGGATGGAGATGCTTAGTGACTATGATTGTGAAATCCAGTATCATGAAAGAAAAACAAATGTAGTGGCAGATGCTTTAAGCCGAAAGTATCATGAAAAGCCAAAAAGGGTACGTTCCCTTAAATTAAGTCTACAAGTAGATTTAAATGATCTGATAAGAGAAGCACAAGAATCAGTAATCAAGGATGATACTGAAAAATTAAAAGGTATGCTAAAAGAATTAGAACAAGGAACAGATGGAATTTGGAGATTCCATCAAAAGAGAATGTGGATACCTAAATTAGGAAACTTACGTCATCGTATATTAGAAGAAGCCCATAAATCTAAGTATACGATGCACCCAGGAAATGATAAAATGTACCAGGATTTAAGGAAAAATTTCTGGTGGATAGGAATGAAAAAGGACATAGCAGCCTATGTTTCTAAATGTTTAACCTGTTCTCAAGTTAAAACTGAACACCAGAAACCCTCAGGTCTATTACAACAATTAGAAATGCCAGTGTGGAAATGGGAATTGATAACAATGGATTTTGTTACTAAATTACCCAAAACAAAGAAAGGAAATGATACAATCTGGGTGATTGTAGATAGGCTAACCAAGTCAGCTCATTTCCTACCAATGAAAGAAACATTCAGTATGGAACAGCTAGCCAAATTATATGTAAATAAAATTGTTTCTTTACATGAAATTCCTTTATCAATTGTTTCTGATAGAGATAGCCGATTTACCTCTCATTTTTGGTCAAGTTTCCAAAAGGCAATGGGAACCAAGTTAAATCTAAGCACAACTTATCATCCTCAAACGGACGGACAAAGCGAAAGAACAATTCAGATAATGGAGGACATGCTTAGAGCTTGTGTAATTGATTTCGGAGGTAATTGGGACGATCACTTACCTTTAATAGAATTTTCTTATAATAACAGTTATCACACAAGTATAAATGCTGCACCATTCGAAGCACTTTATGGACGAAAGTGCCGAACCCTAGTTTGTTGGGCAGAAATTGGGGAAAAGCAACTATCTGGACCTGAGATAGTGCAAGAAACAACTGACAAGATTATTCAAGTCAAGGAACGATTGAAAGCAGTACGTGATCGACAGAAGAGTTATGTTGATAACCGACGCAAGCCATTGGAATTTCAAGTAGGAGATAAAGTATTGTTAAAGGTCTCTCCTTGGAAAGGAGTGGTAAGATTCATAAAAAGGGGAAAGCTAAGTCCCAGGTATGTTGGACCTTTTGAGATTATTAGAAGAATAGGACATGTAGCCTATCAGCTACAACTGCCAGAGGAAATGGCAGGAATACATGATGTATTTCATGTATCTAATCTCAAGAAATGCTTAGCTGATGAATCGCTAATGATACCTCTTAAGGATATAGAGGTAAATGAACAACTCAAGTTTGTAGAAAGGCCTCTACAAATTGAAGACAAGAAAGTCAAGAATCTCAAACACAAGAGATTAGTTCTGGTCAAAGTGAAGTGGGACTCCAAAAGAGGACCTGAGTATACATAGGAACTTGAATCTGAAATGCAAAGGAAATATCCGCACTTGTTCCAGTAGATCTCGAGGACGAGCTCTAAAAAAAGGTGGGGAGAATGTAACAATCCTCAAATAAAACCAATACCCTCATAATATTTCCGACACCCTAGTATATTTTAAAATGTCTCGATATGTCTTTAAATACACCCCGTATGTGAAAACCAAGCCCGAAATACGTTATAGTAATTAAAATAATTAAAAATCTGAAAATTTTAAGTTGAGGCGGGCTGCGTAGGACCCACCCCAACCTTACGCGGGCGGTATCAAGGATCAAAAACTGATTTCGTTGATTTCTTTAGTTTAGGCGGGCCGCGTAAGATCCCCATTAAGCTTACGCGGGCCGCCTGAGATCAAAATAGTGGCGCAGCCCGGTGATGACACGTGTCATCATCATGTCAAGTCTAGTTGGTGATCCGGACGAGCTACGCGTTGACCGAGGTTTGACTGGGCCGCGTAGGCTCTTGCCTACTCTTACGCGGGCCGCGTGAAAGTCAAGATCAGCAACTATATAAAGGAGCCATCGGGTTCAACCAGAATTCGTTCAGTTTTCATTTCTCAATCTCAAATTCTGATTATAGGCTTTATAAAGCTGGTATTATACCCCCTAATTAGCGAGGTTCTGCTCCGTTGTAAGTATTATAACCCAGTTTCGTAATAGATACGCTGCCCGATTGATTTAGGGTTCCGTAACAACTGTCGTGGTTCTGCCCGACGTAGTTGTTGGAATACCGTCTCGGGGAGGGTATCATTAATATTTTCAAAGGGTTATTATACTAATCTATGTACATTTGTGTAAATTATAGATTAATCCCAGGAAAACCTTACGCGAAGTCTAAATTAGCAATGTGAGTTTATCCAATTTTTGTTAAACTTTTTGTAATATTTTACAAAACCTTAAATGTTTTACAATGTGATTAAGCGGTGACTGAGTCTTTGTAGTTCTTCAATTACTGCCGGTATGTTGGGGTTTTGTATACCAAATTTACTACACTGTGAGTAGTAAGTCGGGACGACAACACGTTACCATTGGACAACGAGTTAGCCAATGTGTAATATGACCCACAAGTCAGGATTGACAGTACTGAATGAGTAATTGTGTAGAAATAAATAATGTGATCGCTCTTAATACTGTTTTAATTAAACTAGGATTCACTCACCAGTATTTCCCACTGACAAATGTTTTTAAAACGCGTTTCAAGTAACACAATGTGACAACCAATTAGTAAAAAGCCAGCTGGAGAGCACTGAAGGTTTGGGAAAAATGTGGCTATAAAAGTTACCTAAAAGACGATGTTTTAAATTCAATAAAATAGGGTTTAGCCCTATAAACATATTGTAATAAGAAACTTGGGTTTTACCCATGTGATTATTAATATCAAATGAGGTGGTTTTACTCTGATAAACATTTCCTAACTACGGTCCTGATGTAAATTCCGCTGCCAAATTAACCAACTGATACCACCGAAATTCTGAGTTCGCGTCCGCCCATTCCCGGGACAGATAAGGGATCGGGGATTGCGACAGAAGGTGGTATCAGAGCCTAGCCACTGGTCTAAGCCAAAGAAGTGTTCTGCTGACACTTAAAATTTAAATTTTGTGTTAAGAAATAAATTACAGAAATACATGCATAACTGTGTTTATTTGTTATGTGTTATTTGACTATTTGTTAGTTTACAGTATGAGTGATCAAGGACCCTCAGACATGTGTCGTCAGTTGTCTGATTCACCTAGGAGTGAAGGTACATCTTCACAGCCTGCCCTTTCTGGGTATTCTGCTGATCAGGAAGAAGGGATGTTTGCCTTTAAAGCTCAGTCGGAAGAGCCATTCCCTCACAAAAAGAGAGGATGGTTCAGTAAGGAAGCATTTGCACGTAGGAAAAGAATGCGAAAGTTGCAACAACAAAGTGCCTTAGCAGCCGTTAAGAGAAAGACAGATGCCCATACACAGGATATGCTTAATAGAAGCCTAGCTAATTTCCATATCCTAGCTACAACTGCTGCTGACCCAAGTCTGGAACAACTAGTAGCCCCACAACCCTTACCTTTGTTTCCCACTCAACCAATGGAGGTAGAAATGCCTGATTTTAACCCTGAGGAGATACCTAGGATACCAGCCCCTAATCCTCTAGATCCAAATTATGATCCATGGTTTGATGAACTTAGGGATTATGTGCCACGCTATCACTTAAATGAAGAAACCTTGCCGAACTTAGCAGCATATCCAGGTCTGGACCCTCTAGCTCCCTATTTTGACAACGATGAATACATTAGGGAGATTTTGGAGAATCCATACCCTCAGGAAAATCCAGTACCTCAGTACCCAGAGCCAATACCAGTACCTGCACCCCCAATGAGTGCAGAAAATTTACAAGAACTCTGAAATTTTGGAGAGGAAATCATAGAAAGTAGCGAAAGGATGAGGTATGTAGGAGAGCAACTCGTATGGAAATACGATGAGTGCCAGATGGATTTCAGGGGAAACACATATCCATGAAGGAGATGGTGAAGTTGGTAATAGTAATAATAATAAATAAAATATGTGTAATAATAAATCAATCGTAGTATAGACCACTCTGTGGTTAACAAGGCATAATAGTATTGTAATTTTTAATTTCTGTTTTAATGTGTATTTGACGCCTACTATAGCAAAAAGAGTAAAGGCGCAATGCACGACGTTTTTGACCAATATGTGTATTATGTGGTTGTTACTTAAACTATTTAATTATTCTATTAATGATTGGTAAGTGTTTAAAATTCAGATGGCCGATGAAGGAAATCAAGGAAATCTGAATAATGATAACCAGAGTAACATTAACGTGGTTAATGAGAATCCGAACATCAATAAGAATGGAAACCAAATGGATAATAGTGCCATTCAACATATAGTGGCACAAGGAATCATAGATGCAATGCCATTTATTATTCAAACAATTCAAGAAGCGAATAATAAAGTAAGCATAGCAGTAAGCGACCAATCGAACCAGAAAACAGTGTGAACAATGGACCAATAGTTCAATTGCCCATTCCCAAAAGGAGAAGAACCGTGTCTTACGGTTGTTCTTATAAAGAATTCTGGTCTTGTAAACCAATGGAATTCTCGGGCAACGAAGGGGCCATTGCAACCCTACGCTGGATAGAGAAGACTGGGGCAGTCTTAAGAATAAGTAAGTGTGCTGAAGAAGATAAGATATTGTTTGCTTCTAACCTGTTTAAGAATTCAGCGCTAGAATGGTGGAACACTATCCTCCAATCAAGGGGAAGTGATAGAACTTACAATATGGAATGGGAAGAATTTAAGGACAAGGTAGAAAGGAAATTTGCCCACCCAATGAGAAGGAACAGATAGCAAACAAATTCCTAAACCTTAGGATGACTGGTGTGGATAGTAAGGGATACACTAAAATATTATTGGAATATGCTAGAATAGTGCCAACTCTTGCTTCACCAGAACTAGTGTTAATCTCCCGTTATATCTGGGGATTAATTGGGGAGATAAGACACGTAGTCAAGGCAGCTAGACCTCAAACCATAGAAGAAGCTGTAGAACTAGCAAATACCTTGACAGATGAATTAGTCCGTACCTGAGAAGAGGATCAAAGGAGGAACCAACCCAAAAGCTCACACAAGAATTTCGTTCTGGAAATTTTAATCGTGGGAAAAATATAGGTTCTACCTCTACACCTTACTGTAGAAATTGCAAAAGAAAGCATTCAGGAAAATGCCCCATATACTGTAACTTTTGCAAAATATCGAGACACAAGGAAGAAGACTGCAGGAAGAAAGCTAACAACACGATATGTTACAACTGCGGAGAACAAGGTCATATCAAGCCTAATTTCCCAAAATTAGCTCCAGCTACAAACAACAAGAATACCAAAAATGTTAGAGCATTTGTTCTAACTGCAGATGAAGCCAAGATGATTCCAGATGTCATAGCTGGTACGTTTTTAGTTAATGATGTCTTTGCTAAAGTATTATTTGACTCTGGTGCAAACCAAAGTTTTATTAATACATCCTTTTGCAAATTTCTAAATCAGTCATTAACTAAACTACCACAAGAATGCTTAGTAGAGACAGCTAATGGAGAAACTGTTAGGATTTCTGAAATCTTGCAGGGAGCAAGAATAGAAATTTTAAATCAGAAATTTATTGCAAATCTTTACCCCATGAATCTGGCAGGATTCGATGTTGTTTTAGGAATGGATTGGTTAATAGCCAATAAAGCCAGTATTTTATGTGATCAAAAGTCAATTCAAGTAAATTCACCAAAAGGTAAAACGATCACAATTAAAGGAGATAAATCATCTAGATCCACAAAATTCATCTCTGTGATGAAAACTGCAAGTTATATATGGAAAGGTTCTATAGTGTATTTGATTTCCATAATCACTAACACTAAAGAAAAGGATTTAACAGATATTCCAGTAGTATCTCAGTTTTCAGATGTATTTCCAGAAGAATTGCCAGGGCAACCTCCAGATAGAGAAGTTGAATTCAGAATCCATTTAATACCAGGAACAACACCGATTGCCAAAGCACCTTACCATTTGGCACCCACAGAAATGCAAGAATTAAAGAAACAATTAGACGAATTGTTGGAGAAAGGATTTATACAACCAAGTTCGTCGCCATGGGGAGCGCCGATACTGTTTGTTAAAAAGAAGGACAGATCAATGCGTATGTGCATTGACTACCGTGAATTAAACAAAGTCACGATTAAGAACCAGTACCCATTACCAAGAATCGATGACCTGTTCGATCAACTATAAGGAGCTCGATTTTTCTCTAAAATCGATTTAAGGTCAGGATATCATCAATTAAAGGTACAGGAAGAGGACATTCCTAAGACCGCATTCAGAACAAGGTATGGCCATTATGAATTTACTGTCATGCCATTTGGTTTAACCAATGCCCCAGCTGCATTTATGGACATGATGAACCGAATATGTAAGCCATATTTGGATAAATTCATAATTGTTTTTATAGATGATATTCTCATTTATTCTAAGAATAAAGAGGATCATGCAAAGCATTTGCACGAACTTTTAAGTCTATTAAGAAAGGAAAAGCTTTATGCTAAATTTTCTAAGTGCGAATTTTGGTTAGAACAGGTTCAGTTTCTCGGACACCTAGTCAACCATGAAGGAATTCATGTGGATCCAACAAAAATCGAGGCGATTACTAAATGGAAAACCCCTGAGTCACCAACCGAGGTTAGAAGTTTCTTAGGATTGGCCGGTTATTATAGAAGATTTATTCAAGATTTTTCTAGAATAGCCATTCCCTTAACTAAGCTAACCTGTAAATTTGTTAAGTTTGAATGGGGATTAAAACAAGAAGAAGCATTTAGAATCCTTAAACAAAGATTAACCCATACACCCATACTAGCATTACCCGAAGGAGCTGACGACTTTGTAGTCTATTGTGACGCTTCCAAATTAGGTTATGGATGTGTATTAATGCAACGTCAAAAGGTTATAGCCTATGCATGTAGACAACTTAAGAATCATGAAGAGAATTATTCAACCCATGATCTAGAATTAGGAGCTATAATTTTTGCTCTTAAGATTTGGAGACATTATCTTTATGGTAGTAAGTTTACCATATTCACTGATCATAAGAGTTTAAGGTATATTTTCAAGCAAAAGGAGTTGAATATGAGACAAAGACGCTGGATGGAGATGCTTAGTGACTATGATTGTGAAATCCAGTATCATGAAGGAAAAGCAAATGTAGTGGCGGATGCTTTAAGCCGAAAGTATCATGAAAAGCCAAAAAGGGTACGTTCTCTTAAATTAAATCTACAAGTAGATTTAAATGATCAGATAAGAGAAACACAAGAATCAGTAATCAAGGATGATACTGAAAAATTAAAAGGTATGCTAAAAGAATTAGAACAAGGAACAACACTTGTTCCAGTAGATCTCGAGGACGAGCTCTAAAACAAGGTGGGGAGAATGTAACAATCCTCAAATAAAACCAATACCCTCATAATATTTCCGACACCCTAGTATATTTTAAAATGTCTCAATATGTCCTTAAATACACCCCGTATGTGAAAACCAAGCCCGAAATACGTTATAGTAATTAAAATAATTAAAAATATGAAAATTTTAAGTTGAAGCGGGCCGCGTAGGACCCACCCCAACCTTACGCGGGCGGTATCAAGGATCAAAAACTGATTTCGTTGATTTCTTTAGTTTAGGCGGGCCGCGTAAGATCCCCCTTAAGCTTACGCGGGCCGCCTGAGATCAAAATAGTGGCGCAGCCCGGTGATGACACGTGTCATCATCATGTCAAGTCTAGTTGGTGATCCGGACGAGCTACGCGTTGACCGAGGTTTGACGCGGGCCGCGTAGGCTCTTGCCTACTCTTACGCGGGCCGCGTGAGAGTCAAGATCAGCAACTATATAAAGGAGCCATCGGGTTCAACCAGAATTCGTTCAGTTTCCATTTCTCAATCTCAAATTCTGATTATAGGCTTTATAAAGCTGGTATTATACCCCCTAATTAGCGAGGTTCTGCTCCGTTGTAAGTATTATAACCCTAGTTTCGTAATAGATACGCTGCCCGATTGATTTAGGGTTCCGTAACAACTGTCGTGGTTCTGCCCGACGTAGTTGTTGGAATACCGTCTCGGGGAGGGTATCATTAATATTTTCAAAGGGTTATTATACTAATCTATGTACATTTGTGTTAATTATAGATTAATCCCAGGAAACCCTTACGCGAAGTCTAAATTAGCAATGTGAGTTTATCCAATTTTTGTTAAACTTTTTGTAATATTTTACAAAACCTTAAATGTTTTACAATGTGATTAAGCGGTGATTGAGTCTTTGTAGTTCTTCAATTACTGCCGGTATGTTGGGGTTTTGTATACAAAATTTACTACACTGTGAGTAGTAAGTCGGGACGACAACACGTTACCATTGGACAACGAGTTAGCCAATGTGTAATATGACCCACAAGTCAGGATTGACAGTACTGAATGAGTAATTGTGTAGAAATAAACAATGTGATCGCTCTCAATACTGTTTTAATTAAACTAGGATTCACTCACCAGTATTTCCCACTGACAAATGTTTTTAAAACGCGTTTCAGGTAACACAATATGACAGCCAATTAGTAAAAAGCCAGCTGGAGAGCACTGAAGGCTTGGAAAAAATGTGGCTATAAAAGTTACCTAAAAGACGATGTTTTAAATTCAATAAAATAGGGTTTAGCCCTATAAAAATATTGTAATAAGAAACTTGGGTTTTACCCATGTGATTATTAATATCAAATGAGGTGGTTTTACTCTGATAAACATTTCCTAACTACGGCCCTGATGTAAATTCAGCTGCCAAATTAACCAGCTGATACCACCGAAATTATGAGTTCGCGTCCGCCCGTTCCCGGGACATATAAGGGATCGGGGGTTGCGACAGTTGTTTATCGAGTTCAGAAAAAGATTAACCTTATTTGGACGAGACACAAACCACAAGCTAATCTCCGGATTAACTTGGTGTTTCTTCATTGGCGCCCACCGACTTTTGCAATCACTTTTTCATATTTTTTCTGAGCTGTTACTCTGAATCAATGGCTAATCAGGGTACTCTTTTTCCTCCTCTAGGCTTACGCTCTCAAATGGGTATGGCAGCGGACAACGCGCACGTCCAAAACCAACCCATTGACGAGTACGCCGAAGGAGACTTCACAGAGGTTGGGGGCATACGCGCAAGCGGTACTCGTACTGCCCAAAATGTGACCCCAGAAAATCAAGGCACTGGTTTTTCAACACCTGCATCATCAGTATTACCAGAGGGAGAGACTCCCGCATCTTTGTTCGCAAAAAGTCAAGCGACGTTGAACGCCATTTACGCACAACTGTGCGCGCATCAAGGGTCGGTCCAAACACAAACGCAGCAAACTATGTTTGTTGCCCCAATACCTCGACAAATGAACTATGAAATGCCACATCAAGAACGCAAGCACAAATAACAATACAACTGATCGTCGTCATCATGATGGCAAACTGCTCACACCATGCGTGACACTTACGACGAAACAAGGAGCTACTACGTTACCTATACTCAGTCCCATCGAAGAACTCCGTTAAGTTGTCGGCTTGGGCCATACAACATAAATGAAGAATGGGATACAAACACAGGCGAATCTGATCCAACTTATCAGTAAGAAGAAACTTCATCAGTTTTCAGCCGTCTCCCGAAACATCACGAAGCGTACAAGCCACGGATGCGCGCATCGTACAATCCGTCGGGTGAGCATGACTACAGTCTGATCTACAGACCACCAGCAGCAGATCATTCAAAGTTTATCCGAGAGATTGCTCTCGCTCCCTTAGAAAAGGCCAAACTTCCACAAGCTGTCGGCAAGTTTAACGGCTTAACCGATCCAGATGATCATATACAAATGTTTACAAGTGTTGGTGTAGTTGGGGGATGGACCATGCCCATGTGGTGCCATCTTTTCGTACAAACCCTGACAGGGGCGGCTCGTGCATGGTTCGATAGCCTCCCTGCAGGTCGACTAAAGTCTTGGCCAGATTTCCAAGAGAAGTTCCTGGCTCACTTCAGCCAACAGAGGCGTTACAAGCGTGACACCTCAGAAGCGATGAACATCTGGAGGCGAGAGAACGGAGGTTTGGAAGAATTCATCACTCGCTTTAACAAGGAGTGTCTTGAAATAGGGAATGTTAGCGAAGATCTCATGCGCACTCATTTCAAGAAAGAAATACGATGTGATAGCCTAATCAAGACTATCACAGGGAAAGATTGGATGCCAAAAGAATGGGACAAGCTGATGGCGGAAAAAAAAATTGTCGCGCAGACGGAAAAATCACTGACTAGGGGCAGATCTAGTCATTATCCGGTGGACCAGTACTCAAGGATCAATGCGCACGACTCTAGCAGACGTGTGAAGAAAAACAAAAACTCTGGCTGGAAGTCAAACCAGTCCAGTAGTTATGATGAAAGGCCTCGCTATGGGGAGGACGCACACGCGACGATCGACAAAATTGGTTACAAAAAAGCAATTAAGAAAGATAATCGGGAGAAGCACTGGACTCCGTTATCTAAGACACCCAAAGAGGTTCTTATGACGGAGAACCATGACTTCAACGCTCCACAACCGATGAAAAACAAGAAGGGCCAAGACCCTAACTTGTATTGTGACTTTCACAAAGACACCGGCCACTTGACCGATGATTGTATCGCGCACAAAAATTGAGAAAGCCTTAAAAAGTAGAAAGCTGGGGCATTTGGTAAAAAACGTTTGAAAAGAAACTAGGAAAATTCAGAGAACCGACGAAGCAGGTCAAAAGAAGGTCTGACGGCTGGAAACACACATGGTCAACGGAGGGCCACGTAGAAGCGCGAAGAGCCAAGGCAAGTGGCTGATGGACGAATCTTGGCGCGAGCAGCAAGTAATTTTTCTTGTAGTTCGCGGGGGTCCGCGTGCCACGCGCCCCGTCGTAATTACCAGAATCCCGGGTCACTATGAAACAACTTACATCTTCATAGACCTAGGAAGCACAACTGATATCATTTATGAAGAATGTTTCAATCAGTTTGACCTAGAGGATAAGGCGCATCTAGAACCAGTCGATTATCCTCTAACTGGCTTCTACAACGAGACAGTCTTCCCTCTCGGACAAATATATTTCCCGGTCAAGCTGACAGACGGGAAGCATTCAAGAATGACTGAGGTAAACTTCATGCTCATGCCAACCAACTCTAGGCATGATGTCTTGATTGGTAGAGAAACTAAAGGTTATCTGATCATGGTGACATCCACTCCGCACTCTGCGATCAGTTTTCCAATAGAAACCGGAGTGACGATAATCTATTCATGAAAAGGGGTAATGGAAGCCGGAGAAGAGCGCCCAACAAATACAAGTAAGAACACTCCACACACTGAGCCAGAGAAGTTGGTTCTGAACCGCAAGTATCCTGAACAAATAGTGACCCTCGGTCCTGCTATGTCTGAAAACATCCGAATGTTCTTAAAGAAGCTAATCTCCAGGAACATGGATATCTTCGCCTGGCTGCCAGCTGACATGACTGGCATCCCACGCGACATCACCGAGCATTGTTTAAATACTTTCCCATCCATTGAACTGGTTGTACAGAGGAAGCGTAGTCTAGGGACAAAAAAAACTAAGGCGATGAATGAGCAAGTCTCAGAGTTGTTGAATGCTGGTATACTACGCGAAGTACTATATCAAACACGGGTGGCAAACCCGGTTATGGTGGAGAAGTCGAACGGGGGATGGCGCATGTGTGTAGATTACAAGGATCTTAACAAGGCATACTCCAAAGATTGCTATTCTCTTCCCGAGATAGACGAGAAGATCGACTCTCTCGCGCCATTCAAATGGATGTGCTTTCTTGATTGTTATAAAGGCTATCACCAAGTGCAAATGTCCATAAAATATGAAGACAAAACCACATTTCGCACAGAGATAGGTATATTTTGTTACACCAAAATGTCGTTTGGCTTGCGCAATGCAGGCGCAACGTCCCAACGCCTAACGGATCAGACTTCGGCGATGACATCAGAAAGCACATCGAGGTTTACACTGATGATCTAGTCATTATGAGCCCTGAAGAGGACCAAATGTTGAAAGACATAGAGAAGACGTTCAAGTCACTGCGAAACGTGAACATGAAGCTCAACCCGAGCAAATGTTCGTTTGGAATGGAGGAAGGAAAATTCTTGGGATTTATTGTGGCGAAGGGTGGATTCAAGGCCAACCTAGAAAAGGTACAAGCTATAGAGCGCATACCATCTCCCAAGAGCATTAAAGAGATGCAATGGTTGGCTGGCCATGCTGAACCGTTTCCTGTCAATCCACGCCGCAAAATCTTTTCCTTTCATCAGCACATTGTGCAACTGTGTAAAGAAAAACGAGTTTCGATGGACAGCGGAGGTCGAGAATGCTTTCAAAGAAATGAAGGAGTGCCTTATCCAATTACCGACCTTGACCGCTCCGCGTGAAAAAGAGCCACTGGTCCTGTACCTGTTGGCCTCTGATAAAACCGTGGGCGCGGTGCTATTGGCGGATAGAGAAGGGGTTCAACATAACAAAGTGTTGTCGTAATCAATGCGTTCAACTTGATGCAATACATAAATGTTTTAGGATAAGTAGTAAGGGTTTATCCGATGTCGAGAGTGTAGTTGGTCGTACGCAAGTGGTATAAAATTAGGAATAAAGAACATTATTCGCCGATAAAAGTGTTACGTCAATGGTGTTGGCACAACAAGAATTAACTAAAGAAGAATGGTTGTTGCACGAGTTTGTAGGTGCTAAGGTTCACTGAAACCTCTGTCAAAGTTGTCGAGCTCACCCGCGTGAGAAAGAGGAATAATTCACCTTGATCCATGGACTTAAATAAGTTTGCGATTTGTCAAGCTGGTAAGCAACCAAATTCGAAAGGGTTGCTTTAGGACATGCGGATGAAGTTGAGATAGCACATGTGTCGTCAAGAGGTTTGAATGCGAGGACGCGAAAACGTGTACAAAATGGTATGATCGTATCAACAACACACCATAATCTTCAGGGTTCAACAAGTGATCACCAAGGATCGGAAGTCAAGCTTACCAAAATCTCTAAGCTAGAGAGAAATCTTATTAGAGTTTCTGCATGGAGAAGTGAAGATGTAGCGTCACCGTGATAAAGGAATGATGGATTTGTCTAAGTCAGTAATAGAAATTTGATATCGCATTAAACAATAAACATCAGCCAATACAAAGGCTAGTGAAAAGATCCGTAGAACAAGAAAACTCTCATGGAATAACGCTTCTTGGGATCGATGGGGATTGCGATATGGTTGTCAGTACCGCCATGAGAACATATTGATGCGTGTGAAGTGTTATATATTTTAGGTGTATATTTTAAGCCCCTTTAACACTTATTTTAGCCAAGTTTTAAATTTATAAAACACGATATTTACTAACACTAAACACACATATGGGCAAGTGCACCTATCGTGGGCGTAGTATAGTGTTGGTAAGATACCGAGGTCGTCCAAGGACACAAGAGCTTTTAGTACCGGTTTATCCTCAACGTCTAATCAAAATAAAAAGTTTAGAAAAATGTTTTTAAACTAAGAAAAATAAAAGCTAACTAAAATGCTGAAAAAAAAAAAAAAAAAAAAAACAGATAGACAAGATGAATCACTTGGTTCCGACTCGTATCTAGTATAACCTTTGATTATTTCCGCACTTTTGCACATAATTAAGAGATTATCTTAGTTATTGTAGTAGGCCCCTCTTTTGAAGGTGACGTTACCCTCACCCCAGTAGTTTGAGTCAGCAAGGATACAATCCTAAAAGGGTGGATTATTGGAAGATAATGAATTAAGTTATTAATGCAGTATTATGGTAGGCCCCGCTTTTGGCGGTGACGTTACCCTCGGCTAGGTAGTCTGAGTCAGCAGGGATACAGTCCTAAATAGCCGGGTTATAGTATTAATAGTAGTTAACTTATGAGGGCATCAAAGAGTTTGGTCCCCCGCCATCCAATACCGTGAAGCATTGAAGGAGGTCCTACTAAATTTGACCCAGGTCCATTGCAGGACCTCTAAACGCTGAACAATGGCAAGACCTTTACCAAACCGTTCCCTTAACCCTCGACCAGGTAGCCAACATACCTCCATATAGTCCGTGGAGATATGAATGGTGAAAATCTTTTATTTTATATAGACAGTAAAATAATGTCAAGACACCACGGACAAACGATAAGGAAAGATCACCTTCAACATAAGTAACTAGTTATTAAAGTCATTAATACAAAACCAAATAAAAAGTGCAAAAGATTAGAAATAAAAAGTATTATACTAGACACTTTGTCTTCACCAAGTGATGTAAGAGACTTAGGCAAACATGGCCTTGATTGTCAAGAACTCTTACGATCAATCTTGGATCCCGAGACGACTCACACACTCTACGATGGACAATGGATGATGGTGGTGGATGATGGTGTTGTGATGGTGGTGGGTGGTGGATGAAGTGTGAGAGAGGTGGTGTGCCAAGGGATGAGTTGAAATGAAACCAATCACTCCTATTTATAGGCTGAACAGAAGGCTGGGCACGGCCCCGTGCCTGTCTGACACTCTCTCTCTTCATTAATTGTAATTCGCAATTACAATTAATGCGCCTGCTGTACTTTCGCCACGCCCCCGTGTTCACTGGACACGGCCTCGTGGTGGGCAATAAAAGCTTCTATAGGTTTGTCTTTTCTGCTGCTTCTTGAGCACGCCCCGTGTTCGCTGGACACGCCCCGTGTTGAGCTGAGCACACCCCGTGCTCAGCTGGGCACAGCCCCATGCTCAGCTGGGCACAGCCCCATGCTCAGCTTTCTTCTTGTTTTTGCTTTGGGAGATGCTGTCGAGGAGTCAGGCATGCCACGTTTCTTCCTTTTCTTTGTATTAATGTTGGTTTTAGCTGTGTATTTGTTCCTTTTGTTCGTTTAAGCTCATTTGATCCTGAAAATACAAAAGGAAGACAAAAGCACACTTTTTCCAACATTAGTACTAAAAAGGGGGTTAGTTTTATGCCTCATTTGATGTAATTTATATGTTGCATTTTACGCACATCAAATACCCCCACACTTGAATCTTTGCTTGTCCTCAAGCAAAACTCTTTATAATGTGGCTTACACTCCCAAATGGAATGGGTAGAAGAGAAGGTTTTAGGGCTTGTCATAGAGTGTCGGGATTTCCAAGATTCTTTATTAAGTTTTATTTTTATTTATTTACAATCCTATTCGTCATGATTTATTTAAAACTTTTCATAAGATAAATTACTTATTAGGGCATAACATACCTTTTTAAAATTCCATTTATATACAAGTTCACATACCTCACGGGAGAAATCACTCACACTCGGCCGAAGGTGTATTTTTAGTGAATCACTCGAGAGCGGCATGGAACTTACTCCTACCATAGGCTTGCCAAGCAATCAATCCTCCTCCTTTTTAACTATATACCTTTGTAAACATTAAGAGGACTTTTTGGGTGAAGGGTTAGGCTTGGGTTAAAGGTAGGTGGTTGGGTTAGTGGTTAGTTGTTAGTAGAAAGGGCGAAAAAGCGTAACAAGCGTTGATTTTCGAAAGACTTTTTATTTTTGCAATTTTTTTTATCTTGATGAAGCCAGTATTCAAACAAAGTTATTTTTGATGAACTTGCTTGTTTATTTATTTTGCTTCATCATCAACACATTTTTTTTTTTTGAAAAGTCATACGAAAAACCGAGCTTGTTACTAAAACAAAGGGTGAAAAATAAAAAGGGTTTAGGTGGGTGAAAAGGTGTTTGGTTTGGGTTAAGAAATGAAAAGGTTTAGGCTCAAAGAGGCTAACTAGGGGGATTTTGGGTAGGTGGTAAAAAAAAAGAAAAATAATGGTGTAGAAATAAAAAGGGTTAGTCCTAATGCCTCCATCATTTACTTACTCGGGTTTAAGTTAGTAAGGACCGGGAATGTATCGTCATGGCAAGTTCTAGAGTCGTAGGAACCAAGCGGCTATTCACACAAGAAACGAAAATGAGCATTTAGTCAAATGATATGTAAGTGTTTGCTCAATAAAGGCTCAAAACTCACGTTTGTGGGAATGGGTTTTTATGTGATCAAGTATATATAATTAAATTTTAACTAAGCTTGTCATGCCTTTTCATAATTTTCTTATGTTGGTTCTTTTTATCACGACGCTATCGGTTGTAAATTTGTAAAAATATAACCTTTTTAAGAACTTGAATTTCCCGAGTTAAACCTAGACAAGTAAAAAAAATGAAAAATTTTTGAAAAAATTCGGGGTGATTAGCGGTTCCAATAGAGTTTTGTGTAAGGCTTGTATTTAGGACTTGCAAGATTCAAGGTTTTAGCATCCCCCCCACACTTAAATTACACATTGTCCTCAATGTGTCCCAAAAAATAAGTTTTTAGGTTGATTGAATGTGTAAAAGTGGGTTAAAAACAAGATTTTATGGTACTGGGTGGCTGAACACGGGGTGGTGTTGGCTGAGCACGGCCCAGTGTCCAGACTGCCAGTACCAAAAGTAAACAGAAGGCTGGGCACGGGGGCATGTCCAGTGAGCACGGCCCCGTGTCCAGGTACCTGAACTGGGCATTTTCTACAGAACCTTGGGCACGGGGCGTGTTGGGGTGAGCACGGCCCCGTGCTGAACTTGCTGTAATGAAGAAAAATCATCGGGAGGCTCTGTTTTTGTGTATGGGGTGCTGGTTCAAGCTTCCCTTATCATCCTTCACCATCCCGAGTGTGTTTTATTCCTGAAAATTAAAAACTAAACTAGAAAACATAAAGGCTAATCTAAACTAAACTACGGATAGTTCCGCGGAATGCCTCCGTGGTGCGCCACGTTTATAAGGGTCCTTGGCTAGACCCACTTTATCAGGTGGTTCTGGCTCATCTTCAATTAGGGGGTCGTCATTGCCGAATGGATATTTCATTGATCGCTCAAGATCGACACTCTTTTTAAATGCCCCTAATTGAAGAGGTAGATTGTTGAACTTCCGGTTTTTCAAAGCTTCGTGAGTTTTTACAAATGGTCGCCCCAATACTAGAGGAGCGTCATCGAGGATGACAAAGTCGGTCGGGATTACCATTTGATTTGTTTGAACCAAGACATCTTCAACTATACCGATTGATTTTATTACTTGTCGATTGGATAGAAAAATGGGTATTTGAAGTGGAGAAAAATCACTAATACTTAATTTTTCGAAAATGTAATTAGGCATTATGTTAACACAAAGATCTTTATCGATTGTAACGTTACTAATAAATGAATTTTGAAAGAAACATGGAACCGGTGTAATGTTAATTTCAAATGGGTCTTCTTTTATTAGTGAAGTTTGATCATTAGTTAACTTAACACTTACCGTTTCGTCAATTTTAGTGTTAGTGTTTAACTCTTTTAAAATCTTAGCATGAGTGGGTACTAAACAATGATTTTCAAAAGAAGGTGACAAGAGATTAATTTCTTCAAAATTAGACTCTTCTTGAATTTTAACGTTGTCGGACTCACCTTTTTCGTTGTTTAACTCATGTGTCGGTTTTTCACTTATTTGTTTTTCCATTTTTACACTTTCGGTTATCTTTTCCTTTTTTAACTCTTCTCTTGCGCGGGACTCCTCTTCCCTTGCGCGAGCTTCTTTTATACATCGATCGATAACTCTAATGTGTTCTAATATCCTATCGGTCACTTCGGTTATAGAAAAAGAATTGGTATTTTCTAAGCTTGAATCCGGTTGTTCGACCCTTTGTTCCTCATAATACCCATATGAAGTAGATGGTTCGCACCATTGTTCTTCATTGTAAGCATATGATGGATAAGGTTCGTAGTTTTGTTCTTCATAATACTCATATGAGGTGGGTTGTTCACGCCATGGTTCCTCATAATAAGCATACAAAGGTGGTGGCTCATATCTTGGTTCCTCAAAGTATGAGTAAGGAGGCTCATACCTTGGTTCATCAAAATATGAGTATGAGGGAGGAGGTTCATACCTTTGGTCTTCATAGGATGTGTATGAAGTTGATGGCTCGTACCTGGGCTCCTCATAGTAGGTGTATGAATTGGATGGTTGATATGAGTGATTATTTTGAATCGACTGTGCATTACGACAATTAGTGCAATAATTACCCCTATAATCATCCTCATCATAGGTGTAGTTGTAACCTCCTGAGTATTGATCCATAAGAATCACTCAGCAGACCACAACCAAGTCTCGAGATCAGAAAACAAAAATAAAAACGGAAACAGAAGCTGGACACGGCCCCGTGTTCAGTGAGCACGGCCCCGTGTTCAGGATCTGTATCTGGGCGTTTTAATTAAATTTACTGATTTCGTTGAGCACGGGGCGTGTTCAGTGAGCACGGCCCGTGTTCAAGCTATTGTTACTGGGTATTTTTATGAAAATGTGCAGCACGGCCCCGTGTTCAGTGAACACGGCCCCGTGTACAGGCTACTGTAAATGCAAAACTAAACTAAAATGCAGAAAAAATGTGCGCGCTTTTAAAAAGGTTTTGAAAAACTGATTAGGCCGTCGATTTTAAGCTTTCTTAAAATCCTTGTGTCCCCGGCAACGACGCCAAAAACTTGATGCGTGTGAAGTGTTATATATTTTAGGTGTATATTTTAAGCCCCTTTAACACTTATTTTAGCCAAGTTTTAAATTTATAAAACACGATATTTACTAACACTAAACACACATATGGGCAAGTGCACCTATCGTGGGCGTAGTATAGTGTTGGTAAGATACCGAGGTCGTCCAAGGACACAAGAGCTTTTAGTACCGGTCTATCCTCAACGTCTAATCAAAATAAAAAGTTTAGAAAAATGTTTTTAAACTAAGAAAAATAAAAGCTAACTAAAATGCTGAAAAAAAAAAAAAAAAAAAAACAGATAGACAAGATGAATCACTTGGTTCCGACTCGTATCTAGTATAACCTTTGATTATTTCCGCACTTTTGCACATAATTAAGAGATTATCTTAGTTATTGTAGTAGGCCCCTCTTTTGAAGGTGACGTTACCCTCACCCCAGTAGTTTGAGTCAGCAAGGATACAATCCTAAAAGGGTGGATTATTGGAAGATAATGAATTAAGTTATTAATGCAGTATTATGGTAGGCCCCGCTTTTGGCGGTGACGTTACCCTCGGCTAAGTAGTCTGAGTCAGCAGGGATACAGTCCTAAATAGCCGGGTTATAGTATTAATAGTAGTTAACTTATGAGGGGATCAAAGAGTTTGGACCTCCGCCATCCAATACCGTGAAGCATTGAAGGAGGTCCTACTAAATTTGACCCAGGTCCATTGCAGGACCTCTAAACGCTGAACAATGGCAAGACCTTTACCAAACCGTTCCCTTAACCCCCGACCAGGTAGCCAACATACCTCCATATAGACCGTGGAGATATGAATGGTGAAAATCTTTTATTTTATATAGACAGTAAAATAATGTCAAGACACCACGGACAAACGATAAGGAAAGATCACCTTCAACATAAGTAACTAGTTATTAAAGTCATTAATACAAAACCAAATAAAAAGTGCAAAAGATTAGAAATAAAAAGTATTATACTAGACACTTTGTCTTCACCAAGTGATGTAAGAGACTTAGGCAAACATGGCCTTGATTGTCAAGAACTCTTACGATCAATCTTGGATCCCGAGACGACTCACACACTCTACGATGGACAATGAATGATGGTGGTGGATGATGGTGTTGTGATGGTGGTGGGTGGTGGATGAAGTGTGAGAGAGGTGGTGTGCCAAGGGATGAGTTGAAATGAAACCAAGCACTCCTATTTATAGGCTGAACAGAAGGCTGGGCACGGCCCCGTGCCTGTCTGACACTCTCTCTCTTCATTAATTGTAATTCGTAATTACAATTAATGCGCCTGCTGTACTTTCGCCACGCCCCCGTGTTCACTGGACACAGCCTCGTGGTGGGCAATAGAAGCTTCTATAGGTTTGTCTTTTCTGCTGCTTCTTGAGCACGCCCCGTGTTCGCTGGACACGCCCCGTGTTCGCTGGACACGCCCCGTGTTGAGCTGAGCAGACCCCGTGCTCAGCTGGGCACAGCCCCATGCTCAGCTGGGCACAGCCCCATGCTCAACTTTCTTCTTGTTTTTGCTTTTGCTTTGGGAGATGCTGTCGAGGAGTCAGGCATGCCACGTTTCTTCCTTTTCTTTGTATTTATGTTGGTTTTGGCTGTGTATTTGTTCCTTTTGTTCGTTTAAGCTCATTTGATCCTGAAAATACAAAAGGAAGACAAAAGCACACTTTTTCCAACATTAGTACTAAAAAGGGGGTTAGTTTTATGCCTCATTTGATGTAATTTATATGTTGCATTTTACGCACATCACATATATACCGCATATATTTTTAATACCCGGTACAAGCAAACAAGAAATAGAACAGTGTAGACATAACTAAAACATTCGATATTTCAATAATCAACCCAAATATATTGCGTCAACACAATAACATTCCCAGTCAAATATTAAAACTCAAAATCATCAGTCGGATGGAGAAACAAGCTTCTCCATCTAAGTTTAAAGGAAAAGAATGCGTAAACGAGAAGGGAGTAAATGATGTCGTCAGTCCTCATCGCCGGTAGGAGATGTAGTAGATCTTTCGGTGTTGCCAACATCCGGATCCTCATCCGGATCTTCCTCTGGTTCTTCCTCCGTCTCAACTTCGTTAGATGCTTCGTGTTTCGCTATAAACTCTTGGATTTGCGCTTGAGCGTGTTGTAGACTATTTCGCATTTCGAGCACTAGTGTCTGCAGCTGCCTCGTGTAGGTGACCAAGTTGTTGTGCTGCTATGCCATAATAGTCTGTCTCTCTAATAACACTTGAATCTGAGATGCCTCTCCTTCGGTGTTTTGCTCTTATGGCTTCTTTCTAGGACCCGTAGAAGGCTCCTCATAAGTAGGTATCTCGAGTAAACACTTCTCACGTCGGTTCATTCTAGCCCAAGGGTAAGACCAGGAAACTCGTGGGGGTGAACTAGGAACGACTGGCTTTTTTCCCCTAGCGTGTTGTGGTTTCGAATTAGAGTTAGAGGAAATCTGAGGCATATCATGTTTACATATTTTAGTTCACGCATGACCCATAGTGTTGTAAAAGATATATATATATATATATATATATACACATGTAAATTCTAAATAATACAATTAACATGTATGCATCTAAGTATGATGAACCTTGCAATCTGGAGTGTGGTGTTGTTGTGGTTTCCCATAGATAATGGTTATATTCTGGTTTTCATAAAAAAATATTTTATATCTTAAACCTAGTTCACTATAACCAATGGCTCTGATACCAATCTGTCACACCCTCAAATTCCACATGCGGGGTTTTACCGCGAGGCGTGCGACTGACCAGGATCCAGCCACTAATCATGTTGAACTAATTATTTAAGTTGTAAAATCATCGCAATCAACACAATTAGTGATCAACGTTTAAAAGTCCAAAACACAGTCTAAGTTAGCAACGGAAAAATAAAGTAAAACCATCATAAACTTAAAACCACAAGTTTAATAAATGTACGAAACGTAAGGCTTTACGAACCACACACTCCAGCCGACTGCAACGTCGTCCATGGCTGTACCTAACAATCTGCAAAGCATGTAGTAGGGTGTCAACATAAAGTTAGCGAGTTCACAGTTTTCAGTGTTGTTACAAAAATAAGTTCGTTTAAATACTTTAGTTTTATAAGTCATGTCATGTCATGGGTAGCTAATCCTTGTTAAACTACTAAACTGTGTGGTACCGAAACTTGACTGTTGTAGTTGTTTGTGCCCCGTGTCAATGTCTATCGTCATTGACCAGTTGTCAAGGTAGAGTTCACGCCTGCCTCCTAACACAGTGTGAGGTTTGTCAAACCTAATAGCGCTATCAACTGTTACCCCGTTCGCCAACCCCAGCGACTAATCGGTAAAATATGTGGGGACTTTCAGATAGAGTTCGTTTAGTCCGCGAAAGACATAAGATATAAATTTTCGGTATTTAAATAGTGGTATTCCAATCCAGGAATACTAGGCGATCCTAATCCAGGGATAGTGTGGTTCCCAATACCCGGGAATGTGTACTACTCCACCTCCAATTGATAGTATGTTTCAGTGGTTCCAATCCAGGAATGCGTGTGTAGCCCCAAACCAGGGGTACCGTATGTATTTCCCAAACCCGGGAAATAAGTGTGTTGTCCCAAACCAGAGACGCATGCTTTTATTAAAAAGTTGTGAACTCACCTTAGCTTAGCTCGGAAGATTAAAAGTACCCGAGTTAGAATGGTCAACCATGTCCTATTATGGTTACCAAGATTCTTAGGGTTTATGTATGCAAATTCACGTAAGTTCTACACGTATCTAACAAGTAACATGCGTACAAGTTGTCACAAATATTTCATCGTATAGTTTTCAAGCACATGTTCATAATATACTACGACATGCCATTCATCAGTTATACAATCATTAAGCACATACGGACACTAAAAGTATCAAATTTGTCAATTTATAACTTGTAATCAATCATACATAGCTAAATTCACTGAAAATAGGCTGTTTTGAGAAGCTCGTTTAACATACTTACGAGGTTGCAAAAATTACGATCTTTTTATGCGATGTGTCCCTTGGAGGGTTAACCTTGTGTTAAATTTTTAGAGTCTAACTCTTTACCAAAATTTTATAAAAAATCATTTACTAAGCAGCAATCAGATTCGTCACTTTCTGAGTGCAGCTCACGGAAAAATTCATTTAAAAATCCTCGGTTATCCGATTAACGTAATTCCAGTCGGAGGTTCTCACCGACACCTAAGGACATCTACAGTATAAATTTCATGGTCTAAATCTAAATATTCCCCAAGTTATGATTGAAAATATAACACGTAAAATCTATAGAAAAAATGCAGCTTTAATTGCTAAAACGAAATAATTCATTTAAAATAGCAAACGACCTCTAAAAATTATGATTCCGGCGCCATTAGAAGCGTACTTCAAAATGCCATGTTTTAGACTCCATAAAATCTAGTTTTCGTAATATTATGACCTGGTTACAGATGATTAAAGTCGGCTGTAACTGTCGGACATAACCTGTTTTCGTTACCCGAACCCCGTAAATGCTTCATTAGCGAACCCGATCAGTTATACCATCAACTACAACAGATTATAGGTTATTTATATCTAGTTCATCACTATAAATCGCCATAATTATCAAAGGTACCAAATCCAAATAACTAACCGATCAAATCATCCGACTAACATGATCACTAACAAACCTACACCACTAATATCAACATATGTATTAAGAGCATTTAATTTAAACAGAAAACACAGATTACAACTAGGGGCAATGCATTAGATCTTGCATGACTTAAAGAACTAAACAAAAAAAACAAAACACCATAGAAATACGATCTCTAGAAAATATAACACCATCTTCATTGTGTCATAAGTTGTATTATAGGCTTTGATAAAAACACAACGACAGAACCAAATTAACATTGTGTTATAAGTTTTGATAATAACACAATGTATGGCAACCCTAGTAAAAACATAATGACCAAAACCCAGTTGAAAGACACAATAACCAGAACCTTTAACACAATGCAAAGAAAACCCTGTAAAAATGAAAGTTTATATTTTATTTTCGTATAGCAATATCATACTTATCTTAAAGATAAAAAAACATTCATTATTATGGTGAATTTGAAAAAAATGTCGTATGAAAAAAGTTATGAACGTTTTAAATTGATTGGGGGATTGACATGTGTCTTACATGTGGAGAGAGAAAGTCAATAAATGTAGGATTCCGTTTATGCCCTTCAACTATTTTCTTTTCCCCAAATTAAATCAACACTCCAAATATAAGATCAATGGACTAGAATCCTTCTTTGGGTGGAGGGTATGGGACACCATCACCCACCCTTCCACCTCAGCAATTTTTTGATCAATAGCGCCCCCTCACACCATACCATGCTAGCTATTGGGGGGGGGGGGGGGGGGAGGGTATTCAATGTTAGCCAAAGGAATAGAGAGCATTAGCGGATGATATGTGGGCCACACATCAAGTTTAAACCTTTAAAGTGGCACTGGTGTGCTTACGTGGAGCTGAGGTGTCGTTGACATGGCATAATGGAACCCCTCTCCATACCCTGAAACGTTACCCTTCTTATTTATTTTGAACTTTGCATTTTATCTTAATTCAGTATTACAATATTACGTCCAACTTTCTAGACTCGATTCACTATATTGTTTTAATCACACTAAGTACCCTTTCCCTTACAAATAGTATGCTTAATCAATTTCTTGGTGTATCCAAGTTATATATTGCTTCTAAAAGAGTATGTTGTTATGCAAATGCCCTTCTAAAATTCATACAGACACATGTCGTTTCCTAAATTAATTTGTGTATGTGTACATGGGTGAAACTTTTAAGGGGTAGCCGACCCCCCGAACTTTTCACTCAGTAGTGGAGAGTATGTAGTTTTTTCGTATAGAAATTTTTGGGTATATACGTTTTCGAACCTCCGGTTTATAGAAACTTTTAGGTCCGGTGACTTCCCCCCCACCCACTCCGGTAATCGGAAGTCTCAAGCTTCGCCATTGTATGTATATTGATTTATTTATTAATTTAACAATTCATAACCAATCATCTTTTATAAAAAATCCCACTTTCAATTTTTATTATGACTTAACAAATGATGTTGCCCTTTCCAAAGAGGTAATACATATTTCGATTGGTTACTTTCCACTAACAGATTGAGATTAATTCTCCAAGCCCTTACTAATTTTCATAAAGCAAAAGTTTAAAATAAAACTAAAGTTCAAATCCGTACATAATAATAAATATATTGAAAATACAATTATTTTACTTAACATCCCCTCATTTATATGTTAGCTTTGGTATTATAAAACACTTTTATCACATTTTAAGGATCTATTCATCTAGGAAATGATAACTTTTGTATCTTTTTATGTTAACTAGGTGTAGTACCCGTGTAACCACACGGGTAGGTTTAGTAATGATCGAAATCAAATACTAAAAAACAGATTATAATATATCATTTAAATTTTGGTCTTTATTTCTATATCTTTATAAAGTAATGTTGAAGACAGTATGTGTGACCACACGGGTAGTTTTAATAACCATCGAAATAGATTATAATACATCATTTAAATTGTTTGTATTTAGTTCATGTTTGATATAGTAACTCAAAATTTCTTGTCTAAACTGAAAGCATGACCTAATTTTATATTGTCTAATAATTAAAGCCTGACCTAATTCAAATAACCAAATGTTAAAGACATGTATCAAATGTCCTTAATACCCTTATCCCTTAATATTCCTTAATACCCTTATCCCTTAATACCCGTAACATAGGCAGATTTACATCAGATTATAATATATCATTTAAATTTTGGTCTTTAGTTCTATTTATACTATATTAGAGCATGTTTTATAGATAAGTATTATTTTAGTTTAATCTTTTCTAATTAATTTATATATAATCCTCCTACTAAATATTATTTAGTTTAATTTCTTATGGATAATTATTTTTTTAGCTTAACCTCCTTGTCATCATGACACTTCTCCAAAAATGCAACTTGACTGTTATAAGTTGTATGAAATGACTATAACATCATCACCGATCATTATCATCATCACACTTCTCCAAAAATCTCCAAATATCTCTCTCAACTCTCAACAGTCAACACAGATCTTCATCATCTTCATCCAGCTTCATTATCTTCATCCATCTTCATCTTGAAATCAGAGGTTTGATTTTTGGTTCCATTCGATTATTTGAATGTGTTTATATTGTGAAAAAACAGAGGGTTGATTCTGGGTTTGATTTTGGGTTCCATTCGATGATTTTGGGTTGGTTTTGAAAAAAACAGAGGGTTGATTTTGGGTTTGATTTTAGGTTCCATTCGATGATTTTGGGTTCCATTCGATGATTTTAGGTTGGTTTTGAAAAAAACAGAGGGTTGATTTTGGGTTTCATTCGATGATTTTAGGTTGGTTTTGAAAAAAACAGAGGGTTGATTTTGGGTTTGATTTTGTGTTCCATTCGATGATTTTGGGTTTGATTTTGGGTTTCGTTCGATGATTTTGGGTTGATTTTGAAAAAACAGAGGGTTGATTTTGTTCATGATTTTGGGTTTCATCCGATGATTTTGGGTTGATTTTGAAAAAACAGAGGGTTGATTTTGTTCAAAATGCATCAAAACAGAGGTTTTGAATGTGTTTTGGTTTTGATTTTTGTGGGTTTAGGGTATCAAAACAGAGGTTTTGAATGTGTTTCTGTTTTGATTCTTGTGGGTTTAGGGTATCAAAACAGAGGTTTTGAATGTGTTCCTGTTTTGATTCTTGTGGGTTTAGGGTTTAGGCTATCAAAACAGAGGTTTTAAATGTATTTTGGATTTGATTCAATGATTTGAATGTGTGACTTGAATGTGTTCCTCATTTTGATTTTTGGTTTTGATGATAACAGTTATTTGGTTTTGGTTTGATTCGATGATAACAGTTATTTGGTTTTGGTTTGATTCGATGATAACAGTTATTTGGTTTTCGTTTGATTCGATGTACAGAATGGCTGCGGATGTAAAGATACGCAAAACACCAACTACGAAGGCGAGAACACTTGACAACCTCCTAGAAGATGCGGTGCACATAAGGAAGTGATTGATATGAATGAATACAACCCCAGTGGAGCTCTTCGATTTTCCTTGAAATTCCAGAGCTCGCTAATTACATATCTACCACTTGGGTTATATTCATTCATATGAATGAATATAACCCCAATGGCAGATATGTAATTACCTACACTGAGGTTATATTCATTCATATCTGCTACATTCCGAAGTGCACCCGTCAGTAACGATCCACAATTGCTTGTGGTGGTATGACGTTTTGTCTCTGTATTGTATGTGCAAAAAACTTGGATTTCTTACAGTTACATCGCTTGCCAGCCTCCGCCTCTCCAGGATTTTCCGCTATACGCCTATAAGATTCAACCAAAAAGTTAATCACCATTACGCTTAGCATATTGAAACACTATATTGGGTGAATCCAATAACGTTGTCATCAATTCTAACTTCACCTGTATTGTATGTTACAGTCTTTTCTTATCGAGTCTGCAAGTTTCGTCTAGTCTACGAAGTTGGTATAACGTTTTGTCTCTGTATTGCATGTATTAAAAGTTTACCTTTAATATACAATTTAGGCTTTAATAATTTGTTATAAAAAATATTAACAATGCCAATACAACTTTCATTTTCACAACTCTCCTTAAATATCAGGTTATGTGGATGATATGAGAGAACCAACTGGATCAACTTTTTCTGTAATTAGCAACTCTTACGGAAGATATCCTCCTTTCATCAATTACAATAGATAAATCAACATTCAATGAATGATTAATAGTTATAAGAAAAGTTTATACAGCATACAATTTGTAATATTTGTTAATGGGCTGCTCTCAATGTTATGATTTGTCGATTCAAGTTGTGTGATCATTGAAGATACAAACAATGATAGATGGGTGAATTATACTTAGTGTTGTTAAAACACTGTTTTGAAAACACTTTTGGCTTAAAACATTGGTTTCAAAAACTGTCCTTAAATCAACAGTAGTTTCAAACAGTGTTAACCCAAAACTGGTTTCAAAACATATCATTAAGGATTACACTATTATAACCGAACAGTGGTTTCAAACACTGCTAACCTTAACCACTGATTCTATACAATATAAATGACAAACTAAACTACTGCTTCTTCCTTCCATTGTTGCATGTCAATTTATGAAATGTTTGACACTCAGTGGTTTCTTCAAAGTTGTTGTACACAAGCAGCACTTAATGGACAACAGTTGTAGTATACAAACAGTGGATGAGGGCCATCAGATGTTATAACCATTTTCAAGGGGAAAGTCTAATGCAAACAGCTGTTTATGATGAATAGCAGTGGACAATATTTAGAAAACAGATGTTTGAGCACAACAGTAGTTAGGGGTAAGGAAATGATAATGATTTGAAAGACTATTAAATCAGCAACTGTTTAATGAGATTATGTTGAATGATTTTGTTGAATGATTTTGTCTTGCGTAAACACAATATCATTTCCAACATCTGTTGATCGTGATTTATGAAATACTTGCAAGAATGCCATCCTTAACAAAATACATTTTAGACACAAATTGTCAATCTTTATATGCCACCAGTTTTTACATTCCACTGCTTCATTCCAAGCAGGGCTTTGGTCTTTAGCAACACTTATTTTAGGACAGTAGATTAAATAGCAGCACTTTGTCTGGGCCAGTTGTTGTACACAAGCAGCACTTAATGGACAGCAGTTGTAGTATACAAACAATGGATGAAGGCCATCAGATGTTATAACCACTTTCAAGGGAAGGTGTAATGCAAACAACTGCTTATGATGAATCCACTGATGTGGATCACTGTTATTTGGCCCAAACAAATAACGAATTTGAAGGGGAAAGTCTATTTCAATGTTTAATAATAATATTATGCTATTGAAAAATAAGATGGTGGTACCTCTTCAAGGGCAAATACACCCCAAATAGAACAAAAAACACAAACAAATTACACAGAAGCCTATAAAAAGTCCAACTTTTACAAAATTCTGCTAGCAATAAACACTTCTTCATTCGATATCAAATAGTATTACAAAATTCAGAGTTTGAAAAATATTAAAAACTAAACATTACAATTAACACTTTCTAGGATATCTATTTCTCTCGCCTTCCTCCATGCAATTTCATTTTTTGTTTTAATTTGCAGATCTGCTAGCATATCACAGGTCTTCTGATCTTGTTTCAACAGATGTGTCAAAAACTCTTTGGCTTTTTCTTTAAACTCTGATGGAGGAGAAGAGACAACTTCATCCAGCAGTGCAATGCTACTCCACGTCTGCTTATAATATTGATCACTTACCAACGCAACTTTTTTGTTGACTTCTTCAGCTTTTCTCTGATCATGGAGTGACCATCTTGAATATTCAATTTTAAGATCGGTATTATCCGACCAGTGGTAGAAGGTTTTGCTTGCCATTTAGAAAGAGTGTGGGTGGTTTTGGACGTTTTGTTTTAGGATGAAGGGTTTTTTAAAAATGAAGTCTTGATGTTTTCAAGTAGAGCAATCATGATCCTTTACAGTGTTTGAAATATTTGATAGGATAAATGAAGAGACGTCTGCTAATAAAGATCATTTTTCAAAGGTTTTACATTAAAATGTTTGATAAGGTAAATGAAGAGACATGTTGGCTATATACACGTTTTTCATTATTAAATCATTACATGTATCAGGTTTTTAAATATAAATTTTTATTTAATGGTTGCATTTAAACCTGACCTTTGGGCTGATAGATATCCTATATAATATCATTGCAAATTCAAACATTGTTTCATCATAACCAGATTCATTCAGTTACATAGAAGAGCAACTCTTATTGTTTTGCCTTAGCTGTTATAAATACATTAAAATGGAGTCACATACTGCTGCACAATCTGAGGATTTCAAGCAACACTTTATTAAAGAAAGGAATGATTTTGTCTTGCGTAACCACAATATCATGTCCAACATCTGTTGATGGTGATTTATGAAATATCTGCAAGAATGCCATCCTTAACAAAATACATTTTAGACACAAATTGTCAATCTTTATATGTCAGCAGTTTTTACATTCCACTGCTTCATTCCAAGCAGGGCTATGGTCTTTAGCAGCACTTATCTTAGGGCAGTAGATTAAATAACAGCACTTGGTCTGGTGCAGTTGTTGTACACAAGCAGTACTTAATGGACAGCAGTTGTAGTATACAAACAGTGGATGAGGGCCATCAGGTGTTATAACCACTTTCAAGGGGAAGGTGTAATGCAAACACCTGCTTATGATGAATCCACTGATGTGAACCAGTCTTATTTGGCCCAAAATAACGACTTTGAAGGGGAAAGTCTATTTCAATGGTTAATAATAATATTATGATATTGAAAAATAAGATGGTAGTACCTCTTCTTCTAATTTGAAAACATGAATATTGAAATGCTGATGCAATTGTTCTTTTGCATAATTAATGTATAACTGCTAAATTAGACATAACATAAGAACAAATACACCACAAATAAGTGTTCTTTTGCATCATCATATGGCACTCTCATATCGTTTTGATCAAATACTGTCAGTAAAGATCCACATTTGAAGTTAAAGTTTCTTGATTTTTGTTATTAGAGTTAGACGTGTCTGATTAGATTTCTTTTTTGTATGTAATTGCTACTTTCTTAATACTTCATATTTTAATCGTATTAATTTGTCAACAGTTTTTTACATTCCACTGCTTCATTCCAAGCATGGCTTTGCTCTTTAGCAGCACTTGAGTTAGGACAGTAGATTAAGTAGCAGCACCTTGTCTTCAGCAGTTGTTATACACAAGCAGTACTTAATGGACAGTAGTTGTAGTATACAAACAATAAATGAGGGCCATCAGATGTTATAACCACTTTCAAGGGGGTAGTCTAATTCAAACAGCTGCTTATGATGAATCCACTGATGTGAACCAGTTTTGGCTCTTATTATCTGTTCCTCTGATAGGGTTCAATCCCAACAAAAGAGGCGTTTACAAAAGAGGCGCAACAAATTCAGATTATAATATACCATTTAAATTGTGGTCTTTAGTTCTATATCTTTATAAAATAATGTTAAATACAGTATGTATTAGTATTATAATAACCATAATGATAAAAGTTTTTGTATATGTAAATATGTAAACTATCATGTGAACAAATATTTGATGAATTGACATTCGCATAAACTTTCATTAAAAGCAGTCTTATTTGGCCTAAACAAAACTTGTTCTTAGTTAAGTGTTACAAAAGGATTTTCTTTAGTGGATAAGATCAAAATACATCTAACATTCTATAAAAACATCATTAACAACACTATCTCGATGGTTAATAAAAATATTATGATATTGAAAAATAAGATGGTGGTACCTCTTCTTCTAATTTGAAAACTTTAATATTGAAATGCTGATGCAATTGTTCTTTTGCATAATTAATATAAAACTGCTATATTAGCCATAACATAAGAGCAAATACACCCCAAATAGAACAAAAGCAACAAACAAACTACAGAGAAGCCTATACAAAATCCAAGTTTAAAAAAATTGTTCCAGCTATCTAAGGTGAGATCCGCAATTTTTCTCCTTTTAACCATCCACCAGTATGATTTCATTCTGCCTTTATACTTGCCAGGAGATGTGTTGATGTATCCATATACTTTAGTTCAAAAACCCTCTCGTCTCGGTTCTTCCAACAAAGCTCTAAAAACATTTCATAAATTCAGCCAATTTCACTACATACAAATAGAAAAAAAACGTAAATGGAAAGAACTACATTGATATGAAACCACCAAATCACATAACCACTTTATTACCCTTCGCTTCCACACTTTCAACACACCCAAACACTTTCAACACACACCCAAACAGTGGTTTCAACCATTGTTTTAACCCAACAATGGTTTCAAACCTCCGTTTTAACCGAACAACAGTTTCAAGCAGTGGTTTGAACAAATATTATTTCAATTTTTAAACTCAACTAAAACAAATTAATAACGTTAAAAATTACAATCATTAATATACCTTCATGATGATAGTATACGCATGATTTTTCTTTGCGTTGTGGAATTCATCAAATATTAACACCTTGATAATATCCAACGTTAAGAATCTATGTCTCAATGCATTCCTTAAAATGTCAGGGGTCATGACCAATAGATGTAAAAATGATGTATAACATATACGTGTATTCAGTTTAAATTGAAAAAATAAAAACTACATGATACAACAAAGGTAAAGAGTAACACAATAAAAGTTTATTACTCAAGACTGCAATTGTCCGCCTCAGGGGTACTTTACGTATTTGATAATTAGTCAAAATTCCGATGAGATTGTATGCGGTCAACAAAAAAGTCAAATGTTGACTTGTCATACCTGATTCTGATCTCGTTGTTTCTTCCAATCAGCAGCATTCCAAAAATCAAGACCTTTTTCACCCCAATACTCCTCCACTTTCAAATCAAGGTGCTTTCCCACATACTCCGCTTGCTAATAAGACAGACACAGCTTCCATTAGTATGCTTTAACCACATGTTGAAAACATGTTCAAGAAACAACTAAGTCAACCGACATACCTGTTTGACCAATACAACAGTGGGTACCAACTACCGAGAACACAACAATATACGGGAAGGGTTTTTTCAGCAGATAAGCATAGTGACGTAAAAGCATACTCGTGATCAACGTCTTGCCTGATCCCGTCTCCAAGAACACTATAGTGTTCTCCTTAATTGCCTAAGCTAATGCTTTTATCTGATAACTGCTATATTAGCCATAACATAAGAGCAAATACACCCCAGATAGAACAAAAACAACAAACAAACTACAGAGAAGCCTATACAAAATCCAACTTTTACAAAATTGTTCCAGCTATCTAAGCAGCAGCAGCTATTTTTCTCCTTTTAACCATCCACCGGTATGATTTCATTCTGTCTTTATACTTTCCAGGAGATGTGTTGATGTATCCATATACTTTAGTTCAAAAACCCTCTCGTCTCGGTTCTTCCAATAAAGCTATTAAAACATTTCATAAATTCAGCCAATTTCACCACATACAAATAGAAAAAAACGTAAATGGAAAGAACTACATTGATACGAAACCACCAAATCACTAAACCACTTTATTACCCTTCGCTTCCACACTTTCAACACATCCAAACTGTTTTAACCCAACAATGGTTTCAAACCTCCGTTTTAACGGAACAGTAGTTTCAAGCATTGGTTTGAACAAAACAGTGGTTTCAACCACCATTTTAACCCCAACAGTGGGTTCAACCACCGTTTTAACCCAACACTGGTTTCAACCACCGTTTTAACCCAACAGTGGTTTGAACCACTATTTTCTACACAAAACACTGTTTAACCCAGCAGTCGTTTGAAACATCTGTTTTATATTCTAACATCTGTTAACAACAAACAGAGGTTTCAAACCTAAAACAGACCTTTGCCAAATGCATGTTTCACAACAAACTTAATTTATACTATCTATTACCTAAACCGCTTTTCTGAACCACAAGTGATGATTGCATAAGGATCCAACATTCCATTCAGATTAGCACCAATAACATTCTTCGCTGCTAACAGTTCCATTGAGATTAACATAAGGATCCAACATTCCATCGATTCGATTACACCAAAACTCGTCCGATGAAACAGGTGCCCACTTCTTCCATCCATCTCTACACAAAATTCAATCCCTAAACTAAATAATAAAAATGAAGATGTTATCATCCCATGAAATTAATTTGAACCAAAAATATGTGAGAGCACATACCTTAATTAAAACTTTTGGTTTACATTAATAAACTTAATTAAAAACTAAAATCCGTTCAATCAGTCAATTATTAGGCACAAATTATCACAAGTTCAAATCATAAACATAAAGCACAATCGGTTTAACAATTGTGAATACAATAAATAATTTTATTTCAAGCCGCAAACCTTTTCAAAACTCACCTACATCAACAACTACTGCTGCTGCTGCTGAATCAACAACTGCTGCTGCTGAACCTCATAAATTCAATCTTCATATTCCTGAACCTCACAAATTCAATCATTTTGGTTTAACAATGGTGAATACAATAAATAATATAATTTCATTCAGTCGATTATTAACTGAACCTCACAAATTCAATCTTCATATTCATGCATCAACAACTACTGCTGCTGAATTTGCCGTTGATCCGGCTGCATCACAACTGGAGCTAGAAACCCAACTCTCTCTTTCTTCTCTATTCATGGTGAAGTTGCAAAACATTTATATTTTCAGAGGGTCACGCTCAGATTAGGAGGTCGGTGACATTGTCGAGGGTTGTCAGGAAATGCTATCACTTTGCATTTCCTGACAACCTCGACAACGTCACCGACCCCCTCCAAGTTTTCCACCAAAACATTCTCACTGGTTGTCATCAATTCTAACTTCACCTTTATAAGCAACCATAGTATCTATATAAACCTGAAACTCATACCTGAAACTCTGCCAAACATAAATGCTTTTTAACCTAGTGAAATTAGCTCATAATACTCTGCCAAACATAAATGGTTTTTATCCCCTAGGTTATTAATGATATATGTTTGTAAAGATGATGAATAAACACTACATGAGGGTCAAGATTCAGTGTAATATTCAACTACCTGTGCCCTGATGACTCTAAAAACCCTAATATTGTTCCAGTAAATAAAAACTAAGAAATCGAAAGAAAAGGCCAGAAAACCAAGATTGAATGTTACCAAAGAGATGGAATTGTACCTTTGTGATGAAGATTTCGTAAGGCTGAAGGACGGCAGAGAGAATTAGGGCAGAAGATTTCGATATGAAGAAGAAATTGAGATAATTCCAAATTCTTGCCAAAGAAGAAAGAGTATTGGGTTTAAAAGACTGTGAACCGAATGATTTATCTTTCAAAAGACTGTGAATTTTAGAGAGAGAGAGAGTTGAGAGAGAAATTGATTAGAGAGGGTAATTGATTGAAGAAGATGATAGGTTATATATCTGGAGCCATAATTTTGAATTTTGAATTTGGAGCCATAATTTTGATTTTAAATCATCAGTGGTTGATTTTGAATCATCAGTTCGTGACTTTTGGAGTTGGCCACTGGTTTGGATGATCATCAGTGTTTACCCATTTAGATACTGATTATATATTTTAGATAGATTATTAATTAATAGATATGATTACTTCTTACAGTGCACTAATTGCTAATTTCTTCTCCCCATGCAATTTCAAACTTCCCTCCTAAAGAAATCTCTTATTTACTAATAATAAAATCTGATTATATATTTTAGAAAGATTTATACATATCTAAATATTGAAAAACAAATTATGACATCAGCAACTCCATGTGGCATAGCTTAGAAGTTGACAAGTAAGCAGATTTACATCAGCTCATAATCTCTTATTATAGATAGTATAGATAGTAGGGATTACTCATTGATTATATTTTTTATTTTTCTTTATCAATCAGAGGATGTTATGTAAAATCAAAAGATTATTTATCTTAAGTCCATTTATTGCAAATACACTCTCTTATTAAATACTTATCACTATGCCACCCTTGATGCATATACATTATCTAGTTAATTCACTAATTGAGCCATAAAGAAGAGCATTCTTAACATACGATGGGTGAGTAGGCCTAATTAATACATTACCAAACTAAGACTTGTGCGGAGGATGGCTGGTTTGATATTCGAACTATATGTCTCATCACAACAATCAATACACTATATACATTAGGAAACTAAGAACCCCTTATAATAAGCCACCCATCATACATAATCATATGTTTATATAGCTACATGATCACGTCACAATAACATATGGTGGTGAAGAATCCAAGTCTAATTCTTAATGAGAGCAATATGGTGGTGAAGAATCCAGGCCTCATTCTTAATGAGAGCAATATATGTATCCTGCATTGTGCACGTGTGAATCCTGTAAGGCTTGCGTAAAGGATCAAGGAGTAGAGGATCCGGTGACATGATGGTTACGCATATCAATTGATTTGGTAATATCTTGTTCTGCTGGAGCGGACATAGGATGGGTATGGGTGATGTTGGTGGTGTGGGATCCGTTAGTGTGGGATATGTGGATTCGTCGAATCCATGATTAAAACGGCTTGGTGTTACTAACCTTAGATTCGGCGGGTCTGGCTCAGATTCCACCTCTCGCCGTCACGGTGGCAGTTCCTCATGCGGGGCATCGGGTCTTGGACTGCAGCCACATGAAAATCTAGTTAGAGGGCCCGAGGGGGTTACCCCGAGGGCACTCTGACACTCAAGTCAGTATCTTGTATGACAATGATAATTATAAGTGCAAGGAAAGGGTATAATTTTGAGAGAGGGAGCAGTAGCTATAAAGGAGAAGGAGGAGGAGGTAACCTCAAGTTGTGGGGAGATGTTGCCTGCTTGTTTAAGAAGATGAGTTTTCCTTTTATAATAGTATTCTTAGGCCTTAACCCTAATGGGTTGGCCCAAGAGTCGTTTTACTAGAATCAGGCCCACATGGACCCACTGAGCATGTGGGGAAGATCTAAATGGGCTCAGGCCCAGTCACCATTTCATAGGAGCAAGCCCAGACGAGGAGCGCAAGCGGGGATATGTGGATCCATAATTACTGGACTAGTTAAGAGCACAAAATTCAAGAAGATCTCAAGAGATAAGAGAAAGGTGGAAGGAAAAGTTTAGAATTTGAGTTGGGGTAAATGAAGCAAATGGAAATGAAGATTAAAATATAAAATACCAATAATAGATAATATTTTTAGTGTTGATTGATCTGGATATGGATAGACACAATTGATGATGATCAAGGAAGACCTAAGGAGCTAGTCCAGGAGCTAGTTTATGTGAAGGAAACATATATGGGTACCAAATGCGATGTAACAATCATTCCTGAAAAATATCTAACTGACATGTGTCTACAGAAACCTCCCTCACAATAAACTTAGTTAAAGTTGAGGGATTGGAATTGCCAAAAGGCAAAATACAAAGTTAATGGGCTGAAACTTCCAAAAACCAAACTTAGTCGTGCTAAGGTCCCATGCGGACTGTATGGGAAACCCCTTGCGGTTCGCAAGGGGTACCTCCACAGCCAGAAACTCGCTAGCAGCATTTCTTCCCCATTTTTGCAACCTTTCACCTTCTTGCCACCTTCTACTCCAGGCGTGATACATAATGGACACTAATCTTGCATTGAGGCACCTATAGGACACTTGTCCAAGCCTCATGCATCCTCATTCTCTATAAATAACACCTTCTGATCACCTTATTTTTCATCCGAAACTCACAAACAACACTTCACTCTAGAGAGTCTTATGTGAGCTTCTTTGCTTCTGCTTTTTTGAGCTTCTCCTTTGGTTGTTTGAAAAAGTCTTTTCTGAAGATTGGTAAGTTCCCTTATGTTGGTACTTTCAATAGCAATTAGTTTCAAAGTTTAATTTCTTCCGAGCATCGAGAATTTCAAACAGATTGACCAAACTGTTTAATTTTCAATTCTGCCCATTTTGATCAACCAATTGAAATCAGTTTCACCCAAATGGTCTACATAATGTAAGGAATAGAACCTTACATTTGTATATCATGATTATCACGTCTAAATGGGTCGAAATGAGAAGTCAAAACTGATTTATTAAAAAGTCAAACACAACTTTTTGAAATAACCAAAGAATGAACTTTAAGCATATACAATATGATATTTTAACATCAAAGAAGTTTATACAACATAACAAAAATATATTCTAACATATTTGACTTTTTACAAATCCGTTTTCCAGTCCTAACCCGTATTTACCTATACGACTCGTTAAAATGGCGTAAACCACATAAACAAGTCGTAGCGGGTTTCAAAACACTTTCAAATCAGAATGTAAGGTTAAACAACTATAATACACGAGGCTCCTCACTCGTATGGTTATAACCAACATTCTATCCGGTCAACACTTAATCTAGCAGAAACGTGCTTAAATCCACGTTATCCGGTCAAGTGTAAATGACTTATAAAGACCCGTAAACAATTCTCATGGATGTTATTTCCATTCACTCTGGACAATAAAGCCCTCTAATAATCGCACCGTAGGCAATAAACTTTGAGTCCGACTGTACTACGAATTGAATACGTTGTGTTCTATGCTAGTACAGGTAAATACTTTCAACTACTTTCATCAAAACTTGGGATATAGTATAAAACCCATTGGTTCGGCTATTGTAACGGGCTAAATATCTTTATAATGCAATAATTCGATTTAATCCGTATTATTTGATTAACGTAAACGACTGAGGGTTGATAGTACCGTATCTGGGTTCCCCAATTCATTATTATAATGGCCATAAGTGTGGGGTTTAGGCATACACCTGACAATCACAAAATAAAGTGTGTATATCAATCGAATACTGGCTTCCATCCCAGTTCTCGAAGGTGACAAACATGTAAATCTGGTAATAAGGATACTTGCTCCAATGAAAATTAAATGTTTTAAAAATGAGTCGGTTAACTGTATTTACCAGCGAAAAGTTATGTATTTTTAAAGATTGAATTAGAGGTGACGAACTTAGAATTAGCTGGATAAGGCTCAGTCTGTAGCTTTGGAATTGGTGACTCTAATGGCCAAGACCTATGATGTCTCAAAGTCCATTTTATTTTGATCCTACCTTTAGGATACTTTGTATCGAATATTTGATACCTAAATTTTTAATATAATTTTGGAGTTCTTTAATACTTGTATTTCACTATAAATAACTCCCTATTTCCTCTGCATTGTGAAACAGGTATACAATCGTCACGCTCAAACCCCACATCCGAGCCCACTGGGAAAATGGGGGTGTGACATGCGAAGACAAGAATAAAAAGGTTGTTTGTTGAGAAACTTGGTCAAAGTTTGTGGAGGTAGAAAGAAGAATGTTAAGAAGTTGTGTAGCCATACAGAGAGCCTCAACACAACATTCAAGAGGAATGTGAGCTTGATAAAGAGGGTTCGATCCATGTTATTAGTTATGCAAATCATGCAATCTAACATTTCATTTTGTTGAGACTTATGTAGAAGGTTAAACAGAATTAGATACCCTATGTATCAAAATGAAGATGAAGCATGGTGTTGTCAGATTCTATGCCATTATCACATTGAAATGTTTTTATTTCACAATTAATTTGAGTCTTAGCATAAACCCCCCATGTAAAACTTTAGAGAGAAAATTAGTTTTTTTGCATAATGGATAAACATAAAGAAACTATAAAAATGATTTAAAAAAGAAAAAAAAATTAATACCACCAATACCGGCAACAAGGGATATCTATAATCCAAAATGAATAATGTCAAATTTGAACTCCACAAACAACTACGTATGATAAAATGAAAGTTTAAGTTGTTTTCTTAACTGGCATAGATGGAAAAGCGTTAGAGTGTTTCCTTTTTTACATGAAATAAGACTGTTATATATATATATATATATATATAACAGTCTTATTTCATGTAATAAAGGAAACACTCTAACGCTTTTCCATATATATATATATATATATATATATATAGGGAAAGGCTCATTGGGGAACACTAAAAAAGTGGGGAACAGCGGGGAACCGACTCAAACGAACTCCGATTGGACTCATTCCAGCGGCGTTGGAACCGACTCGTCGAAACCTAACTAGGATCTCTTAACCCTAAACCCTAACTCCTAAACCCTAAAGCTAAAAAATAAGGCTAAAACCTAAGCTAAACCCGTAAAATCTAAACTGTAAACCCTAAAAGCTAAACCCTAAAGCTAAATTCTAAACCCTAAAGCTAAACCCTAAAACCTAAAGCTAAACCCTAAAAGCCAAACCCTAATATATTTAGGGTTTAGGGTTAAGAGATCCTAGTTAGGGTTAGACGAGCCGGTTCCAACGCCCCTGTAATGAGTCCAATCGGAGTTTGTTTGAGTCGGTTCCCCACTGTTCCCCACTTTTTTAGTGTTCCCCAATGAACCTCACACTATATATATATATATATACATATATACATATACACATATATACATATACATATATACATACATATATATATATATATATATAGGTACGGGATCAGGAGAAAACGTTCTAAAGTGTGAGAACGGTGAGAACACATCCTGGTGGAACACGTGGCGCGGGATATAATCATGGTCTGAAGGGTTTTTTTTGTCTTTTCAATATTCTTTTTTCCCGATTTCGTGTGTCACATGCTGCTTCATTTTTTGCGTCTAAGATGATTTTAGCGTTAACTAGATTCATTAATTACTTGGCGTTTTTACTGTTTTTTTGGATCTGTCTCATTGAATTAATTGTTTTTGCGTCACATAGTTAATTGTTTTGGCGTTATGGCGTTTCCCAGGTCATTTTTTGGCGTTCGTGGCGATGTTAATAATTGATTACTATTGATTAATATTTTATAAGATTACAATAATACGAAATCAAAATAAGTTAATAGTCTTCTATGGATGGGATTACATCAGAGTTGTACCCATCGCTTTGTTCCTTACTTTCTTCAGATTCATCATCATATTTTAGATTGGCGTATAACGCCATCATCTCGTCTCTTCTTTGCCGCAACCTATACTTGAATATCATTGCAACCCTGGATCTTGCATCATTTGGAGGTGCTAAATCACAGAGTTGTTCAAGTAGATATAGCCTCTCTGTCTTCAACATTTCCTCCATCGGCAATGAATATTTCACCCCACGTTGATAAGTCACTTCAACCGTTCCTGCTTCTTCATGCACCACCCATCTGCTAACTGTTGGTAGAGGACTATCGTCAATATCATCATCATCATCATCATCATCATCATCTTCTGCCAGAAATTTTCTCTCCAATCTTCTTATTACCGTTCGAGTTCTTTCACAATCGTTGGCCATTGGAACCCCAAGGTCCAGAATATCCCTCTGAACCCCTTCAGCCACCAAGTATGACTTTGATTGTCCTGACCTTCACCCTTCTCCTATCAGAGAACTTTTGGATGAATCGTCTCTCTGACCTTTCAAACCTCCATGCAATAACCTTAGCCATTTTTTTAAGTTTTTGGCATTTTGGACAATATGTGGCGTTTTAGACAATGTTTGTGTGACAACCCTCAAAATCCCATGTATTCCGTACAAATTATTAATGATAATTAAAGTGTCTGACGACTGTGTGGAATTACTTAACTGCTTTCTGATATCTGTGTTATGCTTACACGTATTTGTTAATATGCTAAGGAATATGCTAAGGAATATGCTAGGAATATGCTAGGAATATGCTAGGAATATGCTAAGGAATATGCTAGGAATATGCTAGGAATATGCTAGGAATATGCTAGGAATATGCTTGGAATATGCTAGGAATATGCTATATCGAAGATCTTATAAATACCACCATTCCACCAAGCTCTCTCTTCTCTCCCTCTCCTTTCCCTTGTTCGGCAGCCACCTTCCACCATATTACCACCATCATCAAGCTCTTTTTCAATCATTCCTCATACATACAAAGGTGTAAGAGGTCCAACAACGAAGCTCGGTGCTCTCGGAAGTGGAAGGACCTCCTCCATTCGCTATTAACCACCACATTTCTTCACTCGAACTTCCCTAGCCTTGAGCTAGTGGTAAGAACTTAGATCCGTTCATTCTTTATGTTATTTTAGTGGTTAATAGATGTTAGAATGATAAAAAGTTAAGAAACTTTAAAGCTCATGAACAAGTCTTGAACATAATGTGTTAAGGTGTGGATAAAGAGAAGTTATGTGTGTAAATCATGTAGATCTTGTGTTATTATGATTATTGGTTGATTATTTGATGATTTGCTGATTAATATTAATATGTGATGTTGTTGCGGTCACTAAACTTGTTAACGGAATCATTCGAACACGATTTAGAAGGATAAACATTGAAAATCAGAATCTGTCCTGGTTTTACAGCCAACTTCAGTTGGCTGTAAACGGGTCATAAACTTAACGAAAAACCGATATTTTGAATCTAAAATATGTCATTATAAAATACGGTTCTAATGGCACCGGAATCGTAATTTTTGGACTCCGTTTACTATTTTTAAAGTGTTAATTTGTAACAGCAACTTAAGCTGAATTTTGACAGCAATAAATGGGTGTCGTACTTTCTGTCATAACCTGAGTTTTGTGATGAATCGGACCATGAAATTTGTACAGTAGATAACAACCTATGTATTTGTAATTACCCCACTGGAATTTCGTAAATCGGACTTACGATGAATTTTTAATAAATTGTTTCGTGGACTTTGGTCAGAAATACATAAATCTGAGTTCAGTCCCGAATATGAATTTTTATAAAATGTGGGTAATGAACTGGACCCCGATATTTTTACACAATATAATATGGAATGTTTATGACATTCTATAAAAATTTGGGAATTTTTGGAATAATCTAACTATTTTATTTAAATGTCCGAAAACAGCCGGTTTTGAGTATTAATGCTGAATCGACATAAGTTGTGACTTGCGTGTCTAAATGTCGAGTATGCTATCTGTGAATGATTTGACATGTTATATATGTTATGTGCATTATCGTATGTTTGATTTTGAGTGGGGAATGGACGGGAAACTTAGATGGGCATAAACCGTTACAGTGATGCATGTTGTGTGATAGATACGTGTAGGAACTTTGTGTTCTATTTGAAAGCCACTAAATGACTAACTGGTAAATCATACTAGGACGCGATTGACCGACCCTGACTGTTAGCTATATTGAGAATCTAACCGAGCAAACCGAGGTGAGTTCACACACTTTCTAAGGCATGGGATTCCCGGTGGTTTGGGAATGGGTTAAAGAATTAAAACTAAATCTACATATCCTCCTTGGGTAGGATATGTACGGCCATCCTCCATAGATTGGATGCCATTATTAACCCTACGAATTCTCCTAGTGCAGAATACGTACGTTGTGGTCCTCCTGGTGCAGGACAACAACCTTAAAACTAGCTAGACAAAACTCTATCATGAAGTCCCTCAATTTATATCGACTTAATCGCCGAGGCCAATGGCGAGCGGGTCATTAGTTAATAGCGCTATTAGGTTTAACAAACCTCACACCGTGCCGGTAGGACGGGCGTGTACTAATGGACTATGGCAGATTGTCAGTGATGATAGACACTGATATAGGGCACAACTTATTTGCGTAGCAGTCGATATCATACCGTCTAGTAGTTCAAACGGGGAAAGCCCCCACTGATTATGAATATGGTTTGGGTAAAGAAAAGGAACCGGTTAAACATACTTTCAACTATGGGGTGACCCCCACGGCAAATAAGCCAACGAAAGTCAAACCACGTTTTCAGAAACAACTTAAAACTAAACAACCAAAAGTGAACTCACTCAACTTTGTTGTTGACTCGTTGTTACATGCCTTACAGGTCGCTAAATGCTTGGAGCTTGCACGGGGAATGAGTCGTTGTGGTGTACGGACTGTTATGTTCTGTGCTTAATGTTTAAATCCTTATGAACTTACTAAACTTGCGTTTTGAAACTTTAACCTATGAACTATGGACATATGCTTTTGAACTCACGTTTATGCTTTCGCTGTTTAAACCAAACAAGGTTAACTAGCTTTGGTCACCAATCGTATTATGTTTGGTTTTATTTACTTAATTGAGTTGTTCAATATGATTAGTGGCTCGATCCTGGTCACGTCACGCCTCCAAGCGGTGATACTCCGCATGGTGGATTTTGGGGGTGTGACAGATTGGTATCAGAGCCATTGGTTATAGTGAACTTGGTTTTAAAAAGGGAAAAGTTTTTGATAAAACCAGACTATAACCAGTACAGTGCTCAACGATCCACAACGACGCTTCGCTCCACGTGCAAGACTCGACACCATAAGTGGTATGATTTATGTTATATTGTCGGTTAGATAGTTCTCACTATGTAGTAGATAATGTGATAATTGCTATTTGAACCTTGGGTGCTTACTCTCTACTATCGTCCCACACTTACGCACTTTCGCGACACTTTCCTCACTTACGTTGCTTCATTATGAAGATCATGAGCGGACGCAGAGGACGTATCAACCTCACTCAAGCCCAGTTGACGGCTTTGATCAACGAACGAGTTGCTGAGGCACTCGCAGCTGTTCCTGCAGGAGGTATAACCTGCCATATCAACCCACCTTAGGACGTTTAGATCCTACCTTCGCAAACCAACCCTCGTGCTTAACCTTATCTTTATTCTCGCGCAACAGGTCAACATGCTCAACCTCCTGTGTGCACGTTTAAGACGTTCATGGACTGCCGACCTACCACTTTCAGTGGCACCGAAGGAGCAGTGGGCCTTCTTCACTGGTTTGAAAAGCTTGAGTCTGTTTTTGAGATGTGCGAATGCCCCGAAGACCGTAGGGTGAAATATGCTACCGGAACACTTGAAGGAGCTGCGTTAACCTGGTGGAAGGCACAGGTTCAACTACTAGGACTGGCAGTTGCTAATGCCACGCCCTGGAATGGTTTCAAAGAGCTGATCAAAGAGGAGTACTGTAGTCGGGATGACATCCACAAGCTAGAGGTGGAATTTTACAATCTGAAGATGACGGGGTCTGAGATAGAGGCGTATACTAAGAGGTCAAACGAGCTGGCCATCCTGTGTCCAACTATGGTGGACCCTCCCATCAAACGAATTGAGCTGTATCTCAAGGGCCTTGTACCAGAGATCCAAAGTCACGTGACTTCAGCCAACCTGGGTACCATATAACAAGTTATCAAGTTGGCTCATCGTCTCACCGTCCAGGCGGTGGAGCAAAACAGGCTACCCAAACGTATCAGTGCCACAACTACTTCTGATGCACCTACCGATAACAAGCGAAAATGGGATGGGAACTCTGGAAAGGGTTCTACTTCAGTTCAGTCTCAGCAGCGAAAGACTGATGACTACCAGAGTCCTGGTCAGCAATCTGCTGGTAACCAAGGACATGGTGGATACCGAGGGAACCACCCCAAGTGCAACCGGTGCAACAAACATCACAGCGGGCAGTGCAACAAAGGTCGCTGTCAGAGATGTCAAAAGCTGGGTCATGAAGCTAAGGATTGCAGGAGCCCGCGTCCTGCAAATCAGAATCGCCAACAACAACAACAATCCCCACAGAACCACCACCAGCAGCATCAGCAGGGAAATAAAGGATGCTTTCAGTGTGGCGCTGAAGGCCACTTTAAGAGGAACTGCCCCCAGCTGAACCAAAACCAGAACAATAACCAAGGAAATGGGAACCACAATGGGAATAACAATGGAGGCGGCAATGGGGGAAACAACAATGGCAATGGGGCAAGAGGTCGTGCTTTCGTGATTGGTCAGGGTGCTGCAAGGAACGATCCCAACGTTGTGATGGGTAAGTTTCTTCTGGACGACTTCTTTGTTACTATTTTATTCGATTCGGGTGCCGATACTAGTTATGTGTCCTTAAAAGTTAGCCAAATGCTTAAGCGCGCTCCAACCCTTTTGAACACCAAGCACGCGGTAGAACTAGCAAATGGTAAAAGTCTTGAAGCCACACACGTAGTTAAAGGTTGTAACCTCGTCTTAGCTGGTCAGACTTTCCCTATCGACCTTATTCCTATCACGCTTGGTAGTTTCGATGTCGTTATTGGGATGGATTGGCTATCTCATCATCAAGCGGAGATTGTTTGCAAGGAGAAAATCGTCCGCATTCCTCGTTCTGGTGAAGAACCTCTCATGATTCGCGGCGACAAGAGTGGTGCTGTCGAAGGCATCATCTCTTTCCTTAAGGCCCAGAAGTGTTTGCGAAAGGGCCACACTGCCATTCTAGCACTCGTTACTGACACATCCACGGAAGAGAAGAGAATTGAAGACATCCCTATTGTGCGCGATTTTCCCGAGGTATTTCCTGAGGAATTACCTGGTCTTCCGCCTCATCGCCAAGTTGAGTTTCAAATCGAGCTAGCTCCTGGAGCAGCGCCAGTAGCTCGAGCACCATATCGTCTAGCTCCATCAGAACTCGAAGAACTGTCCACACAACTACAAGAACTCTTGGAAAAGGGTTTTATACGTCCAAGCTCTTCGCCCTGGGGAGCTCCAGTACTATTCGTAAAGAAGAAAGATGGTACTTTCAGGATGTGTATTGACTATCGCGAGCTCAACAAGGTGACTGTGAAGAATCGTTATCCTCTTCCACGTATTGATGACTTATTCGACCAGCTGCAAGGGTCGAGCTATTACTCTAAGATTGATTTGAGATCGAGATACCATCAGCCGAGAGTTCGAGATGAGGACGTCTCCAAAACAGCATTCAGAACTCGTTACGGCCATTACGAGTTTCTGGTTATGCCATTTGGGCTGACGAATGCACCAGCGGTCTTCATGGATCTCATGAACCGAGTGTGCAAGCCTTACCTGGATAAGTTCGTTATTGTGTTCATCGACGATATCCTGATCTATTCTAAGAGTCAGGAGGAACACGAGCAGCATCTACGAATTATGCTGGAACTTCTTCGAAAAGAGCAGTTGTATGCCAAGTTTTCAAAATGTGACTTCTGGCTTCGCGAAGTCCACTTTCTAGGCCATATGGTAAACAAGGATGGGATTCATGTTGATCCATCCAAGGTTGACTCAATCAAGAACTGGCCTGCACCCCGCACACCAAAAGAAATCCGCCAATTCTTGGGTTTGGCAGGGTATTACAGAAGATTTATCAAAGACTTCTCCAAGATTGCGCAACCTCTCACTTCACTGACTCAGAAGGGTGTCATCTATCGTTGGGGTGATGCACAGGAGTCCGCATTTCAACACCTAAAAGATAGACTTTGTAGCGCGCCTATCCTCTCATTGCCTGAGGGCACAGACGATTTTGTAGTCTACTGCGACGCTTCCATCCAAGGACTTGGTTGCGTGTTGATGCAACGTGACAAGGTCATTGCCTACGCATCGCGCCAACTTAAAGTTCACAAAAGGAACTACACTACACACGACTTGGAACTGGGAGCAGTTGTTTTCGCACTTAAGATATGGAGACATTACCTGTACGGTACCAAGTGCACCATTTACACCGATCACAGGAGTCTCGAGCATATCTTCAAGCAAAAGGAGTTAAACATGCGTCAACGCCGATGGGTTGAGCTCTTGAATGACTATGAATGCGCAATCAAGTATCACCCGGGCAAAGCCAATGTTGTGGCCGACGCCCTTAGTCGAAAGGGTACCATACCTAGGCGTGTACGTGCTTTACAGCTTACCATCCAATCTAACCTTCCCGCTCAGATTCGCGATGCTCAGGTTGAAGCATTGAAAGCAGAGAACATCAGGGCTGAGTCCTTACGAGGATCGAGGCAACGGCTGGAAACAAAAGGAAGACGACACCTACTATATTAACGGACGCATCCGGATTCCACTTTATGGAGACCTACGGGGCGAGCTTGTGATGGATGAAGCACACAAGTCTCGTTATTCGGTACATCCTGGTTCGGATAAAATGTACCACGACCTCAAGACTACGTATTGGTGGCCTGGCATGAAAGCCCACATAGCAACCTACGTCAGTAAGTGCTTGACTTGTGAGAGAGTCAAGACTGAATATCAGAAACCATCAGGCCTACTTCAACAACCGGAGATCCCGAAATGGAAATGGGAGCAAATTTCCATGGATTTTGTTACTGGCCTGCCTAGATCTCAAACGCGGAAACGATACCATTTGGGTGATCGTAGATCGACTGACTAAGTCTGCATGCTTTCTGGCTATCAAAGAAACGGATAAGTTTTCTACTCTTGCAGACATTTACCTAAAGGAAGTGGTATCGAGGCACGGAGTGCCAACCTCCATCATATCTGATCGTGACGCGCGTTTTACTTCAGAACTGTGGCAAGCAATGCATAAGTCATTTGGCTAACGTTTAGATATGAGCACCGCTTATCACCCGCAGACGGATGGGCAATCTGAACGCACCATCCAAACCCTTGAAGACATGCTTAGGGCATGTGTAATCGATTTTGGTAATGGCTGGGAAAAGCACCTCCCGCTGGTGGAGTTTTCGTATAACGACAGCTACCACACCAGCATCCAAGCCGCTCCATTCGAGGCATTGTACGGACGCAAATGCCGATCACCTCTCTGTTGGGCAGAAGTTGGTGACAGCCAAATCACTGGCCCAGAACTTGTAGTAGATACAACCGAAAGAATTGCTCAGATACGACAGCGAATGGCGGCAGCTCGTGACCGTCAGAAAAGCTATGCTGATAAAGGAAGAAAACCACTCGAGTTCCAGGTTGGGGATCGAGTGCTACTCAAAGTCTCACCTTGGAAAGGTGTAGTCCGCTTTGGCAAGCGAGGCAAGCTCAATCCGCGTTATGTCAGACCGTTCGAAATCATCGTGAAAATTGGCAAGGTAGCCTACAGGTTGAATCTACCTGAAGAACTCAGCGGAGTTCACAATGTTTTCCACGTGTCAAATCTGAAGAAGTGTCTGTCAGATGAAACCCTCATAGTTCCTCTTAAGGAACTCACTATCGACGACCAGCTGCGATTCGTCGAGGAACCAGTAGAGATTACGGATCGAGATGTTAAGATCCTCAAGCATACCAGGATACCTCTGGTCCGAGTTCGTTGGAATGCTCGTCGTGGCCCAGAGTATACATGGGAACGAGAAGACCAAATGAAACTCAAGTATCCCTAACTGTTTAAGAAAAACGCAACCACTACTGAGGCTGAAGCTACTGCAGAATTTCGGGACGAAATTCCAAATCAACGGGGGGATGATGTGACACCCCAGGAAAATCTGGAAAACAACGCAACTTAACTAGCCTCCTCAGTAACCACGCGCTAAATTTCGGGACGAAATTCTCTTAACAGGGGGAGAATGTGACAACCCTCAAAATCCCATGTATTCCGTACAAATTATTAATGATAATTAAAGTGTCTGACGACTGTGTGGAATTACTTAACTGCTTTCTGATATCTGTGTTATGCTTACACGTATTTGTTAATATGCTAAGGAATATGCTAAGGAATATGCTAAGGAATATGCTAGGAATATGCTAGGAATATGCTAGGAATATGCTAAGGAATATGCTAGGAATATGCTAGGAATATGCTTGGAATATGCTAGGAATATGCTATATGGAAGATCTTATAAATACCACCATTCCACCAAGCTCTCTCTTCTCTCCCTCTCCTTTCCCTTGTTCGGCAACCACCTTCCACCATACTACCACCATCATCAAGCTCTTTTTCAATCATTCCTCATACATACAAAGGTGTAAGAGGTCCAACAACGAAGCTCGGTGCTCTCGGAAGTGGAAGGACCTCCTCCATTCGCTATTAACCACCACATTTCTTCACTCGAACTTCCCTAGCCTTGAGCTAGTGGTAAGAACTTAGATCCGTTCATTCTTTATGTTATTTTAGTGGTTAATAGATGTTAGAATGATAAAAAGTTAAGAAACTTTAAAGCTCATGAACAAGTCTTGAACATAATGTGTTAAGGTGTGGATAAAGAGAAGTTATGTGTGTAAATCATGTAGATCTTGTGTTATTATGATTATTGGTTGATTATTTGATGATTTGCTGATTAATATTAATATGTGATGTTGTTGCGGTCACTAAACTTGTTAACGGAATCATTCGAACACGATTTAGAAGGATAAACATTGAAAATCAGAATCTGTCCTGGTTTTACAGCCAACTTCAGTTGGCTGTAAACGGGTCATAAACTTAACGAAAAACCGATATTTTGAATCTAAAATATGTCATTATAAAATACGGTTCTAATGGCACCGGAATCGTAATTTTTGGACTCCGTTTACTATTTTTAAAGTGTTAATTTGTAACAGCAACTTAAGCTGAATTTTGACAGCAATAAATGGGTGTCGTACTTTCTGTCATAACCTGAGTTTTGTGATGAATCGGACCATGAAATTTGTACAGTAGATAACAACCTATGTATTTGTAATTACCCCACTAGAATTTCGTAAATCGGACTTACGATGAATTTTTAATAAATTGTTTCGTGGACTTTGGTCAGAAATACATAAATCTGAGTTCAGTCCCGAATATGAATTTTTATAAAATGTGGGTAATGAACTGGACCCCGATATTTTTACACAATAAAATATGGAATGTTTATGACATTCTATAAAAATTTGGGAATTTTTGGAATAATCTAACTATTTTATTTAAATGTCCGAAAACAGCCGGTTTTGAGTATTAATGCTGAATCGACATAAGTTGTGACTTGCGTGTCTAAATGTCGAGTATGCTATCTGTGAATGATTTGACATGTTATATATGTTATGTGCATTATCGTATGTTTGATTTTGAGTGGGGAATGGACGGGAAACTTAGATGGGCATAAACCGTTACAGTGATGCATGTTGTGTGATAGATACGTGTAGGAACTTTGTGTTCTATTTGAAAGCCACTAAATGACTAACTGGTAAATCATACTAGGACGCGATTGACCGACCCTGACTGTTAGCTATATTGAGAATCTAACCGAGCAAACCGAGGTGAGTTCACACACTTTCTAAGGCATGGGATTCCCGGTGGTTTGGGAATGGGTTAAAGAATTAAAACTAAATCTACATATCCTCCTTGGGTAGGATATGTACGGCCATCCTCCATAGATTGGATGCCATTATTAACCCTACGAATTCTCATAGTGCAGAATACGTACGTTGTGGTCCTCCTGGTGCAGGACAACAACCTTAAAACTAGCTAGACAAAACTCTATCATGAAGTCCCTCAATTTATATCGACTTAATCGCCGAGGCCAATGTCGAGCGGGTCATTAGTTAATAGCGCTATTAGGTTTAACAAACCTCACACCGTGCCGGTAGGACGGGCGTGTACTAATGGACTATGGCAGATTGTCAGTGATGATAGACACTGATATATGGCACAACTTATTTGCGTAGCAGTCGATATCATACCGTCTAGTAGTTCAAACGGGGAAAGCCCCCACTGATTATGAATATGGTTTGGGTAAAGAAAAGGAACTGGTTAAACATACTTTCAACTATGGGGTGACCCCCACGGCAAATAAGCCAACGAAAGTCAAACCACGTTTTCAGAAAAAACTTAAAACTAAACAACCAAAAGTGAACTCACTCAACTTTGTTGTTGACTCGTTGTTACATGCCTTACAGGTCGCTAAATGCTTGGAGCTTGCACGGGGAAGGAGTCGTTGTGGTGTACGGACTGTTATGTTCTGTGCTTAATGTTTAAATCCTTATGAACTTACTAAACTTGCGTTTTGAAACTTTAACCTATGAACTATGGACATATGCTTTTGAACTCACGTTTATGCTTTCGCTGTTTAAACCAAACAAGGTTAACTAGCTTTGGTCACCAATCGTATTATGTTTGGTTTTATTTACTTAATTGAGTTGTTCAATATGATTGGTGGCTTGATCCTGGTCACGTCACGCCTCCAAGCGGTGATACTCCGCATGGTGGATTTTGGGGGTGTGACAGTTTGGCATGTTAAGTTGTGTTCTCATGATCTACTTTTATAATGACTTCTTTTTCCCCGCGCAGTGACAGGTAATTATGTCGTTTTGAAAACATAAATAAATTCAATTCCCCATGTATTTGGCTTTTAATATAATAAATGTTAGTAATTATGTTTCTGTCGCTTCATTTTACTGTTTGCAGTTACTGTGTTTTGTTTCAGATTCATCTGTTCATGGCCGTAACATGTCCCATCTTTACGGCTGTAATTATGGTATTTAGATAAAGATGGCACTTTGTTTTATTCTATTGCACATTGTTTTAACCTTTTTTTATATTTATTATAATAGTACTTGTCCAAAATAATTTTATTATAGTTTGGGCGTTTTATGGCATGATGGCGTTTCACAAGCACTTGCCCGTTTGGCATTTTATTATATTTTTTATTAGAGAATTAACGTATTGTTGTTCTTAGCTGAAAATTACATAACAAACAACAAAAAAAGAAAAAAAAAACAAATAGAAGCAATTTATGATCCAAATCTTCACTGTCATCAGTCTCTTTCTTCTTTTGAAACTACAAGAACTGTCACAAGTAAATGGCGTTTTGGGTTTGGTGTGGTTTTTTCTTGTTTGTGTGTTGAAGTGGGTTTGTGGATGTTGGAGAACATTACTGAGTATCAAAGAAAAGATGTTTGCCCGTGTAGGTGGATGCTATTTGCCCGTCATCTTCATCATTATCATCGAGGCCAAAGTAGCATTTACACAAGGATCGGTCTCTTGTCCTCATCCAAACCTTCTTCAAGAACAAAGAAGACAAAATGACATATTGGTGTCATCAGTCTCTTTTTCTTGAAATTTGTCCATCTCATGTAGCAAAATCTTACTCCCCTCACCTAACAAACCATTCAGCGAAACTTCATGCAGAACATTACTGAGTATCAAAGAAAAGATGTTTGCCATCGTTGATTTCTCTAACTTTTGGCGTTTTACAGTGAGTGGTATTTAGGAACCATTGTGTTTTGTGTGCTTTTTTTTTTGTGTGATCAACGGAAGGTGTTGAGACGTTTCTATTTATAGGATGTTTTTGGTGCGTAGTTTAGGCGGGATATTATTATAACAATAAATGCAATTAACAATTATCCTGATGTAAGGCTTGGCGTTTATATATTATGGCGTTTTACATTTTATGGCGTTTTTGTAGGCTAAGACATTAACTAAAACACAGAAAAACTACACAGTAATAAAATTGACGTTTTGTATTTACTTGGCGTTTTATATTTCAATGGCGTTTTATGTAAGAAAGGATGTTTTACCTTTTTTTACCCTTAATGAAGTGCGTCCACGTAATAAAATTTATGTTATTTACGAAAATGCCACGCGCCAATCTAGTCCATAGATTGTTTTGATCGGACGATCCATAAGCGTTTTCCCTGTTCTCACACTTTTCACCGTTTTCCCTAAATCCTGATCATATATATATATAGGGTGGGGTTCGGCTACAAAGTCTAAATTTCCTAAAAAGTATAAAAAGTCATAAAATACTATAATTTTAGTCATAAAACACACCTAAAACCCATAAACAATAGAGTGAAGATGACTAAAACCCCATATTCAAACCATAATAGTCCATAAAAACTTCAAACACATTATCGTAGAACTATGAATATAAAAAACAACATCTTAATCAACATAAAACACCGTAATGTTTGTCATTCCATAATCGAAGTCTTATCATCCAAAACACAACACAAAACCTACATATATGATGTTTTAGTAATCTTCATTATGTTATTTGTGGGGTTTGGGTGTGTTTTATGGTTGACATTTTGGTGTTTATGACTTTTTACACTTTTTAGGAAATTTGGACTTTGTAGCCAACTCCTAGCACACACACACACACATACATACATACATACATACATACATACATACATACATACATACATACATACATACATACATACATACATACATACATACATACATACATACATACATACATACATACATACATACATACATACATACATACATACATACACATATATATATAGACTGATGATGTTAATTACTCTCATCTCAGTCACAGGGACTTTGTGTAATTAATTAATAGTTTAGTTTATTATCCTAAACCTAGCACCTAAAGGTACGATGATCAGAAGCATTGCCACAATAGTCACGTTGGTTGAATACGGGTGCCAAAAGGGAATACATTTTGATTCCAAGGGGGTGCAACAATTTGACAGTGTTGGTTCATTTAGTATAAATAGGGTTCATGTATTTGACGTTTGTACATCATCACACTTTATTAATAAATGAAAGATTATTGTTAGTCAAATTCTTGTTTCTCTATTTCTCAATTTCAAGTGCAAAGATCAATTGTGGGGCCAAGAGTGGTATGAGGGCCAAAGGCTTTTGAAGGGATCTTTTTGGTGGTCAAGGAAATCATAAGCATAAGAGGTCCCATAAGGCAATTATCGAAATTAGGGTTTCAATTGTTAAGATTGCTTTTTTTAATTCGAAGGATTGTGATCAGGTTTCGGTTCATAGGTGTGACGAACCAGGGTTTTGGAACAAAATCAGGGACTATTTTTGTTTTCGTTTGGAGTTCTACGAAGATTAGAATCAATTCGATAGTTTACGTGAATGAGAGGCAGTCGTAGGTGTTAACCGAATTCAAGAAATCAAGTTTTATCAAATACATGAATCAAGAAACAAAAACTTTGGATTATCTATTCCAAGTAGAATTTTAATTTTGTATTTATATTTATATTTATATTTATATTTGTATTGGTAGTATAGTTTAGAAACCAGAAAGTATATGGGGTTGTAAAATTACAATTTGTCAAAGTGAAAATCATTGGATCGGAAATCATGTCCGATACACCAGACTGTTCAGGTCAACAAATTGTAATTCACAAGGGTGTGGGATCACCGACTCACTACCAATGTTCGATTTTAAAACCAACAACTTATACGATATGGGCATTACTTATCAAAACCATACTAGAAGCAAATGGACTCTGGGAGATAATTGAACCCATAGAAGGAACACAAGCAGATGTGAGAAAGACAAAACAACGATTATATATCTGTTCTAGGCGATACCGGAAGATGTGTTTTTTGTAAGTGGCAAATTGCAAGACTGCAAGAGAGATTTAGAAAACGCTGAAGATAGGACACGTTGGTGTAGATCCGCTGCAGAAGCCGCGTTTGCAAATGCTCATGATGAAATTCGAGTTGTTGCAGATGAAAGAAGACAACATGATAGATGAGTTCACTACAAAGATTAACAATATTGTTACAAGGGCAAGTGAGTATTGCCGCAATAGTCATGTCGATGGAAGAAGGGCACCAAAAGGTAAGACATGTCGATTCCAAGGGGTTGCGACGATTTGATGGTGCTGATTCAATTAGTTTAAATAGGGTTCATGTATTCGATGTTTATACGTCGTCACATTATCAATTTTGATTGAAAGATTATTGTTCGCCAAATTCTTGTTTCTCTATTTCTCAATATCAAGCAGGGGCGGATCCACCTTATGGCGTGGGTGGGCAGTCACACCCCTTGAAAAAAAATTCGTGCTATTTTCCACGAAAAATCCCGACCGCATCCCTTGGAAAATTCCAACCGCACCTCTCGGAAAATTCGTCCACACCCCTTAGAAAAAATGTTATAAATTTATATAAAAAATTGTGAACACGGATTGAAACCCGACAATCAAGTTAGCCCACTAATCCCTTTAATTAAACATGTATTCATTCTTGTAACCAAACAGCAAGCCCAATAAGTTAATATCAATTCAAGCTCAACCCAAATACAACTTTAATTAAACAAAATCAGTCCACAAAACAACAAACCCAATTCGATGCCAGCACTGTGTGCGACTCCCGCTCTCCCTTTGCCTCTGTCAGCGACTTCGACACCTAGCCCTATTCGACTACTGCAAAATTCCGGCCACCAACAGCTTGTAATCACAAATATTAGACAGGTACATGTTTTGTTTTTGGTTATTTTGATGTTTATGTGATTTTGTTCAAAACTTAAGAGATAATAGGATGGGTTAAAAAGGTTTAATCTTTGTTGTGTTTTGAGGTATTTTTGGGTTGTTCTAGTCTTTATAGGATGGATTTGTTTGTCACACCCCAACCGATGGCGGAAACATCGGGGCGAGGCACTGAGCGAAACAGATTGTCCAAGAGAATCCATAACAACTATAATTACCGAATATTTAACGTTATGTCCCATACCATAACATATCAAATAAAACAATTATTACAGACATAGTGTTCTCAAAGACATAAATTGTTCCGACAACTCATAAATTATTTAATTTGTTTCTTAACCCCCTAGCTCGATTCCACAGAAATTCAGCAATCATTGCAAGCATCCTAAACACCTGTCACATACGTTAAAATAGGTCAATACACATAGTGTAAAGGTGAGCATACAAGTTTAATAGTATAATAGTAGCGAAAAGAGGTTTACGCATAACTAGCATGTAACATGTAGATATGTGATGCTAGCTGGTTATCGACTATGAAATATGCATAGACATGACTGCGAGTTGTAGAATGCGCAACACATATCACCACTGTGACACGTGAGGTAATACCCTTAACAACCCCTGTCGACGACAGGTGCTGAGTCCAAACTATAGTACTATCGTTGCTAAGGTCTCAGGCAACAATCACTGTGTAAACATAACATACAAGCATTCATCGAATAACACGTATAACATGCAGAACGTTTAGCGTATTAAAAGTAGTTGCATTGTGTGTCGATGTAATTTTGATATAAGTAACGTATGTAACACCTAAAAGTGCGTTAAGCAAAAAGGGATCGAGTATACTCACAGTTCGTGTTTAAATAAATAAATAAACACAAGCTTGGATTGAAGGGAGCCCTTGAGGGATTAGCCTAATCAGATAACGACAGTATAAGCATTGAAGAGTGCGTTAAACGGTGTCGAGTGGGTCGAGTGACGAATGGTGGTTCGGTCGGATGACCGTTCGGACGGATGGTCATCCGGACGGATGACCATTCGTTCAGATAGTCATTCGTTTGGAAAGGATGTGTTTGTGTATTGCTTGAACTTTGAAGTTTTCGTTGTAGCATTTTTAAAAGATGAGAAGTATCTCTATTGGTCCAGCCATCCGGTCGGATGGTCATCCGGACGGATGGCCGTTTGATCGGATGGTGAATCGCTTGAGTGGTAGTTACAAAGAATTATTCCTTCGTCTGGATAGTCATTTGATCGGATGGTCATCCGATTGGATGACTATTCATTTGGGGCTGATATTCCTTGAAGTTTTTGCAAAATAATTTAAGTGTTTGAAAATCACAAGTCACCTGTCGAATCGTCGTTCGATCAGATGGTGATCCGATCGGACGGCGATTCGTTCGGGTAACCTGTTCGTTTGGGAACTTGTAAAAATCAGTTAAGTTTAGAAAGTTTGCGGTTTGAACCGAGACGGTATGACAACGTCTCAAACAACGGAAGCCACATCGAGTCCAAGTCCTCCGATCAGATGGGAATCACCCCGTACGATCAGTAGCTGTTCTTGACGAAACTTCATGTTCAACCCGTGAATCCGGTTGTCTCTCCGATAGTAATCCGTTCTCAAACCGGCACTTCACTAGAGAATGAGTAGAAGGCCTAAACGAGCTCAGATTCTATCGGTTTTTGAGTAAAAAGTTAAGAATATTGAAGAAAAGTTTGAAACATTTGAAAAATGTTTAGGTTTAGGTGAAACCAGTGTTTAAACATTGTAGAAATCGGTTAGATTCGGTCCGTTCTTGCTGGAATGAAGTCATTCTCCGAAGTTCATACAAACCCGTGATGACGTCATCATTGAGCAACCCGAAATCAGGTGATTTCATGGTCAAAAGTTGTGATTTGTGGGTGAAATCGATGAGGAAGTGTGTGTAGATCAAGGAAGTACAATATTTGAGATGAAAACTTACAAGAATCGCGAGGAATCGAGATAAAAGTGGCCTGAGAGTGCGTAGGTCAGAGGAGAGCTGTCACATCATGTGAACAGTGATGTGACTGCTGAGTATTTGTAGGGGAAGGAGAAGAGGCGGGTTTTCACACTATTGTTTCGTGCGTTGAGCATTGCGATGCGTTTGAGCGAGTGTCGAATAAGCGATGCGATAGTTTTAAATAATAGTTACACAAATAACATAACTAACATACAATAACATAAGAAATCTTGTGTTTCCAGTTCATGATGAGATTGCGTTGCGATAGAGTTGCGATTGCGTTTTCGAATGACACCTTTAACATAAATAAACATGCACAAGTAACACATAATTTCACACACCCATAAAACAATATCCAGAACTGCGATTCAAGTTGCGATGCGATAGCGATGAGATTAGCGTTAAGTAGATTAGCGTTTAATTGCGTTTATCGCATTGTTACTTCATATATTACAAATTGTCAAACAAACATAGCGTAACTAACATACATCGGTTATCGAGTCAGAGAGTACAAGTAATAATTAAGCAAGGAATAACAGATCTGGTTAGCAATCTTTTCTTCCTTTGACTTTGACTTTGACTTTGACTTGTACTTTGACTTTAAAAGGTCGGGTTGTTACAGCCTCCCCTACTTTAGGGAATTTCGTCCCGAAATTAAGGTGCAGGCATAACGAATAGCTGTGGATACTTAGCCTTTATGTCACTTTCGAGTTCCCAGGTGAACTCGGCACCGCGTTTGCCTTCCCAGCGAACCTTCACTATGGGAATGCGTGAGCGTCGGAGCTTCTTGGTTTCTCGGTCCATGATCTCGACTGGCTTTTCCACGAAGTGTAATGTTTCATCCACTTGTATATCCTCAAGTTGTACATGTAGATTCTGCTCGGCTAGACACTTTTTGAGGTTCGAAACATGGAAAGTCGGGTGGACGTTGCTAAGTTCCTCCGGTAGTTCGAGTCTGTAGGCCACTTTGCCAATTCTTTCCAGAATTTTAAAGGGTCCAACATATCGAGGCACGAGCTTTCCTTTCTTGCCGAATCTGATCACCCCCTTCCAAGGTGAAACCTTTAGGAGTACGTGATCGCCAACGTCAAATTCAAGGGACTTGCGGTGTCTATCGGCGTAAATCTTCTGACGACTCCAAGCTTTCAACAGATTGTCTCGTATTTGGAGGATTTTGTCAGTCGTTTCTTGCAACAGCTCAGGACCGGTAATTTGCGCATCTCCGATTTCGTGCCATACAATAGGCGATCGACATTTTCTTCCATACAAAGCCTCAAATGGTGCCATTTGAATGCTAGAATTATAACACTGTTATTATACAAGAATTCGACCAAAGCTAAGTGCGCGTCCTAATTAACACCGAAATCTATGACACACGAGCGAAGCATGTCTTCAAGGGTGCGAATCGTGCGTTCAGTCTGACCGTCGGTTTGGGGATGAAAAACGGTACTTAGATTAAGAGTAGTACCGAGAGCAGATTGAAACGTTTCCCAGAGGCGCGAGGTAAACCGACCATCGCGGTCAGAGATGATATCACGAGGCGTCCCGTGTCGACAAATGATTTCGTCGGTGTAGATCCGTGCTAATCGTTCTACCTTAAAGTCTTCTCGTATCGGCAGAAAATGAGCAGATTTTGTAAGACTATCAACGATAACCCAGATGCTATCGTGACCTGATGGCGTACACGGAAGTTTCGTTATGAAGTCCATAGCTATACTCTCTCATTTCCACATAGGGATCTCGGGTTGCACGAGTAAGCCTGAGGGTCTTTGTTGCTCAGCCTTGACTTTCGAACAAGTCAGGCACTTTGAAACATAGATAGCGATATCCTTCTTCATTCCAGGCCACCAATACCGAAGACGAAGGTCATGGTACATTTTGTCGGCACCTGGATGAATGGAATATCGAGACTTGTGAGCTTCAGTCAACAATATCTCCCGAAGGTTATTGCGACTTGGAATCCAGATGCGATCGAGATAGTAATAGATACCATTCCATTTGGTGACAAGTTGGGATTCAGCACTATACTTCTTCATTTCCTCTCGCAAGGTATTCTCAATGAAACAGGCGTGCTGAGCGTCACGTGTGACAACTGGCACAAAACTGGTAATTTTCGTACAATTTAATTAATACTTAATGAATGCAATTATGTACTTAAATGTCAACATTGTTTGATTACATGATATACTTGTGAATTCATGCACGTTTTATACTACAAAAACTGCTTTATGCATTAATGATAGCGTTGCGTTAGAAATACTAGTAAACTCACCGGTAAGACACATCGTGTCAACAATTCTACAGAAAGCAGTCAGACATTAGAATTGGGCCTAGGTGTAGGTCCAACGTCTAAAATGCATTGAAACCCAAGAGTATATACAAGGGTTAACATATAGACTTTCCGGAAGCTAAAATACGCACTAAAAAGCACCAGAAACACACTTTAAATGCAGAATTCTGCACAAATCAGCTATAATCAGCTTTTTAACACATAAATATCATGCATAATTCATGTTTTATTTTCCAGAATACCCTCCTAAGTGTTGGAAATTAAAAGGGTCACAAAAGGATACTTAAAGGACACTAAACGGTGCAATTTAGCACTTTAATGAACCGGTATTTAACCGAACAACCGGACATTACCCGGAACATCAAAATATTACTAGAAGCATTGTTTTAATGTTTCTGAACTAGTTATGGTCCCCGAACACCATAACACCCCTTATACCATAATAACACATCAAGTCCCTAAACTTTACACTTGAAACTTAACCTATTTATGTAGTTAGTAAATTAAAATTACACTTTAACCCCCCCCCCCTATATAGTGGACGGTCACAATGGGGTGACCCCACCACAATCTTGCAAAGATCCTACAAAATCCATCTTGATCTTGCTTGGATTCATTTTGATTCCACATGATCTTGTAAGATATTCTATGATCTTGTAAAGATATCATGAAAGATCTTGTATGCACTATATATATAACCATCCTCACTTCATCTTCTTCACACCACAACCTTCTCCTCTCCTCCCCTTATTCTCGGCTCACCCACACTGTCACACCCCCAAAATACCACCTAGGGAGTGTCCCTGCTAGGCGTGTGACAAACCAATAACGAGCCACCAATCATATTGAACTCATAATAAGTTTGTAAATAAAATACCAATCATTAAAGAATTGTACCAATAATAAGTTTAGTAAATCCCAACAAGTTCAGCGGAAGCAAAATAGATAACTAAAGTTAAAAAGTATCAAAACCAAGTTACAATATCAAGAACCATCTCAAGAATCTCTTTTGTCGACCCATGACCACTCCAGCTACCTCAGACAACAAGTTCCTCCATCCAAAATACCTAACGACCTACGAGCATGCAACAAGTGTATCCGAAAAAGCTGGCGAGTTCACAGTTTTAATAAAACGTTAGTTACCAAGAATTTAGTCCAGATTGTTTAACAATTACGAAAGCAATGTTGATAATATCTCGATACTGAACAAGACGGCTCCTGATGTATGTTTTGCCCGTTCCCCAGTGCTCCTATCAAAGCACTGGGCCCGACTGGGTCATTAGTTCACACCCGCCCTCTCTCAGGAACGGGGTGAGGGTGCCAAACCTAAGTAGCGCTACCAACTAATACCCCGCTACCACCCCCGATAGCAAAATATGGGACTTAAGAGATAGAGAGTGAGAATATTATCCAACATCACAGTTTTACCCAAAAGACTTATCCCTCCCCGGGATACCCACTGACTGTCCCAACCACCGGAACGCATGCTCAAAAGTAGTGAACTCACCTTAGAGTGCTCGGTAGGATTATCTACAAGTCTACCAGTTGATCAAGTATGTCCTAAAGGAGTTACCGATAACAGTCAGTCATACTCGTATGTAAATCACAGTTTTCGTATTCAACAAGTTCACATAATGCTCGATAATCATTCAAAACATAAGTAATCACGTATCGCAACACATAACCAACTAACAACACTTGACCGTTCGTTGAGTTATTCAATTGAGATGCGGCCCACTGGACTATACCGGTATAAGTATATATGCGATTGGGCCCTTGATCGTTCATAGAATTGGGCTTGCAACTAAACCAAATAAGACACAATTCACATGCAACCCAATACATTACTAACCCAATGGGTTGGTTTACTGTGTGCAGTGGCCCAAACTTCGCAGCCCAAATCCAACGAACCAGCTTAAGTGTGCTTGTGTGTGTTCAATGTGATATGCGGCCAAAATCCTCAATCCTTGAATATGAATAACCAACCTAATCGAACAACTTTCTGTATAGGTATCTATTCCCTATTCTGATTACTCATTACCAACCCACAGCCACATATGTATAACATCTACTCTTTTAATTCCAGCTCATATTCCAACTAAGTTAAGTACATATCATTCACATTTATCAATTTCATTACATAGTTTTCTTCTAAACCCCCTGATCAAAATTGTGCACGCAACAACTTTATTATTAATATGGTTTCTACCGTCTAGTGATAGTTTCATGAACTTCCAATACATAATCAATTCATACACGTGAGTTAACAACATTGCATCTTATTAACCGGCTAATATATATAACATAAATCAACAAGCATGTCCTCGGCCAGGTGTGTCAACCATCGACTCAAATTAACAGGCAATCATCATACACCAGTTCGACTAATTAGTATCAGGTCACAAGTAATCACAATTAGACACAATCATACTTCGACTATCAAGAACATTACACCAAATAACAATCAAAGACAATTCTACACATATAGTTCACGTACCAATTGAATGTAGAGACACAAGAATTGATGCTTTGCTAATGATATGCTTCAAGGAATGCCTACTGCCGTCTGATGCTTTGCTAATGATAAACTAGAGGGTACCTAGGGTTTGTAACTGCTTGTGCATTCATTTACATTCTACGTAACAACAATTAGTGGAAGTGGGCTTGACTTGTCTTGGGTTTGCGAAGTTGGTCCCCCAATCTAAGATGCGGCCCAAAGGTGAATAGGTAGTCCATATTAGTTTCGGGTGTGTGTTTATGGGCTCACTTCAGCCGGTGTGTGAACATGTGAAGATGCAGCCCAAATAGAAACTAAGGTCCAAACGTACAAAGCAATGATTTTCATTTACGTTAAAGTCGAACAGTAACAAATAGCGAGTATTCACCGTAATAACTTGTGTGATAAAACGTAGTGCAATAGGAATAATACTAGACTTAAAAGTTACGAGATTAGACGATACTAACCTTGAAAGTTCGGGTGTCACATCATCCCCAACTTGAAAGAAATTTCGTCCCGAAATTTGACAAGCAATCACAAGGAAGTGAAGTGGTAAATCAAGATTGTTGCGGATTTTGCTCAGGTGCCACATGATCCCCAACTTGAAGAGGAATTTCGTCCTGAAATTTGCCAGCTTTACCAGATTTAGACTTGTCTTCAGGGAAAAGTTGAGGGTATTTAAGCTTCATCTGATCCTCACGCTCCCACGTGAACTCCGATCCACATCTTGAGTTCCAACGAACTCTTACAATCGGAATACGACTATATTTACGCACCTTGACCTCTCGGTCCATGATTTCATTAGGTTCCTCGACAAACTGCAACTTGTCGTCAATCTTCAGCTCTTGAAATGGCACCACCAGTGTCTCATCGGATAGACATTTCTTCAACTGCAAAACGTGGAAGACATCGGGAACATTACCCAACTCAGCAGGCAACTCAAGTTTGTAAGCGACTTTACTGATCCGCTCCAGGATTCTAAATGGCCCAACGTAATGTGGATTAAGCTTGCCACGTTTCCCAAAACGCACCACACCCTTCCAGGGTGAGACTTTCAACATGACACGATCATTAACTTCGAACTCCAAAGGCTTTCTACGCTTGTCAGCGTAGCTTTTCTGACGATCACGTGCTGCTGCCATACGATTCCTGATCTAAACAATCTCTTCTGAAGTTTCAAGTACAAGCTCAGGACCTGTGATCTGGCTGTCACCAACCTCAGCCCAACAGAGAGGAGAACGACATTTCCGCCCGTACAATGCTTCAAACAGAGCTGCCTGAATACTAGTGTGGTAGCTGTTGTTGTAGGAGAACTCTATCAATGGAAAATGTTTCTCCCACCCTTTCCCAAAGTCAATCACACATGCTCGCAGCATGTCTTCAAGTGTCTGAATGGTGCGCTCGCTCTGACCATCCGTCTGTGGGTGATAAGCGGTACTCATGTCGAGTTGTGAACCGAACGATTTATGCATTGACTGCCATAATTCAGAAGTGAAACGCGGATCTCGATCTGAGATGATAGAAGTTGGCACCCCGTGTCTAGAAACCACCTCCTTAAAATAAACTGCTGCAAGCTGTGAAAACTTATTTGTTTCCTTGATTGCCAGAAAATGCGCTGACTTCGTGAGATGGTCAACAATCACCCAAATAGTATCGTTTCCAGCCTGAGTCCTCGGTAACCCTGTAACGAAATCCATGGCGATCTGCTCCCACTTCCACGTGGGTATCTCTGGCTGCTGAAGTAGGCCCGAGGGTTTCTGATGCTCTGCTTTGACTTTGGCACAGGTCAAACACTTACTCACGTATGTCGCAATGTGGGCCTTCATCTTTAGCCACCAATACATAACCCTGAGATCCTGATACATCTTGTCTGAGCCCGGGTGAACAGAATACCGAGACTTGTGCACTTCATCCATCACAAGTTCTCAAAGATTACCATACAAAGGAACCCATATCCGCTCCATGAAATAATAAATGCCGTCAGACCTCACCACAAGTCGTTTTTCCATGCCCCACAAGTACTCGGCCTCGATGTTCTCTTCCTTCAAGGCCTCGATCTGAGCGGAACGAATCTGAGCAGGTAAACCAGAATGAATAGTAAGCTGTAGAGCACGAACGCACTTAGGCTTCGTCTCCTTTCGGCTAAGTGCATCAGCCACAACATTAGCTTTCCCCGGATGATACTTGATTGCACACTCATAATCGTTCAGAAGCTCTATCCAACGACGTTGCCGCATATTCAATTCCTTCTGATCGAAGATATGCTGGAGACTCCTGTGATCGGTGTAAATAGTACATTTGGTACCGTACAGATAATGTCTCCAAATCTTCAACGCAAATACCACAGCCCCTAACTCCAGGTCGTGAGTCGTATAATTCTTCTCGTGTACCTTCAACTGACGAGAGGCATAAGCTATCACCTTCTCGCGTTGCATCAACACGCAACCGAGACCCTGAATCGAAGCATCACAATAAACCACAAAATCCTCGGTACCCTCAGGTAGAGATAAAATCGGCGCGCTACATAATTTCTGCTTCAATATTTGGAAAGCATCCTCCTGTTTCGTTCCCCAAGAATAAACAACGTTCTTCTGTGTCAAGGAGGTAAGAGGTTGAGCGATCTTCGAGAAATCCTGAATAAACCGTCGATAGTACCCTGCACGACCCAGGAATTGTCGCACCTCTGAAGGATTCTTCGGTGCCGCCCAATTCCTAATAGCATCGATATTGGCAGGATCCACATGTATCCCCAACTCGTTAACAATATGCCCAAGAAAGTGTACCTCCCGAATCCAGAAATCACACTTAGAAAACTTCGCGTAAAGCTGCTACTTCCTCAGGAGTTCCAAGATAAGACGCAGATGCCGCTCGTGGTCCTCCTTGCTCTTGGATTAGATCAAAATGTCATCGATGAAAACAATAACAAAGTCGTCATGATATGGCTTGCACACACGGTTCATGAGATCCATGAAGACCGCTGGTGTGTTGGTCAACCCAAACGACATAACCAAAAACTCATAGTGGCCATACCGTGTCCGAAAAGCCGTTCTGGGAACATCCTCCTCTCTAACTCATACCTGATGATAACCCTACCTTAAGTCGATCTTGGAATAAAAACTTGACCCTTGCAGCTGGTCAAACAGGTCGTCGATACATGGCAAAGGATAACGGTTCTTGACCATCACCTTGTTGAGCTCGCGATAGTCTATACACATCCGAAAGGACCCATCCTTTTTCTTCACAAACAGAACTGGGGCCCCCATGGTGAAGAGCTAGGTCGGATAAAACCTCTATCCAACAGCTCTTGGAGTTGATTCGAAAACTCCTGTAACCCTCCTGGCGCAAGACGATAAGGAGCACGAGCAATCGGGGCTGTTCCTGGCGCAAGTTCAATCTGAAATTCCACCTGACGGTGTGGAGGTAAACCAGGAAGTTCTTCAGGGAATACATCAGGGAATTCACGAACTACTGGAAGATCCTCGATCCTCCTCTCATCAGACTGCGAATCAGTAACAAGAGCTAAGATAGCAGGGTAGCCCTTACGTAGACATTTCTAAGCCTTCATTGCCGAAATAATGCTCACTGTGGCTCCACTACGATGACCCTGAACCGATAAAGATTCTCCACTAGGGGGAGGAACACGCACGATTTTCTCCTTGCAGAGAATTTCCGCCTGATGTATGGACAACCAGTCCATGCCGATAACCACATCAAAACTTCCAAGAGTAATAGGGAGTAGATCAACGTCGAACACTTGAGCCATGAGATCGAGTTTGCACCCAACAAGAACGTGTGAAGCTTCAATTGTTTTACCATCCACTATCTCTACTATGTGTTTAGTTACAAGTGGTGTAGGACTCAACCCTAACTGACGACTGAATCCCAATGATACATAACTCCAATCGGCACCAGAGTCAAATAAAATAGAAGCAAATATACCATTTACTGAAAACGTACCAGTCACTACGTTGCTATCATTCCGAGTCTCCCCAGCTCCAATAGTAAACACGCGCCCACGCGCACCGTTTCTCCCGTTGTTCCCATTGTTATTCCCATTGTTGTTGTTATTACCCGCATTCTGATTCAACTGAGGGCAATCTCGCCTGAAATGACCCTCGTCACCACACTGAATGCAACTCTTGCGATTACGCTGATTCTACTGAGGTTGCTGTCTGTCATGTTGCTGTGGCTGCTGCTGCTGTCTCGGAAGTGAACCCTACAATCTTTGGCCATATGCCCCGCTTTGTTTCACCTGTGACATACTCGAGTACACTGCCCCCGATGGTGATAGTTGCACTTACTGTACTTTGGTAGTTTTCCCGCATAAGAACCCTGACCTAAACTGGTTGAAACTACGATTGCTGCCAGTGTCCGGCCTTTTCTGTGACTCCACTGAATTGGACACCTTGTCCATATTGTTCCACTTGCGCTTGCTGTTAGTGGCGGGAGTAGTAGCCGTAGTAGCGGCAGCAGTAGTAGTAGCAGTAGAAACACGCGGTGGTAGCGACCCGCTCTCCACCTCCTGATCGGTGATCTTGCGAGCCAAACGGACAATCTGAGTCAAGTCGTTGAGGTTTGCTGCAGTAACAAAACCCTTCACTCGTGAAGGTAATCCCTTGATGAACAATTCAATTCTTCGATGCGGAGGTCGGGACAAATTCGGGCACATAATAGCCAACTCATGAGACCGCTTCACGTATGCTTCAATCTCGGATCCCACCATCTTCAGATCATAATACTCATTTTCTAGTTTCTTTATCTCATCGCGAGGACAATACTCCTCCCTGATCAACTCCATAAAGTTGTCCCAAGTAGTGGCGTTCGCCGCCTCGATGCCCAACAGCTGAACCTGGGCATTCCACCATGTCAGGGCACCATCCTCGAGCGTGCCCGTAGCATACTTCACTCGGTCCCCAACAGGACAGTTACACATCGCGAATACGGACTCCGCTTTTTCGAACCAACGCAGGAGTCCTACAGCCCTTTCAGTCCCACTGAAGGTCTGCGGCTTACAATCCATAAAGGTTTTAAATGTGCAAACAGGTGGATGGTGCGGATTCTGCTGCACCGGTTGACCTATTAACGAAAGGACATATAACAAACAAGTAAGACTCAAGCATACGACACAAAGAATAAGAGTGTTTGGTACACATCGTACGAGGCTGATAAGCCGCTAAGGCTTCAGCCATGCGAGTGTTGATTAAATCGGTTAACTCAGCTTGAGTCATAGCAATATGGCCACGTCCACCTCCGTGACCTCCACCACATCCACCACGTCCACTCATGACTCTATATATAAGAAGATGAAGGATTTAAAATGCAAGTTCAAGTAGGAGTCAAGCATCACTATAATCTCCACAAGTTTCTGAGTTCTAACATAACATCAACCAACAGAGCAGAACCCTTTTCACACTTGTCAAGTTTCACTGGGACTCACATGCACCCCACCTTATTATTATGTGTGCACCCATAATAATAACCCAGTTTGCATGTTTGTCTCAATTCCTCCTAACTTGTGTTAAAAGGTTTCCCCGAATTCATGCAACAAGACAAATGACATCACAACATAGATCATGCAAGTTCTAGGAGTGTCACACATAACATGGGATGTTAACATATAAGTTCATACTGTAGTGCCAAGTGTGTATTCATGTGTGGTGTTGTCTATAAGCAAATGTGACACCTGTGTCACTTTAACCATCATACAAATACCAAACCAATGAAATATTGTTTTTCATACTTGGGATTTGTATAAATATGTGTATCATTTGCACTTATCAATTCTTGTTTGATTTCGAGCCTTAAATCGCTTTCTGGAAGGTTATACGCGATCTAATGCGTAAATATAACAGTTTAATGCAACAAACACTCCAAAATAGTGAAATAGGCTTAACATACCTTAAATAACCTTTACATAACTTAGAAATAAGTTTTGGAAGGTTTGGTGTGGCGAAATCAAGTTTATTCAATCACAGGGACCATTTGCGTCAACTTGCAAAAGTTTGCCATTTCGTAAGGCAACATACAGTCCGGAACATGATCATAAGCTAAACATACCATAAATAACCTAAACATATCTTATAAATAAGCTTTGAGTGGTTCGGTGTGTGAAAATATGCTTATTTGATCTTACAGGGACTAAAAGTGTCAAAAACGGCGTAAGTTTGTATTTTCGGGCATATCTTACGTTCTGACCACATCTGGACATCCAAAATGTTTGTACGCACTAAAATATTTTTATTTTAGTGATCAGCATGCAAAAATTCCATTCGTCGCTTAATTTGGTTCGTTTTCGCGTTCGTTTGAGTTTCGTCGTAATTTAACGAACAACGCGACCGTACGACCAAACGAGCTGACATCCGAGATGTTTTTGAGCACATTTTGAGTCCTCTAAACTTTAGTGACCTTGTAGAGCCTTGAAAATGGCTTAACGAGGGTCAAAAGGGGCTGAAATGAGCTTAATACAAGTGCAGGGGCCTGAACTGTAATTAATTGAAATTGTTGCTGATCTGGGAAGGCCAGGCGGGCCGCGTGACCCCTCCCCCATACCTTACGCGGGCCGTGTGAGGTGCCCAGCAACAGAAAACGTGTTTTTTGAGCAGATCAACTGTTTCCTTGTATTTTCTTGCAACTTTCTTGTGTAGTAACCAAGTTTAAGTGTCCCCCAAGTCCCTCAATCATGTCCTAACATGTGTAGGGCTGGGATCATTGCTTGATCACCACACAAAATGATCTTGATGGCTCTTGATTCCTATAAATAGCCATGCCATTTCCTCATTTCAGCTCACACTTGATCTAAAACTCTCTAAGTTGATGTTTTATAACTTCATACCTGAGAGTTTATAAGATCAAGTTCAAGCAAGGACCTTTTGTAAGCATTCCTTCATTCTTTTATTGCTTACTAGTTTAAAAAGTCAAACAGTTTGACTTTCAGTTTGACCAGTCAATTGGTCAAGTCAAAGTTCAATTGAACTTTGCAACGTGATTGTAATCACAATGGTTATAATCCTTAGCGATTATACCTACTGATTACCACGTTAACTAGGCGTAGTGACGAGTCAAAGTTTCGGTCAAAATGCGTTTTAGCACGCATTTTGCAACAGAACTATTTTCGGGTATCAAAACCCATTGTTTTGATACCAAATCAGTTTTCTAAATTAGTTAAACATGTTTTGACATGTTTAACTCGTCACTATTAGTTTGGTGCTTGTTTAGGGTCGTAAGTTAAGCGGTCTAAACAACCGCTTAGACTTTCGAACCCGACCCGTTTGGTCAATCATTAGGATCCAACCAAGCTTGCTTAGTGATCATAGTTGCATAGGGAATAACCCCTGAGGTTATAACTTATGATCACATAGGATTGGTTAGCTATTCGTTAATTGGTTTACATGCCCATAGGAAATGACCAAAATGCCCTTTTGTAGCATAAATCCGTAATGTGCATATGTGAACATATTTTTGACATCTAATCTGAATTAGTAACGTGTTAGGGTATAATTGGGCATGTAAGACTTGGCATAGCTCATAGATAACCATCCGAACATAGTTTTGCGCAAACGACACATTATAGTAGCTTATACTACCATAATGGGTCGAAACGGGTCAAAAGCACTTAGGTAGACTTCCAAATCAGAATGTTAGCTCTATTAAATCATACCATATGAGTTCAATTACTCATTTGATTTATAGAACATCATTCTATCCTATCTCCCGATTTAGGAGCCGTTTATTAACATAGTTACCTATATTAGGTGCCATTTGATTCCGTACCCCCTCTAGCTTCGCTTGGTTGTTATTCAAGACATCTAAGCACTCTCAAGTGAGTACATAGTTCCCTCTTTTACTGTTTTCAATGTTTTGGGGTGAACCATGTGTACCTATTTGTTATGTTCACGATTTCAAAGTATAAATTGATTATACATATTAGCACTCATCTTTTGACAAACTGAATGATTATTTATGGTTTAAACACTGATTTTTCAAAGATGATAAAATTAATTGTTGGATAGTACATATTTTGTTCACCAGACCGATTGGTAGTATGATATAGCGCTATAGGGTTTGACACCCCATTCCTGTTGTCATGGAATGCCTGAAACCAATTTGTTTCTCCATCCAAATAGGGATTGCCTTTGTGGTATCCCTATAGTCTCAAAGGTGTATTTTGATGCACTAGGTCTGATTGAATTCTTAAATCACACTTTTATTGTATATTTTATTATACTCCCAAGAGTATAGTTTGATATACTCTCATGTGTGATATTTTACAAAACAACATATATTTTGTTAACTACCAAAACATATTTTAAATATGTTATTTATTCAACCAAAACATAGTTTAATATGTTATTCATAAATCCAAAGTATACTTTTGATATACTATCAAAAACGACTATTTTGACTACCAAAGTATATTTAATATACTATTTGATCAACGATTTTGGAACCGAAATATATTTTGATATATTACCTAATCGACTTTCTCAAACCAAAGTATATTTTTATATATACTACAGACATTTTTTTAAAACATTATTTTATAAACTCATTTTACTTGATTGTTTATTTATGCATCATTCTTTTATATCATCAAATTTCTCATAAATTTTCACCTAATTTTTATAAAGAAAATATTTTTAGGTTCATAACTACTTTTTGTTAAAACATTCTTTTAAACTTATAAGTCATGAATCATGCATAAACAAAACCTATGTATCTCACAGGCATTTTTATGTTGAAGTACCTATTTTTACACATGTTTCAGGTACTGCTTTGTGATGATTGTTGATACATGCTATACATAGGATGGACTCGTGCCTTAGCGACTTTAAAACTTGAAAGATAATAATTGTATTTATTTGATTTGTAATAAACAATGAGTTCAATATTTCAATAAAACGAAATTATTTAATCCATGGTTGTGAAACAATGATTCTGTTACAACACTCCCCGACGTTTCCGCCACGTATTGTTGTTTTACGTGGTCGGGGTGTGACAGCAAACCCTATGGATACTATGCAATAGTAAACAAAAAAACGAACCTTGCAGTCTGGAGCTGAGTGTCATGGTCGATTTCGGATCTGTTCGGTTATAGTCTGGTTTTATAAAAACGTTTTAAAACCAAGTTCACTATAACCAGTGGCTTTGATACCAAACTGTCACACCCCCAAAATACCACCTAGGGAGTGTCCCTGCTAGGCGTGTGATAAACCAATAACGAACCACCAATCATATTGAACTCATAATAAGTTTGTAAATAAAATACCAATCATTAAAGAATTGTACCAATAATAAGTTTAGTAAATCCCAACAAGTTCAGCGGAAGCAAAATAGATAACTAAAGTTAAACAGTATCGAAACCAAGTTACAATATCAAGAACCATCTCAAGAATCTCTTCTGTCGACCCATGACCACTCCAGCTACCTCAGACAACAAGTTCCTCCATCCAAAATACCTAACGACCTACGAGCATGCAACAAGTGTATCCGACAAAGCTGGCGAGTTCACAGTTTTAATAAAACGTTAGTTACCGAGTATTTAGTCCAGATTGTTTAACAATTACGAAAGCAATGTTGATAATATCTCGATACTGAACAAGACGGTTCCTGATGTATGTTTTGCCCGTTCCCCAGTGCTCCTATCAAAGCACTGGGCCCGACTGGGTCATTAGTTCACACCCGCCCTCTCTCAGGAACGGGGTAAGGGTGCCAAACCTAAGTAGCGCTACCAACTAATACCCCGCTACCACCCCTGATAGCAAAAGATGGGACTTAAGAGATAGAGAGTGAGAATATTATCCAACATCACAGTTTTACCCAAAAGACTTATCCCTCCCCGGGATACCCACTGACTGTCCCAACCACCGGAACGCATGCTCAAAAGTAGTGAACTCACCTTAGAGTGCTCGGTAGGATTATCTACAAGTCTACCAGTTGATCAAGTATGTCCTAAAGGAGTTACCGATAACAATCAGTCATACTCGTATGTAAATCACAGTTTTCGTATTCAACAAGTTCACATAATGCTCGATAATCATTCAAAACACAAGTAATCACGTATCACAACACATAACCAACTAACAACACTTGACCGTTCGTTGCGTTATTCAATTGAGATGCGGCCCACTGGACTATACCGGTATAAGTATATATGCGATTGGGCCCTTGATCGTTCATAGAATTGGGCTTGCAACTAAACCAAATAAGACACAATTCACAAGCAACCCAATACATTACCAACCCAATCGGTTGGTTTACTATGTGCAGCGGCCCAAACTTCGTAGCCCAAATCCAATGAACCAGCTTAAGTGTGCTTGTGTGTGTTCAATGTGATATGCGGCCCAAATCCTCAATCCTTGAATATGAATAACCAACCTAATCAAACAACTTTCTGTATAGGTATCTATTACCTATTCTGATTACTCGTTACCAACCCACAGCCACATATGTATAACATATACTCTTTTAATTCCAGCTCATATTCCAACTAAGTTAAATACATATCATTCACATTTATCAATTTCATCACATAGTTTTCTTCTAAACCCCCTGATCAAAATTGTGCATGCAACAACTTTATTATCAACATGGTTTCTACCGTCTAGTGATAGTTTCATGAACTTCTAATACATAATCAATTCATACACGTGAGTTAACAACATTGCATCTTATTAACCGGCTAATATATATAACATAAATCAACAAGCATGTCCTTGGCCAGGTGTGTCAACCATCGACTCAAATTAACAGGCAATCATCATACACCAATTCGACTAATTAGTATAAGGTCACAAGTAATCACAATTAGACACAATCATACTTCGACTATCAAGAACATTACACCAACTAACAATCAAAGACAATTCTACACATATAGTTCACGTACCAATTGAATGTAGAGACACAAGAAGTGATGCTTTGCTAATGATATGCTTCAAGGAATGCCTACTGCCGTCTGATGCTTTGCTAATGATAAACTAGAGGGTACCTAGGGTTTGTAACTGCTTGTGCATTCATTTACATTCTACGTAACAACAATTAGGGGAAGTGGGCTTGACTTGTCTTGGGTTTGCGAAGTTGGTCCCCCAATCTAAGATGCGGCCCAAAGGTGAATAGGTAGTCCATATTAGTTTCGGGTGTGTGTTTATGGGCTCACTTCAGCTGGTCTGTGAACATGTGAAGATGCGGCCCAAATAGAAACTAAGGTCCAAACGTACGAATCAATGATTTTCGTTTACGTTAAAGTCGAACAGTAACAAATGGCGAGTATTCATCGTAATAACTTGTGTGATAAAACGTAGTGCAATAGGAATAATACTAGACTTAAAAGTTACGAGATTAGACGATACTTACCTCGATAGTTTGGGTTGTCACACACACCCACCATACATCCACCATTTTCATCCAACTTCAATCCATTCCAAGTTAGTCACATGGTGCAAGAAGGTGTTTAAGGAGGTTTAGAGCTTGTGGATCTTGAAGAACCTTCTCCATTTGCTTTTAACCATCACATTTGCCATCCTTCACTTCTTGAGTTCTTCCCTAGCCCTTGTGCTAGTAGTAAGCTCCTTGTAACTTGTTACTTCATATTTTGATGGTTAAAAGATGATGACTATTGTTAATAACAAGAACACAAAAGAACATGATCATGATAATTTAACATAAGCTTAAATACATAAGAATACATGTAAATGATGATGATTTGCTTCTTGATGAATGATGATTGTGTTAGTGATGTTAGACATCATAAGAAACCTACTAGATTGTGATTAAACACATGATCTAGTAAGTTAAAGTGGTGATCTTGTGAAAGACCAAGATCATCATGCTTTATGTCTTCATGAACTTGAATGATGAAATTTATTTTCATATGTAAAAATGATTCAAACAAAATACAAATCTTGTAAATAGATGATTACAAAAATAATTTTCCCAAGAAACCAAGTTTATTTACAAGACTTACAAAGTCATGGTTTCTAAGTAAACTAATAATATTTTAGTGTTTAAACAAGACTAGAAACATGTTTGTAACAAGAAAAATACAAGAGAAGTATTTTTAGAAAAATCATCTTACAAGTTGTAAATGACTAGATCTTTTAATAAAGTAATTTACAAACAAATAACCATGTTTTTTTTAAGGGTAACTAAACCTACTAAATAACATGGTAAGTTACTACAAGTTTTTACAAAAACTTCAAGTTCATGATATAGTGTAATATACTTGATTTTGACACTCGGTAAGTGTTGAATGAGTTGTTGATTGTTGTGATGATTTTAAAAGAAAATAAACACATGTTTTGAAAACATGGGAAACCTCCATTTTTAGGGGAAACCATGTCAAAATTTCTATAAATTTTGACACTTAGAAAAATATAAGTTTTGGTGGAACTTATTCCCTAAAAATTCACCTAAAAATATTTACCAAGGTTTTCCTAATTTTTATGTAAACTTCGAGTTAAGAAATGATGATTTCTTCAAGATAAAAATTGATATTAAGTATGTATATTTTTGAGGAAAATATATATATATTTATTGATCACCAAATTTTGTGCTAAGTGTATGTAATACGTATGGTATGTGATAGTGTATTAGGACTTGAAAATACACAAAATACTCCTAAGGAGTGAAAATACAAAAAATACACATACAACATACTTAGACAAACACAAGGGAATATATTTATAAAAATATATTCCTTAATAGATTATGTAACTTAGACAAGTTACGAACTAAAATGAAGTTTGGACGAAAATACATAACTTGGGTGAAAAATACAAGATACTTATATTTATTTTTGAGAAAATTGTCACACCCCTTTCTGTGGCGGAAGCACGAGGTGTGATCATGAAAGGTTCTCATTGCATACGAAAGGTAAACATACTACATGCTCATGAAAATGACTTCAAATACCATAATTCGAAAACATAAGTTTAGCGTTTACATCGCTAAGTCGCATAAAACATTGTCTTAAAAAGTTTACAACTTTATTTAAAGATAAACAATAGCGACATCCACGAGCATGGGTCAGACCGCGCGCACATCCATCCTAGTTACCTGAAATACATGTGAGTTTTGGAAAAACGCCAACATAAAGTTGGTGTGAATTCATGCAATTTTTGTATTTCACGTTTGTATACTTTGTATGAAAACATAATTTGTATTTTGTATAAATCAAGTCTTTTGTGTACACCACGTACTCATGTATAAATCAAATATTTCTGTATGTATCAAGTGTTAATGGGTTGCAAAGCCATTAACATGTGACACGACATAGGAAGTCACCAAACCATAGGCATTTTTCTGTAGTCGATTCACGACTGAGACACAAAAACACTGATTGGTAAAAGAGTGGCCAAGAGTGGGGCTGCCCTGAAACCCATTAGATCTAACCTTTTGTTCTGCGGTCTAAGTATGTACACGATTAATGGTGCTTATGGTACCCTATTCGTGACACGATTTCTCGTATCATTCTTGTATCCATCATACCATTTGTAAACATTGTAATATTTGTAACATGTATTTCACCCCCGAGTTATAAAACTAAAAACAGTTAAGAGAAAAGGGGGAGCATGAACTCACAACTTTGCGTTCCTGTGCGTCGTAAACTTCACCGGATTTGCTTAATTAACGTCGTAACCTATGCGCGTTTTCTTAATGTTAGTCACTAGACTTGTATCGCACAAGTACAGTCACTCTCTTTTGTATTTGTATTGTTGTGTTAAAAATATTTCATATTTTTAACTACGTATCTTACTTATATTATTTCCTCTAAAATAAATATAAGTCTTTTGTGTTTTGCACTTCGCACCCGAATTATGTATCTTGTATTTTGTATGTGTATTTTTATGTTTATACTCCTCACGAGTATTTAGTGTATTTTTTTAAGTCTTAATACGCTAGCACGTATAACACATACTATATACACTTAGCACAAAAGTTGGTGATAAAATAATATATATATTTTTCTCAAAAATATATACATACTTAATATCCATTTTTATTTTTGAAGAAGTCCTCATTTCTTATCACCAAAAATTAGGGAAACCTTGGTAATACTTTTAAACACATTTTTAGGGAATAAGTTTCTCAAAAACTTATATTTTTCTAAGTGTCAAAATTTATAAAAATTTTGACAGAGTTTCCCCTAAAAATGGAGGTTTCCCATGTTTTCAAAACATGTGTTTATTTTCTTTTAAATCGTCAACAATCTCCTCATTCAACAATAAACAATATGCAACTAGTTAAAATAGATATAATCGCAGAAATACATGAACTTGTGGTTTTTCCAAAATAGGTAGTATCCTTCCATTATTTTTAGTGGATCTTTGTATAGATCAACTTCGTTTCTTGAAAGTCTCGTTTTTAAAGAAGTTACATCTTTACAACTTCCGGTCAACATTTACAAAAATAGTTATTTTGTCGAAACTTTGTGTTACACAAGTGTTTACATACTCGTGTGTTTGCTAAAATCATTCTTTTGCATGTAAGACTCGGCTTTAGAAAATATGATTTCTTGGACACTTGGTCCTTTGAAAGTACCGCTTGTAGATCCGCAGATCTACTAGTTTTGAACACCATTTCATAAGTAAAATCGATTTTACACAAGTTCAAGTTTGATGTGTGGTAGAGTTTCATCACCTAACCCTTGTTACACTTAAACAAGCTTTATGTCATAATCCATGATCATGACCAATCCGGGTTAAACGATGATCTGAGCTACCACAACATAGATCGGGCCTAAATAACCACACAAATCAAATACTACAAGATTTACACAACATTCAAGCTTTTAACCACCATTACTAGCATTTTTAGTAGACTTTTATGTATCAACTTGTATGTTTACGAGTTTTAGCCGTTACATAACATTTTAACCACTTCAAAATAGTTCGAGAGTGTGATTCAAGCAACTTACTACTAGCTCGAGGCTAGGGAAGAATCTAGACGCAAAATGAGTGGATAAAAGCAATAGAGTGAGGTCCTTCGCCTTCCGATTGCACTAAGCTTCCTTGTAGGTGATCCTTAACACTTGTGTATACTTGGAATTGGAAGATGGAAATCGAAAGATGGTGGTGGGTGGGTAAGTGTTCTCGGCCGAACACTTAGGAGAGGAGAGGGATGAGAGCAAATATTTGGGTTGGTGTTTATGTGAATGTGATGGATCTTATGGTTTTATTTATAAACCGTATTAAGACATTAACTAACAAGTAATATGTTCTCTTGATTCTAGACAATCCCAAATAAAATAATCAACAATTTGAGGAGTGTGTCCCCTAAGGGGAACCGATCTTTTAAGGGGGGGGGGGGGGGGGGTTATTGGTTAGATTTCAACCATATAGTTAGTAACTAGTTATGTTAATTAGAATTCTAAGTTAGTTACTAGTGTGTTATGTAATATAACGGGTGTTAGGGTGTTCGGGGACCCTAACTAGCTCAGAAAAATAAAAACAATGCTTCTAGCATTATTTTGGTGTTCCGGGTATTGTCCGGTTGTTCGGTTAGATACCGATTCGTTAAAGTGCTAAATTACACATTTTAGTGTCTAATAAGTACCTTTCTTGTACTCTTTCAATTCCCAATACTTAGGGAAATATTCTGGATAATAAAACGACATTTTTGCATAATATTTCTGTGCCAAAATGTTGATTATAGCTGAATTATGTAAATTTCTGCACTTAAAGTGCGTTTCGGGTGCTTTTTAGTGCTTATTTTTGCTTTCGTATTGCATATATATTAACCCTTGTATGTACTCTTGGGTTTTAATGCATTCTTGTTGTCGGACCTACACCTAGGCTCCAATTTTATTGTCTGACTGCTTTCTGCAGTTCTGTTGACACATTGTGTCTTACCGGTGAGTTTACTATTATTTTTGACGCAACGCTCTCGTTTATGCATAAAGCAATATTTTGTAGTATACAACATGCATGAATTCACTTGTTTAGTAGGAAATCAGACATGGCTGACAATTAAGCACATAATTGCAGTCATTAAGCAATAATTAAAGTGTACGGAAATTACCGGTTTGGGCCAGTTGTCACAAAAATAATATAAGTAAGATACATAGTTAAAAATATAAACTATTTTTAACAACCAAGAACAAATACATAAAAGATGGTGGCTTGTACTTGTGCGATACAAGTCTAATGACTAACGTTAATAAAACACGTATAGGTCACGACGCTATATAAGCAAACCCGGTGAAGTTTACGGCGCAAGAAACACAAAGTTGTGACTTCATGCTCCCCCTTTTCTTTTAACTGTTTTCAGTTTTATAACTTCGGGGGTGAAGTACATGTTACTAAATGTTTACAGAAAAGTGAGTTTATGTCCCCACTTTTAATCTTTTACATACTTTTAAACTTGGGGAAAATACATGTGTTATGGTATGATGGATACAAGAACTAAGGAGTGATACTTGAAATCGTGTCACGAATAGGGTACCAGAAGCACCATTAATCAACAATATACCTAGACCGCAGAATAAAAGGTTTGATCTAATGGGTTTTCGGGCAGCCACACTCTTGGTGAAAACTAGTACCGAGTAGTGCTTTTGTGTCTCAGTCGTGAATCGACAACTAGAAAAATGCCTATGGTTTGGATGCTTCCTATGTCTTGTCACATGTTAATGGCCTTGCAACCCATTAACAATCTCGATACATACAGGAATACTTGATTTATACAAATTACATACCATGTTTTCATACAAAGTATACAAACGTTCAATACAAAAACTACATGAATTCACACCAACATTATGTTGACGTTTTTCCAAAAACTCACATGTATTTCAGGTAACTAAAGTGGATGTGCGCGCGGTCTTACTCTTGCTCTATGATGTTGTTTATGTTTATCTTCGAATAAAGTTGTAAACTTATCAAACAAAATGCTGTCGTGTGATGTAAACACTTAACCTATGTTTTCAGTTATGTAATGTTATCGGCATTTTGAAGTTATTTTTACGAGCATGTAGTATGTTTACCATTCCTATGCAATGAGAACCTTTCATGATCACACCTCGTGCTTCCGCCTTAGAAAGGGGTGTGACAGATTGGTATCAGAGTTGCGATTGTAGTGAACCAGGATTCCTTCTCGATTCTAGACTACAATCTCTAGGATCCTTTCACGAAAACAATTTTTCGAAAAGTTTTTATTGCATAAAACTTTCCGCGACATCCACTACCTGAAACAGTTTTTCAAAGAGTTAAGAAAGGACACTACGAAACTTAGGGTGCACTGGAGTAGCACTCGTCTTTGACTAAGAAATTACTTGCAATTATATGTGATAATTATTATATACATATACTAGAAATAGAATATCTCAGGTACTCGTGACTTTACCTGAAAATAGTGTCACATCTGAAGGAAGTGATCCGATGATGAAACGAACTGTGCGGACTGTGCAAGGACTTACGTAATTATGGATGCATACATAATTATGGAATTCAGTGCACAGAAACCACATCAAGTCTTGTCACGTATCATAAGGATTCCTTCAAATACAAAAGAAGGTCAAACGTGAACACCCCTCCCCCAACCTATTAAATACTCTTTTGGAGTAATACTTTAGGGTATAAAGACATGAACCGCCAATGTGAAGTAAGATATTTGTCCTTTACATATATTAAACTTGTACCTTGGGGAGATGTAACCCTTATGCATTTTGCTTACCTTGCAAACAATGACGTAACAAGTTGCCCTGATATGTGTAAAGACATCGGTAAATATCTTACAACGCATCCGTATTTATCTAATTGTGCATGCCTGTTGCTGTATGAATTGATTTATACATTTGGCGGATTGTTTGATGTCACTTATGTGGTATATGCCTGTGTATATATGCTACTACTGTCTCGTATGACGATATCAAACAAATGTCTAACCCTGTTGTGTTATGTTCCGATAGAACATGGCACCTAGAAGAGCTGTTACCAATCGAGGTTCCGACCAACCCCCTCCTCCTCTTCTACCGAGGACCACTGAGGAACTGAATGCCCTATTGGAAGAAAGGATCTCCGTAGCTATCGTCCAATATGAGGCGAACCGCACCAAACAAAGTGGAGGACCAAGCAATGCTAGACGTAATGGACAGGGAGATACATCGGGAGGAAACACAGCTCAAGGCTGCACTTTCAAGCAGTTTCTTGACTGCAAGCCGCTGAACTACGACGGCATTGGAGGTGCAGTGGCGTTTGTATGCTGGACGGAGAAGACTGACGCCACTATCCGTATGAGCAAGTGTACCGCAGATCAGCAAGTCACTTTTGCTACTGGGTTGTTTGTTGATGAAGCTTTGACTTGGTGGAATTTGCAAGTCCAGACTCTGGGTGATGATGCTGCGTACGGCATGACGTGGGATGAACTAAAGGAATGTATGAGAGAAAAGTATTGCTCACGTGCTGAACTCCAAAGGTTGGAGACTGAGTTCTGCCACTTGACCATGGAAGGTGCTGACATTACTGGTTATACCCGAAGGTTCCATGATTTGTCAAGAGTGATCCCCTATATGGTGACTCCCGAATTTAAGCGTGTTGAACGCTACATTTGGGGATTGGCCTCAGAATTTCGCAGCATGGTAACTTCGGCCAAACCTCAAACGATCACTGAGGCTGTAACTCTGGCTGTCAGCCTTACTGAAGATGCTGTCCGTATGAAGAAGTTGTCACTGAACCCAACTGAAAAGACCGAGATGCATGCTGAGTTGTCTGGTGACAAGAAAAGGAAGCATGCGAGCCTGAATCAAGCGACACGTAACAACAAGGGTTCCAACAACAAGAAGCGTGACACTAACCCACCTAAGGAGGCGAGAACCTTTGCAGCGGCAAATGATACTGTAGCCAAAGGATACCAAGGTACCCTGCCTAAATGCCAAAAATGTAGGTATCATCATGAAGGAGCTTGTCGCATTCCAAGATGCGAAAAATGTGGTAGGTTGGGTCACCAAACAGAAGACTGTTGGGGAAAAGGAAATAGAAACGGGAATGGAGACCGCAAGGGTGCTGGTAATAGAAACAATGGTGGAAATGGCAATGGTAACCGGAATGGTAATGGAACTGGGCAGAACCAAGGATGCTTTGGTTGTGGAAGCAAGGATCATTTCATAAAAGATTGCCCAAGGGGAAACAATTCTCAGGCTCTAGAATTTGTGATTGGAGCAAAGAACGCACGTGAGGACCCTAATGTGGTCACCGGTACGTTTCTCGTTAACAATCACTTTGCATCCATACTATTTGACACTGGTGCCGATTACAACATCATGTCTGTGGAATTTAAACGTATGCTTGGAATAGAATCTAGTAGATTAGATATTCCTTATTCCATAGAATTAGCCAATGGTAAACCTATTGAATCGGGCGAAGTTGTTAGGGGTTGCTCATTAGAACTTGGTGAGCGAAGATTTAGCATCGACCTCTTACCTATCCAATTAGGTAGCTTCGATGTAGTGGTCGGAATGGACTGGTTGTCCAAGAACAAAGCTGAAGTTATTTGTCATGAGAAAATCATTCGCATCCCTTTGGCGAATGATGAAACTCTCATCGTACATGGAGAAAAACGAGACGCGCCTCTGCGAATCATCAGTTGTATGAAGGCACAAAAGTGCTTAAGGAAAGGGTGTGTTGCTTTCCTAGCGCACGTTGTAGATAAGAAGGCTGAGGAGCCAAAACTCGAAGACATTCCTGTGGTGAAGGAATTCCCTGATATTTTTCCTGAAGATCTGCCAGGACTACCTCCGCAATGACAAGTCGAATTCCATATAGACTTGGTTCCAGGAGCCTCTCCTGTAGCCAAGGCACCCTATCGGCTTGCACCATCTGAGATGCAAGAATTATCTAGACAACTCCAGGAGTTGTTGGATAAAGGATTCATAAGGCCAAGCTTCTCGCCTTGGGGAGCTCTAGTATTGTTCGTGAAAAAGAAGGATGGAACACTGCGGATGTGTATCGATTACAGAGAACTGAACAAGCTCACAATCAAGAATCGGTACCCACTACCGAGGATTGATGACTTATTTGATCAATTGCAAGGATCGAGCTACTATTCCAAGATCGAACTTCGATCTGGATACCATCAGTTAAGGATTCAAGAGGAAAGCATACCAAAGACTGCATTTCGAACACGTTATGGGCATTACGAATTCCTTGTGATGCCATTCGGACTGACGAACGCGCCAGCGGTATTTATGGATCTGATGAACCGTGTTTCGATGTGCGTGAAGTGTGTTATGGTTTTAATGTTTATTTTAAGCCCTTTTACACTTTTTTAGCCAAGTTTTAAATTTATAAAACACGATATTTACTAACACTAAACACACATATGGGCAAGTGCACCCATCATGAGCGTAGTATAGAGTTGGTAAGATACCGAGCTCGTCCAAGGACACAAGAGCTTTTAGTACCGGTTTATCCTCAACATCTAATCAAATCAAAAAGTTAGAAAAAGGTTTTAAACTAGAAAAATAAAAGCTAACTAAAATGCTGAAAATAAAAATAAAAGTAAAAACAGATAGACAAGATGAATCACTTGGTTCCGACTCGTGTTTAGAGTAACCTTTGATTATTTCCGCACTTTTGCACTATTTAAGAGATTATCTTAGTTATTGTAGTAGGCCCCTCTTTTGGAGGTGACGTTACCCTCAACCCAGTAGTTTGAGTCAGCAAGGATACAATCCTAAAGGGTCGGATTATTGAAAGATAATTAATTAAGTTATTAATGCAAATTATGGTAGGCCCCTCTTTTGAAGGTGACGTTACCCTCGGCTAAGTAGTCTGAGTCAGCAGGGATACAGTCCTAAATAGCCGGGTTATAGTATTAATAGTAGCTTACATATGAGGGGATCAAAGAGTTTGGACCCCCGCCATCCAATACCGTTAAGTATTGAAGGAGGTCCTACTAAATTTGACCCAGGTCATTCCAGGATCTATACACTGAACAAGGCAAGACTTTTACCAAACCGTTCCCTTAACCCCCGACCAGGTAGCCAACATACCTCCATATAAACCGTGGAGATATGAATGGTGAAAATCTTTTATTTTATATAGACAGTAAAATAATGCCAAGACACCACAGACAAACGATAAGGAAAAATCACCTTCAACATAAGAAACTAGTTATTAAAGTCATTAATACATAACCAAGTAAAAAGTGCGAAAAGATTAAAAATAAAAAGTATTACACTAGACACTTTGTCTTCACCAAGTGATGTAAGAGACTTAGGCAAACATGGCCTTGATTGTCAACAACTCTTACGATCAATCTTGGATCCCGAGACGACTCACACACTCTATGATGGACAATGGATGATGGTGGTGGATGATGGTGTTATGGTGGTGGTGGGTGGTGGGTGAAGTGTGAGAGAGGTGGTGTGCCAAGGGATGGTTTGATCTTGAGCCAAGCACTCCTACTTATAGGCTGAACAGAAGCTCGGGCACGGCCCCGTGTCCGCATCCTTCTCTTTCTTCATTTATTGAAGCTTGTCTGTATTAGTTGACCACGCCCCCGTGTCCGCTGAGCACGACCCCGTGTGCAGAAGCATATCTGTACTATCAAGATTTGCCTAGATTTCGCGAATCTTATAGTTGACCACGGCCCCGTGTCCGCTGAGCACGGCCCCGTGGTGGGCAATGGAAGCTTCTACCACTTTGTCTTTTCTGCTGACACTTGGGCACGCCCCCGTGCTCACTGAGCACGGGGCGTGTTCAGTCTTCTGGTTTTGCTTGGGAAGATGCTGTTGTGGGGTCGGGCATATCACGTTTGTTCCTTTTCTTGTATTTATGCTAGATTTAGCTGCCTTTTTGCTTCTTTTGTTAATTTGAGCTCATTTAATCCTGAAAATACAAAAGGAAGACAAAAGCACACTTTTTCCAACATTAGTACTAAAAAAGGGTTAGTTTTATGCCACAATTGATGTAATTTATATGTTGCATTTTGCACACATCAAATACCCCCACACTTGAATCTTTGCTTGTCCTCAAGCAAAACTCTTTATAATGTGGCTTTACACTCCCAAATGGGATGGGTAGAAGAGAAAGTTTTTGGGTTTGTCATAGAGTGTCGGGATTTCCAAGATTCTTTATTAAGTTTTATTTTTATTTATTTACAATCCTATTCGTCATGATTTATTTAAAATTTTTCATAAGATAAATTACGTATTAGGGCATGACATGCCTCTTTAAAATTCCATTTATATACAAGTTCACATACCTCACGGGGATCACTCAACACTCGGCCGAAAATGTATTTTAGTGGATCACTCGAGAGCGGCATGGAACTTACTCCTACCATAGGCTTGCCAAGCTATCAATCCTCCTCATTTTTAACTATATACCTTTGTAAATATCAAGAGGACTTTTGGGTGAAGGGTTAGGCTTGGGTTAAAGGTAGGTGGTTGGGTTAGTGGTTAGTGAAAGGGCGAAAAGCGTAACAAGCGTCGGTTTTCGTAAGACTTTTTATTTTTGTAACTTTTATTTTGATGAAGCTTTTATTCAAACAAAGTTATTTTTGATGAACTTGTTTGTTTATTTTTTTTTCTTTTGCTTCATCATCAACATTTTTTTAAGGAAAGTCATACGTAAAACCGAGCTAGATACTAAAACAAAGGGTTAAAAATAAAAAGGGTTTTTGTGGGTAAAAGGGTGTTTGGTTTGGGTTATGAAATGAAAATGTTTAGGCTCAAAGGGGCTAACTTGGGGGATTTTGGGTAGGTGATGAAAAAAAGAAAAAAGAAAAATAATGGTGTAGAAATAAAAAGGGTTAGTCCTAATGCCTCCATCATTTACTTACTCGGGTTTAAGCTGGTAAGGACCGGGAATGTATCGTCGTGGCAAGTTCTAGAGTCGTAAGAACCAAGCGGCTATTCACACAAGAAACGAAAAAATTAGCATTTAGTTTAATGATATGTATTTGTATGCTCAATAAAGGCTCAAAACTCACTTTTGTGGGAATGAGTTTTTTTATGTGATCAAGTATATATAATCAAATTTTAACTAAGCTTGCCATGCCTTTTCATAATTTTCTTATGTTGGTTCTTTTTATCACGACGCTATCGGTTGTAAATTTGTAAAAATATAACCTTTTTTAGAATTTGAAATTCCCAAGTTAAACCTAGACAAGTAAAACAAAAAATGAAAATTTTTGAAAAAAATTTGGGGTGATTAGCGGTTCCAATAGAGTTTTGTGTAAGGCTTGTAATTAGGACTTGCAAGATTCAAGGTTTTAGCATCCCCCCCACACTTAAATTACACATTGTCCTCAATGTGTCCCAAAAATAAGTTTTTAGGTTGATTGAATGTGTAAAAAGGTGTGAAAAAGAAAAAAAAATTGTGTTACTGGTTGCCTGGACACGACCCCGTGTTCAGGTGCCAGTAACGAAAACTTACAGAAGGTGGACACGGGGGCGTGTTGACTGGGCACGACCCCGTGTCTGTCAAAGTCTGCAGAAATAAAACAAACAGCAGGTTTGGGGGAGTGGGCACGGGGGCGTGTCGGCTGGACACGGCCCCGTGTGGACAATCTGCAAGGGTGAAAAACAGGTTTCTTTCTTCGGTTTTCCTGTCCCGGCTTTAGTAGCACTAATGTTTAGTGCTCCAAGCCTCGTATGTACCTGCTTAATCAATAAACACCATACCACACCATAGCAAACATCCTAATTTACCAAGTTCAACATCCATGTCAACAAAGTTAAAAGAAAGAAAAATAAGTGCAGAAAATTAAAAGAAAGTAAATTGTTCAACACTCGGCACGTAGGCCGCAAATTGTTCAAGATAAAAGAGGGTGGTTAACCTGTGGTGTCTCCAACCGAATGTTCCTTCCTTCACTCCTCCTAATCCATGTCCTCGTCCTCATCATCATCATCTCCTCCACCATGCCCCGCCATGTATTCCCGGATGTTCCCTATGTCATCCTGGATGTCGGGTATGTTTCTTTCAATTGCTCCGACCTGGGCGTATGTGTTGCTCGCCATGTTGTAGGTGTTCCGGGTGCACATGAGGTTTTCCTGCAATAAATCATGTAAACTTTGAAAGTTAGGAAAACCGCCTCCTTGTGAGGAGGACTGGCCCGGATCACCGTGGGGTTGGTACTGATACTGTTGAGGGGCGTGAAGGACGAGTGCTGCTTGCGGGTTGTAGTGCCCTTCACCAATCTGGGCCCATGCGGTTTGGCGGTCATTTTCATCCATTTCTCGCATCCCCCCGGTATTTTCCTCGTTACCCGCGTCTTCTTCCGTATACAACACGACAATCGACCCGAATTGTGCCATTGAAATCGAATATCTAGTTCCACCACATCGGAATGCTACCCCATCATTGTCAAATGGGTCGCATCTTGAGTTGAATAAGAAGGTGCTATATAATTCCAAAGTGCACTCGTGGACGGAAGGAAGACGAGTTGTTAAAGCGACTCTTAATGGGCCGGTGACGAGGTTGTTGAACCGGTCAATTTGATTCACCATGGTTAACAGTTCCGTGCATGCTTGCCTCGGGTATTCTTCCGGTCTTGTTTGAAGTATGTCATATCTTGCCCTAGCGTCAAGCTCGTTGGCGTTAAAACTGGAGAACTTCTTTGCCATCTGAAAGAATACACCAAAAGTTAGCACGAAGCAGAAAAGTTTTCGGATAAAACTGCGAACAGTGGGCTGGACACGACCCCGTGTTCAGCGGACACGGCCCCGTGTCCAGGCGTCTGTTACACCAAAATTTCATTTTTCGTCCCGATTTCAAAAACTTGAAAATTTTTGGTCCAATAGGTGCGGTTTTCCCCGAAAATGAAACCCCAATTGCCGTTTTTCCCAAAATAACCCGTTTACCCATTCAATTTTATCTTTTTCGGTTCAAAAACAAGGGTTTGAGGTTCTTGTGAGAAATCGGGTGAATCTATGAGCAATACAAGTGGATTTACTTCCTAAAACATTAATCTAACTAAATGCAAACAGATTTAGGCAAAAATTTGAGGTTCGATCCGGATGAAGTTCAAGAACCCCAGATTTTCCCCCAAATTTGTGATGATTAATCTACATGCAAGTGCTTAATCTAACTACTAACGGTGATAGAATCATACCTTGGTGTTGTTAGAATGATAGGAGACGTCGAAATTTTGCGGAAAATCGCCTGGAACCAGAGCGTTTTCGGGGAAACGGGGCGTGTGGAATGAAGTAACTGTTATGAAAAAGGGAATATATCCCGACAGTAGCGCGGACACGGCCCCGTGCCGAGCAAAGTTTTTTTTTCAGTGCTCGTGTGAGTGCCCCTTGTTTCCAAAAACTTTGGTTAGAAAACTTACCGATTTAGATGTCATCCCGTTTGTTCGTAACTTACCAGGTATGATATCGATGTTTTCATTCTCCGGCTGTTTGAAGCGAGATCTCTTCTTCTTCATCCTCAATAAATCCTTGATAGAGTTTCAGCCATTGGCCATTGACTTTGAATGGATGTCCATTCCGAGATTTAATTTCTACTGCACCGTGTGGGAAAATATGGGTGATGGAAAAATGTCCTGACCACCTAGACTTTAATTTACCAGGAAACAATCGAAGTCATGAATTAAACAAAAGAACTTGATCTCCTACTCTAAATTCATTTGGTTTAATATGTTTATCATGCAAATTTTTCATTCTTTCCTTATAAATGTCGGAGTTTGAGTATGCATAATTTCTAAGTTCGTCTAATTCGTTTAATTGACAAAATCGATTTTTACCAGCAAATTCTAAATCTAAGTTTACATTTTTAATTGTCCAGTAGGCTTTGTGTGCAATTTCTACTGGCAAGTGACAACTTTTTCCATAGACTAGCTTATATGGGGTTGTACCTATTGTTGTTTTATAAGCGGTTCGAAAAGCCCATAAAGCATCGTCTAATTTATCTGCCCATTCCTTTTTATTTAACCCCACAGTTTTTTCAAGTATTCGTTTTAAACCTCTATTAGTCACTTCGGCTTGTCCGTTTGTTTGAGGGTGATATGCTGTTGAGACCCGGTGATAGACCCCATATCTTGTTAAAAAAATTTCAAGTTGATGGTTGCAAAAATGGGTACCTCTATCACTTATTAATGCTTTAGGTGTGCCAAAACGAGAGAATAGTTTTTTCAGAAATCTTACCACGACTCTTCCATCATTCGTTGGAAGTGCCTCGGCCTCGGCCCATTTAGACAAGTAATCTACTGCCACAAGTATATATTTGTTTCCTTTTTATGGTGGAAAAGGTCCCATAAAGTCGAGTCCCCACACATCAAAAATTTCACAAACAAGAATGCCATTTTGTGGCATTTCATTTTTGGAAGAAATATTACCTGTTCTTTGGCAAGCATCACATGTCTTGACAAGACTTTGGGCGTCTTTGTAAATGGTTGGCCAATAAAATCCTGAATCAAATACCTTTCGTGCGGTACTAGCGGCACCATGATGCCCTCCGTATGGACCTTCATGACAATGGCGGAGAATTCTTCGTGCTTCACTACCATGTACGCATTGTCGGATGAGTTGGTCGGCACACATTTTGAAAAGATATGGATCTTCCCAAAAATAGTGTTTCACATTAGCAAAGAATTTCTTTCTTTGATGATGTGGCCAACCTTTTGCAACTATACCACTAGCTAGGTAGTTAGCATAGTCGGCGTACCATGGTTCTTCCTTGTATTCCACCATTTCCAGGGATTCAGTTGGGAATTTTTCGTTTATTTGCTCGTCCCTGGTTGCCTCCAAACCTGGGTCTTCTAAGCGCGAAAGATGATCTGCTGCGGTATTCTCTGCTCCTCTTTTGTCTTTGATTTCAATATCAAATTCTTGGAGGAGTAGAATCCACCTAATCAAACGTGGTTTTGCATCCTGCTTTTTGAAGAGATATCGAATGGCTGCATGATCTGTATAGACTATAGTTTTAGAAAGAACAAGATAAGAACGAAATTTATCAAAAGAAAATACGAAAGCTAGTAATTCTTTTTCAGTTATTGTGTAATTTTCTTGTGCATCGTTAAGTGCTTTACTAGCATAATAAATTGGGTGGAAATGCTTTTCTTTTCTTTGTCCCAAGACAGCTCCAACTGCAAAGTCACTAGCATCACACATGATTTCGAAAGGAAATTTCCAATCATGCGCTATCATGATAGGTGCATTGACTAACATTTCCTTTAGGGTTAGAAATGCTTGGTTGCAATCCTTGTCAAAGATGAAAGGGGCATCTTTTTCAAGTAATTTTGTTAGAGGCCTTGAAATTTTAGAAAAGTCTTTGATAAACCGCCTATAAAATCCGGCATGCCCTAGGAAACTTCTGATAGCTCTAACGGAGGATGGGGGTGGTAGTCTAGAAATGGTGTCAATTTTGGCTCTATCCACCTCCATTCCCTCGTTTGAGATTTTGTGACCGAGTACTATTCCCTCTGTTACCATGAAATGGCATTTTTCCCAGTTAAGGGCGAGGTTAGTTTCCTCACATCTGGATAGCATTCGTTCAAGGTTATCGAGGCATTGGTCGTATGAATCCCCAAAGATAGAAAAGTCGTCCATGAAGACTTCCATTGTTTTTTCTATCATGTCATGGAAGATGGCTACCATGCAACGTTGGAATGTTGCAGGGGCATTACATAGACCAAACGGCATGCGTCGATAAGCAAAAGTTCCATAGGGACATGTGAAAGTTGTCTTTTCTTGGTCTTCGGGTGCTATTGGGATTTGAAAGTAACCTGAAAAACCATCCAAGAAACAGTAAAATTTATGACCGGATAATCTTTCTAACATTTAATCAATGAAGGGTAACAGAAAGTGATCTTTTCTTGTTGCTTCATTTAATCGTCTATAATCTATACACACTCTCCATCCTGTGACGGTTCTTTTTGATATTAATTCAGTTTTTTCGTTAGTTATCACCGTCATACCTCCTTTCTTTGGAACTACTTGGACGGGACTTACCCAAGGGCTATAGGAGATAGGATAGATAAGTCCGGCGTCAAATAATTTGATGACTTCGTTCTTAACCACTTCTTGAATATTTGGATTTACTCGACGTTGTGGTTGTATTACCGATTTGTAGTCATCATTCATTAAAATTTTGTGTGTGCACATGGAAGGACTTATTCCTTTAATATCTACAAGCTTCCAAGCGATCGCGTTTTTGTGTTTTTTCAAAAGGCTAATTAATTTTTCTTTTTCTAAACTATCTAATTTAGACGAAATAATTACAGGTAATTTACCATCTTTGTCTAGAAAAGCATATTCCAAACCTTTTGGAAGTTCTTTGAGCTCAAGTGGTGGGTCTTTAGGAGACTCCTTATTTGGTTGCTCATTTTGATCAAGAACTTTAAAATTTTGTTCTATGGCGACCTCTTCTTCAACAAAGTGGTCGATCTTTTCACTTGTATCGGGTGGTTCATCTTCATCTTCAATTAGGGGGTCATTATTGCCGAATGGATATTTCATTGACCGCTCAAGATCGACAATCTTTTTAAATGCCCCTAATTGAAGAGGTAGATTGTTGTACTTCCTGTTTTTCAAAGCTTCGTGAGTTTTTACAAATGGTCGTCCCAACATTAGAGGAGCGTCATCGAGGATGACAAAGTCGGTTGGGATTACCATTTGATTTGTTTGAACCAAGACATCCTCAACTACACCGATTGATTTTATTACTCTCTGATTGGATAGAAAAATGGGTATTTGAAGTGGAGAAAAATCACTAATACTTAATTTTTCGAAAATGTAGTTAGGCATTATGTTAACACAAAGATCTTTATCAATTGTGACATTACTAATAAACGAATTTTGAAAGAAACATGGAACCGGTGTAATGTTAATTTCAAATGGGTCTTCTTTTATTAGTGAGGTTTGATCATTAGTTAACTTAACACTTACCGTTTCGTCAATTTTAGTGTTAGTGTTTAAATCTTTTAAAAACTTAGCATGAGTGGGTACTAAACAATGATTATCAAAAGAAGGTGACAAGAGATTAATTTCTTCAAAATTAGACTCTTCTTGAATTTTAACGTGGTCGGACTCACCTTTTTCGTTGTTTGACTCATGTGTCGGTTTTTTACTTATTTGTTCTTCCATTTTTACACTTTCAGTTATCTCTTCTTTATTTAATTGTTCTCTTGCGCGGGACTCCTCTTCCCTTGCGCGAGATTCTTTTATATAACGATCGATAACTCTAAGGTGTTCTAATATCCTATCGGTCACTTCGGTTATAGAAAAAGGATCGGGATTTTCAGAGCTTGAATCTGGTTGTTCGATCATTTGTTCCTCATAATACCCATATGAAGTAGATGGTTCACACCATTGTTCTTCATTGTAAGCATATGATGGATAAGGGTCGTAATTTTGTTCTTCATAATACTCATATGAGGTGGGTTGTTCATGCCATGGTTCCTCATAATAAGCATACGAAGGTGGTAGCTCATATCTTGGTTCCTCAAAGTATGAGTATGGAGGCTTATACCTTGGTTAATCAAAATACGAGTATGAGGGAGGAGGTTCATACCTTTGGTCTTCATAGGATGTGTATGAAGTTGATGGCTCGTACCTGGGCTCCTCATAGTAGGTATATGAAGTGGATGGTTGATATGAGTTACAATATTGAACCGAGTGCGGGTCACCACAATTAGTGCAATAGTTATTCCTATAATCATCCCCCTTATAGGTGTAGTTGTAACCTCCTGAGTATTGATCCATGAGAATCACTCAGCAGACCACAACCAAGTCTCGAGATCAGAAAACAAAAATAAAAACGGTACAGAGGCTGGACACGACCCCGTGTTCAGTGGACACGGCCCCATGTACAGAATCTGTATCTGGGCGTTTTAATTAAACTTACTGGTCTAGTTGAGCACGGGGCGTGTTCAGCGAGCACGGCCCGTGTTCAGGCTACTGTATCTGGGTGTTTATGAAAAATATGCAGCACGGCCCCGTGTTCAGCGAGCACGGCCCGTGTTCAACCTATTGTAAATGCAAAACTAAACTAAAATGCAGAAAAATGTGCGCGCGTTTTAAAAAGTTTTGAAAAACTGATTAGGCCGTTGATTTTAAGCTTTCTTAAAATCCTTGTGTCCCCGGCAGCGGCGCCAAAAACTTGATGTGCGTGAAGTGTGTTATGGTTTTAATGTTTATTTTAAGCCCTTTTACACTTTTTTTAGCCAAGTTTTAAATTTATAAAACACGATATTTACTAACACTAAACACACATATGGGTAAGTGCACCCATCGTGAGCGTAGTATAGCGTTGGTAAGATACCGAGGTCGTCCAAGGACACAAGAGCTTTTAGTACCGGTTTATCCTCAACGTCTAATCAAATCAAAAAGTTAGAAAAAGGTTTTAAACTAGAAAAATAAAAGCTAACTAAAATGCTGAAAATAAAAATAAAAGTAAAAACAGATAGACAAGATAAATCACTTGGTTCCGACTCGTGTAAAAACAGATAAAAAGTATTACACTAGACACTTTGTCTTCACCAAGTGATGTAAGAGACTTAGGCAAACATGGAATTGACTGTCAAGAACTCTTACGATCAATCTTGGATCCCGAGACGACTCACACACTCTATGATGGACAATGGATGATGGTGGTGGATGATGGTGTTATGGTGGTGGTGGGTGGTGGGTGAAGTGTGAGAGAGGTGGTGTGCCAAGGGATGGTTTGAGCTTGAGCCAAGCACTCCTATTTATAGGCTGAACAGAAGCTTGGGCACGGCCCCGTGTCCAGTGGGCACGGCCCGTGTCCACATCCTTCTCTTTCTTCATTTATTGCAGCTTGTCTGTATTAGTTGGCCACGCCCCCGTGCCCGCTGAGCACGACCCCGTGTGCAGAAGCATATCTGTACTATCAAGATTTGCCTAGATTTCGCGAATCTTATAGTTGACCATGGCCCCGTGTCCGCTGAGCACGGCCCCGTGGTGGGCAATGGAAGCTTCTACCACTTTGTCTTTTCTGCTGACACTTGGGCACGCCCCCGTGCTCACTGAGCACGGGGCGTGTTCAGTCTTTTGTCTTCTTGTTTTGCTTGGGAAGATGCTGTTGTGGGGTCGGGCATATCACGTTTGTTCCTTTTCTTGTATTTATGCTAGATTTAGCTGTCTTTTTGCTTCTTTTGTTAATTTGAGCTCATTTAATCTTGAAAATACAAAAGGAAGACAAAAGCACACTTTTTCCAACATTAGTACTAAAAAAGGGTTAGTTTTATGCCACAATTGATGTAATTTATATGTTGCATTTTGCACACATCAGTTTGCAAACCATATCTCGCTAAATTTGTGATTGTATTTATCGAAGATATCCTGATTTACTCGCGAACCAGAGAAGAGCACGAGCAACACCTCAGAACCATTTTGGAGCTACTGAAGAAAGAGAAACTTTATGCGAAATTCTCCAAGTGTGAATTTTGGATTCGCGAAGTACAGTTTCTTGGTCACGTTGTGAATGAGAAGGGCATTCATGTAGACCCATCCAAGATAGAAGCAATAAAGAATTGGGAAGCCCCCAAAACCCCAACTGAAGTTCGACAATTTTTGGGCTTAGCGGGCTATTACCGACGGTTTATTGAGAATTTCTCCAAAATAGCTCAACCGCTAACAACCCTTACGCAGAAAGATAAGAAGTACGACTGGGGTGATAAGCAGGAAGAAGCCTTCCAACTGCTCAAAAATAAGCTATGCGATGCGCCGATACTATCCTTACCCAAAGGCACTGAAGACTTCGTGGTATACTGCGACACTTCGCGTCAAGGTTTGGGTTGCGTGCTCATGCAACGCCAAAAAGTCATTGCTTACGCTTCAAGACAGTTGAAGGTACACGAAAGGAATTATACCACGCACGACTTGGAACTAGGCGCGGTGCTATTCGCCTTGAAAATCTGGCGACACTATTTATATGGTACTCGATGTAGAATCTTCACAGATCACAAAAGCCCGCAACACATATTTGATCAGAAGGAATTAAATATGCGTCAACGGCGTTGGGTTGAGCTGCTGAACGATTATGACTGTGAGATTAAGTACCATCCTGGAAAGGCTAACATTGTAGCAGACGCGTTAAGCCAAAAAGAAAGGGTTAAGACCCTAAGGGTTCGAGCATTGGAAATGACTATTCGAACGAACCTCATTGCACGCGTTCGTAACGCACAACAAGAAGCCCTTAAGATGGAGAATCGTAGAGCTGAATACCTCCGAGGTATGATGAAGAATATGGTGCCAAACAAAGACGGGACCTTGTACTTTAAGAGTTGTATTTGGGTTCCACTCTATGGCAGTATTCGAGAAGTCATCCTTAATGAAGCTCATAAGTTGAGATACTCGATCCATCCAGGATCGGACAAAATGTATTAAGACTTGAAGGATTACTATTGGTGGCCGAGACTTAAAAGCGATGTTGCTATCTATGTTGGAAAGTGCCTAACCTGTGCTAAGGTTAAGGCTGAATATCAGAAACTATCTGGTCTACTGCAACAACCCGAGATACCCATGTGGAAGTGGGAGCAAATCTCGATGGACTTCATAACAAAATTACCCAGTACCCCTAGGGGGCATGATATGATATGGGTGATAGTTGATCGATTGACGAAATCTGCGCATTTCCTACCGATCCGAGAGAAGGATAGCAGTGGAAAGCTTGCTGAGTTGTACTTGAAAGAAATCGTGGCACGTCATGGAGTGCCTATCTCAATTATTTCAGACAGAGATGGATGTTTTGTCTCAAGGATCTGGAAATCCTTTCAGGAAGCCTTTGGATCTCAACTAGATCTAAGCACGGCCTTCCATCCGCAAACAGACGGCCAGAGCGAACGGACCATACAAATGCTGGAAGATATGCTTCGCGCATGTGTTATGGACCTAGGCGGCAGCTGGGATACTCATCTACCTTTAGTTGAGTTTTCCTACAATAACAGTTATCATACAAGCATAAAAGCCGCACCGTTCGAAGCTCTGTATGGCCGCAAGTGCCGCACGCCTTTATGTTGGGCAGACGCTGGATACAAACGTATGTGTAGGATCGATTTGTGACCCAAATGAGTCAATCAGAAGAGTTCTAGTCTGTTTCAGAGGCGGAAACTAAGAAACAGACATGGAAAACAGCTTGTTACACTTTAAACCGTCTTGTATATTGATAATAACACTTTACAGATCAAATGACGCGTTGGCAGCAGTTTGATACCGGAATGATGAACAGTTACATATAATCTCGCTTGGAGGGTATTTATAGAGCTGAGATTTCGCTTGAGGGTGTCAGGTGACAGTTCAAGCGAAATTAACATAGTTGATTTCGCTTGAACATGTCACATGTCCTCTTCAAGCGAAATTACCACAAATATGCCTAAACCTTCCTATTTTCTCGTACAACGCGCCCTGATCTAACACTATTAGTACAAGACTCGATACAAGACGAAGTCGACAGATGTATGCACCAACAGACTCCCCCTCGGATGTTGACGGGTCTTAAGTGTCGAGTCTTCAACGTCTTTAGTCTTCGAGCTTCCAGAATCTCTATCTGGCTCTTTCACATTCTGATTCTTTCTTCCAGGATCTCGACCTGGCTCATGCTTCAAATCAAAACCTTCTTCAGAATCTCTTTCTCTAACAGACTCCCCCTCAACTTGTGCAGGGATCGAAGTCTGGCTTTCGGATCTTTTAAATCTCTTGATCAGATCTCTTGATTCCTTAAGTTCATCAGCATCAGTAGTTCCAAGATCGTGACCTGGCTTAATTCTTGCTCAGGAAAGAAATCTGGCTTACCTGCATAATCTCTACCCAAAACATAAGTTTCATAAAAGATAAGATATAACAAAATTAGAAACTCTGCTAACCACTTGTAGATACATCCTGAATACATCATTTTTAAGCAATATACCAAATGATTTATCATGTCAATTTCTGATGAACCACATGTATGTATATCATTTTCATTTCAAACATCTTCAAACTATCTTTCCAAAACCTGTTCGTCATGTTTAGCACTCAGAATTTTGAAAATCAGTTTTTCAACATCAGTCGTCAAAAATCTTTTTGAATTTTTCAAAAGTTTATGCTAAAAAACACCGAAAATCTTTTTGGATTTTAAAATAACATAAATGAAATGCAGTAAAGAAATATTTACATACAATATTTTTGTGAGTTTGTGTAAGAGGATCATATCAGTTTTTGAGACCAACCCCTAGCACCGTTAAGCTTTAAACATTTTAAGCTCTAAACAATTCACATAGATTGACGATATTGTTGTCCACTTAAACTCAATCTAAAAAGTTTCGAAATGCTTACCGATACGTTTAAGGTATATTAACTTGCACTAAATTCTTATGGACCCCACGATCTCAGCATATCCCCTCATCATGCAATACACTGACTCAAGTAATGCCTTTAAACTTTTATCAACTGTGATTTGTACGAAAACAAAGCAGAATGTTTAAACATTAACAATCAGGTCGATACTTCCGTATACGCAGAGAAAGTCCAATGTTTAAACAAAATAAGAAAAATAAAACAAGTTGAAGTTGTTTAGGCTTTAACCACCAGGTCGATACTTCCGTATACACAGAGGAGGTCCAAAGCTAAAACGAAACACCAAAAAAAATAAAGCAGAACATTTAGGCAATAACATCCAGGTCGATACTCACGTATACGCAGAGGATGTCCAATGCTTAAACAAAATAAAGAAATCAAACAAGTTTAAATCTTTTCAAAATGAAATGCATAATCACATCGACTTTTCAGTAAAGTTGTGAAAGTTCACAGACTTAACCAGTTTTATGTCGTTCGATAATCAGCGATTACTGAGTAGTCACACAATCAAGAAGAACAAAACTAAGTACTATGCTTTCAACCATGTTTCCCACTAGAACTAGGCTTTTCATTTAAGTTTGTATCGTTCTTGCAAATCTACTAGTCTAGCTGAGCCTATCGTCACATCTTTAGTGAGACCGTTTATCACATTTTAACTTTCCATTTCTTTAGCATGCTGTGACAGTCCACTGATGTACTATCATTTCCTCTTTTTGACAACAAAACTCATTTTTGATTTTATCATGTTTTTGGCTTTTTCAAATTCATTTAAGGAAATTTGAAAACAAACTGTACAACAAAGTGACAACCAATATCAAATCACTTTAGATCGCCATCCTCTTGGCATAAACAATCAGAACTCCCCCTGTCAACAAAACATTTTCCCATTGTGATTTCAAAACACTTAAGTTTGTTTTAATCAAATGGTTTTTCTGGAAAATAAGTTTTGTGAATCATTTCTCAATCATGGGGATCATTCATCACCTTGTACTCTCCAACCATTTGTAAAAATTTAACATTTCCCAATTTCAACAAACAATATCACTTGTAGAAAATCAAGTACAACTTAATATCTCTGATTTACCACTTGTAAGGAGAAATCACTTTCGTGAATTTCTCAAGAAAAATGCCGATTCCTGCTCCACTCTTACCAACCTGGGAGCTCCGGCAAGTCAGGAATTTATGGTGAAAAAGTTGTCACCCAAGCCTGACTAGCCTTGGGTGATTTCGGTGGCAAACATCTGTCCCACCAACACTTTGATTTATAAAAATCTTTTGCACTTTTAACCTTCCCATCAACCATCTTCCCAAAAATATGTTTAACTTTTCCATTAAAAGCCTTTTCAGCATCAAATTCTTTGTTACTAGCAAAGAATTGACCTGAAATTTCAGTTTTCCCTATTTTCAACTTCAAATTTTCCTTTGTCAACTTGGGAAAATTTTCATCATTCACCTCTGGAACGGAATTATCAACCTTTTTCTCAACACATGACTCCTCTGATTTTATGGAATCAGATTCATTGTCAGAACTACTTTCAGATTTTACAACCCATCCTTGTTTACTCAAATCGACTTGTCTTTTGTAAAATCATTTCGAAGTTTCACCAACTTCCAAAGTCGATTTATCAACCCATTTCTTTCTCATTTCAGAGTAAGAAGACACTTCCTGTATTGAATAAATGGACTCTTTGCAGTTCCAAGCAATGTGTCCAGCCTTTTGGCACTTGAAACAGGTTCTTCTATCAACTTTCTGAACAAACTTCTTCACATTACTCTTTACTTGAGCAAGAAACTCTTGATTTGATTGTTTCCAGAATGGTTTCTTCTGCTCATCTTCAGAACTTCCTCCTGAAACAAATTTTGTTTTTGGTTAATAATTTTTCTCATTTTTATAATTTTCTGAAGAACTAAAACCAAGACCTTGCTTTTTGAAATTACCGTTGTGGTTTGGTTTCTTTCGATAACCTGAACCAAAACTGTAACTCTTTTTCTTGTTCAATCTCTATTGAACTCTTGAAGTGTACTTTTTAGGTTTTTCGTTAAGATTTAAATCTTTTATTTCAGAAATATTAATTTCTATTAATTTGAAAACCTGTTTGATCATTTCAGTTTTGACACTTCTTATTGGAAATTCCTCATCAGAATATAATTTGTCTGAATCATTTAAAGTATATGCTACTTTGATTAATCCATCATTCAAATTAGATTTTGATAACAGGAATTCCTTATTGTAAACCCTTTTAACCGGTGAACTCGGACTCTTTTCTGACGAACTCGAACTTTCAGACTTAGACTCCGGTTTAGACTCTTCATCCATATCCAACACTTGATCGACCACTTTCTTTAATAACTCAGACTCATGATCAGTGTCAGACGCTGTGAATGTAACATCAATATTTTCTGGTAATTCATCAATGATTTCAGACTTTAACTTGATGTTGACTGCCTTTTTTAGACTCTCCTCATTAGGATTCCTGGGAGAATAACTTTCATGGATCGGGGGCGGACATCTATTATACTTGACACTTGGTTTCTTACCAGTATCAGTATCTTCAGTCTTTTTATCCATGAATGCCTCAAGACCTGCAACAGTAGGATAAACACGATCAATCAAATAATCACATGTTGTATAACTCAACAGTAATCGTTTAATCCTTTCATTCTCAATTTTCTCAAGTTCCAACTCCAGCTTCAGCTTAGCACAGTCTTCGATGTACTCATTGATGACCTTTTGCTTTGTCATTAAAGTTCCATTCATTCTCATCTGAGCAGTTTCAACTTCTAAATTTGTCTTTTTCAGACTATCCACCGTTCTGTTCAGAACATCATATGATTCTTTCACATACTTCACATCAGATAGCAAATTCTCTTTCATCTCTTCCAGATCAAGAATCTTCTTGTCTTTCACTTCACACTGTTTGCAAGATTCCTCACATTTCAAACACGGTTTAACAACCTCAACTATCTTTTCTACTTCAACAACTTTCTCTACTTCAACAATCTTTTCTATTTCAACAACTTTCTCAACTTCAACCAGTTTTTCAACTTCGACTACTTTTTCAACCTCAATAATCTTCTCCACCACTTTCTCCACTTCAACGATTTTCTCTACTACTTTCTCAGTTGCTGGTTCAACATTAGCTTCTCCAGCTTCTGTCTTTGCCTTTTCACCAGCTAGCCTTCTTGCTGTTTCCAACTCTTTCTTCAATCTGGCAATCTTCTTCTGATTCAGCATCTCCATTTTATCTGCAAAAAACAAATTAAAAATAGTAGGATCAATGCCTTTCCTAGCTTTGTTGAGATGTTCTTCCTCATCATCGGTATCCACATCACTTCCAAGATCTGGAAAAATCGGGATTCTTTTCTGATTAGTCTCATCTTCACCCTGAATTCTAGCAACAAAACCTGAACCAGATGGAATGTATTTATCCCAGCTAAATCCTTCAGCAACAAATTCATCATCTTGATCAATGATACCAAAATAAGCTTTTTTATTTGCATCTTCGATCATTTTCCGTTTGTCATCAACAATTGGTCGAGCATGTGCAGTTTGTGGTTCCTTTTGTTGAGTAATCTGATGAAAAATAGATTTCTGATAATAATTGTTCTTTTCTTGATTCCCGGTTGCTTCTTGGTTTTTGCATTCTCGTTTAAAATGACCTTTTCCTTTGCAACGGAAACAAGTAACCTTTGATCTGTCAAAACCCAAAGGAGAAGTAGCCATTCCTCGAAACTCATCTCTACCGGTAATTTGCTAAAACTTTTCTGCCCTCCTCCAAGCACTAGCCAAACACCATTTCACATCCATCAACTCAAGTTCCTCTGCATCAATTTGATCATAATCTTCTTTTGTAAGCATAGGATTTCCAATCTTGCTATCAATCAAATTTTCAAAAGATTCCAACATAGTAACGAGTGATGCCATGTGTTGCTTTGCTAATTCTGGAGACAGATTTTGACCATTTTGAATGTTCAAAGTAACATTGCACTGCAGATTGGTAGAGTTTTGTTGTTGAGGACTTGATATTGTATGATTTGGATCAAAACTTGAATATGAAGATGAAGATCCACCACTCTGTGTCATATTAATGCCCTTTGTTCCAGACGAACTGTCAGCACTGAAACCAGTTTGAATCTTTGGACTAGGGCTGGGGGTAGCCTCAAACTTGTTCCCTCTGTAATACAAACTGACATCTTGTTTAGCATTTGGATTCGTCATAATAGCAGTTTTCTGAATATCCGACTCGTGCTCTTCAATTTTATGAATAAACTGTGCCATATTCATATTCTCAGACTTCCTCATGTGTTTCACAATCATCAAATAAGTTCCCCATTTCTGCTGTGGTAACGCATCAGCAAGCTTATCCACCCATTCCTCATCATATTTCTTTATATCCAATCTTCCCATTTCCAAAACAAGATGACAATATCTATCAATAGTCTGTTTAGTTGTTTCGTGATCAAAAGCTACAAACATATCAATAGATTTCTTCAGTAACGCCTTTCTGTTTTTAATCATATATGCACTTCCTTTGAATTTTTGAATCAAAGCTTCCCAAATTGATCTAGCTGTACCATTATGTTGGAGCAAAACAAAGATATCTTCCTTAATCGCTTGTTGAAGAATATTGATCATCATTTTTTCACTTGTGTATTTCAATTTATCACTCTCTGTAAAATCACAAAATCCCTTTTCAAGCCCATGTTTGTTTTTCGGTTTTTCGTAATCTTTCTCTAACGAACACCACGCATCAAACTTATAGGCTTGCACCCAGTTCTCAAATCGATTCTGCCACCCTTTGAAATCTTCAATGTACATAAGTTTTGGTGGTTTCTGATGAGTTCCCGTCTCATTCTCACTGTACAATGTTTCAGCAGCTGTAACCGGAGCGACTGGTGTAGCAAACGCATTGTAGAATTCCTCGTCCATGTTTCGGAAAATTTTTCACGAAAACTTTGTTTCAAGCGGAATACCACACTCAAACAAAATAACTTCCTCAAGAGAAATCACTATCTAATTGAACTCCCTGATTTCGCTTGAACTACCACAAATTCAAGCGAAATATCTTCTTGAAGCGAAAAACCTGATTTCGCTTGAAACTTTTCAAGCGGGATAACTCTTTGAAGCGAAATCAACAAATTCAAGTGGAATCCGGTTAAATATTCAAGCGAAATACCGAATTTCAAGCGGAATCACAAGCTAATCTCGCTTGAAAGCTGCTGACGTCATCACAATTCGATCTGTTTTCAAGCGGAACTATGAATTTGACCAAGTTTTAAGCTGAATTAAGTTCCAATTCTTTCAAGGATTATTTAAAATACAGTTTCGCACTTAATATGTGAATTTTTAGACCATTTTGACCGTGAAAACAAGTTCAATTTCAAAAAGAAGGTGTAGAAGTTAGAAAAATGGCTGTTTTTGGCAAGAACTCTTCTTCCTGAGCTCTGATACCACTTGTAGGATCGATTTGTGACCCAAATGAGTCAATCAGAAGAGCTCTAGTCTGTTTCAGAGACGGAAACAAAGAAACAAACATGGAAAACAGCTTGTTACACTTTAAACCGTCTTGTATATTGATAATAACACTTTACAGATCAAATGACGCGTCGGCAGCAGTTCGATACTGGAATGATGAACAGTTACATATAATCTCGCTTGGAGGGTATTTATAGAGCTGAGATTTCGCTTGAGGGTGGCAGGTGACAGTTCAAGCGAAATTACCACAAATATGCCTAAAACCTTCCTATTTTCTCGTACAACGCGCCCTGATCTAACACTATTAGTACAAGACGAAGTCGACAGACGTATGCACCAACAGTATGATTGGTCCTGAACTTGTGCAAGAGACAACCGAAAAAATCATACAAATCCGAGAGCGCATTAAGGCGGCTCAAGATCGACAAAAGAGCTATGCTGATCGAAGACGAAAACCTTTAGAATTCGAGGTAGGAGACAAAGTTTTGTTAAAGGTCTCATCTTGGAAGGGCGTAGTAAGATTCAGAAAACGTGGAAAGCTGAATCCATGATGTAACACCCGTGTCACTCCAACCATCAGACAAATGCCTAACCAATGAAATATAGTATTTCATACTTGGGATTTGTAAAAATATGTGTATCGTTTACACATATCAATTCCTGTTCGATTTCAAGCTTTAAATCGCTTTCTGGAGGGTTATACGCGCTCTGATGTGTAGATATAACCAGTTTAATCCAACGAACACTCCGGAATAGTGAAATAGGCTTAACATACCTTAAATAACCTTTACATAACTTAGATATAAGTTTTGGAAGGTTTGGTGTGGTGAAATCAAAGTTTAATCGCTTACAGGGACTAAAGTTGACAAACTGCGAAAGTATGCCAATTTGAACTGTAACAGACCTTCTGGAGCATGACCATAAGTTAAACATACCACAAATATCCTTTACATAGCTTAGAAATAGGCTTTGAGGTGTTCGGTATGCTAAAATAAACTTTTGTGTCATTCAGGGACTAAAAGTGTCAAAAAGTGCACAAGTTTGCATTTTTACGCATAACTTACGTTCTGAATACATCCGGACATCCAAAAATTTATATAAGCATGACTATATTATATTTGAGTGTTCGCTTTAAGAAAAATCCATTCGTTTCGTCTTTTGGTTCGTTTTTCGCGCTTATGCGCATTCCGTCGTAATTAAGCGAACATCGCGTTCGTACGGCCAAACGAACCGACATCCGAGATATTTTTGAGCATGTTTTAAGTTCCCTATACTTTAACTTCATTTTAGAGCTTTGAAATGGGGTTAACGGGCCTTAAACGTGTCGAAAATGGCCTAAATACAGTTCAGGGACCAAAAGTGTAATTCTGCCGAAATAGTGCCTAGCGGTGCGCTACACTTTAAGCGTAGCGGTGCGCTAGGGGTCTGCAGACCAGATGCAGAGTACCAAACAGCCTGTTTGCAGCAGTTTTACCCACAACCACAAGTTCCTAATTGCTTAGTCATGAAGATAAGGATCACTTTTAGGCACCATAAGCTTCCAACACATGTACGGCTTGGATCATGGCACGTTTTCCATGAAACGATCCTAACGGTGGACCGAATACTATAAATACCCCACCCCCCATTACTTCAAATGCACTAGAATTCTGATTTTAGAAACTCTAAGTTGAAACCATTGTTTCATACCTGAGATTCTCGAATCGGGATTAGCATTCGGGGACCCTGGGTTAGTATTCTTTCGTTCTTTTCCTTATTTTACTGCTTTTCGAGTCAGAAAGTCAAACTTTGTTTGACTTTCAGCGTTGACCAGTAATGGTCAATGCGAAGTTCGTTTGAACTTCGCAACGTGAGTGTAATCACGTTGGTCATAGTCCCTTGGGACTATGCCCACTGATTACCACGTTGTCTAGAGTCGTAGGGTAGGCGATCTAATAAATCGCCTATACCTTCGAACTCGACCCATTTGGTCGATCATTAGGATCCGACCAAACACATTAGGTGACCATAGTAGGTAGGGAATAACCTTCCGAGGTTATACCCTATGGTCACATCGTTTAAGTAGTTGTATGATAGGTAGTTTATATGCCTTAGGTAAATTACCAGAATACCCTTTTCATGTATAATTGGTAATTAATCATATGTAACCTAAACTTTTGTCACATAACTGATTATGTAACATGTTTAGGCATATAACACTTGTCATAGGACTAGTTAGGCGGTCCGAACGCGTTTCACGCGAACGACACGTTAAAGTAGCATAAGCTTCCTAAACGGGTCGTAATGGGTCGTAGACACTTGGGTTAAGTTTCATTTAGTATGAAGGCTTTGTTAAACCATATCATATGAGTTCCTACACTCATTTGGTTTACAAACCCTAATGCTACCCAATCTTCCGATTTAGGTCCGGTTAATTAACATAGTTACCTATATTAGGTGCCGTTTGATTTCCGTGATCTCTAGCTTTGTTTGGTTGTTACTCAAGGACTACTGAGCAATCTCAAGTGAGTGCATAGACCCCTCTTTTACTGTTTTCCAAACTGTTTTGGGGTGGAACACATGTGCCTACTTGTTACTTTCATGCTTTCCGTTTTCACATCATATACTTCCTATGTTCATTAGTAGAAAAGATGGTATCAGAGCCAATGGTTATAGGGAATTAGGTTATTAGTAATGCTTTGACCTAGTCTATAACCTTTCTAGGACCCTAACGCGAGTTTACTTGCGTTTAGTCATAAAACAATACCGTCACCTATCCTTAGGCGACTATCACAACAAGAACATAAATTTCAAAACCGCTTTGAAAACTAATCATCTGTTCTAGGATGATTGATTACTAGGTTTTGAACCCTCTATTGTAAGGTTTTGAACTCTCTGTTATATGGTTTTGAACCCCTATGAGTTTTCAAAATCTCATCAAGGTTTTGGGTTTTAAATAATGTGAACACGTGCAAACTGGAAGGGTGAATGCCTGTATTCTGGGTTTTCTGTCTAGGCAAGCACTTCGTATACATCTCATCAGACGCGAGACCAGTTGTGCTTACCTGGGAATTCTTGGGATGAGTGTTCACTTATAGGCGAGCATGTCTTCGCGATACATTATTTTTGACCTATTTACTTTGATAAATCACTGTGTGTCGTTTGTTGCTTTGTAGTAACAAACAAATGACCACTACCCTTGCTTTCATCAGATTTGTTCATCTCATTCTTTTCGTCTAATTCTCTCACTCGTTTCCTTTCATGTTCTTCTCTTTTAGAATGCCTCCACGACGTGAAAATCCAGTATCTGTTGACGAGCTGGCAGCTGTCATTACACAGCAAATGACTGCTGCAATCCCGAACGTCGTTGTTCAATGTTACCAAGCTATCAACAACAATAATGCCATCTGCAACTTCAAGACGTTCAACTCGGCCAAGCCATCGAAGTTTTCTGGGTCTCAAGGAGCGACAACACTTCTGCAATGGTTCGAGAGTCTAGAGAGCACCTTCAGGCATGTACAATGTCCAAATGAGCGAAAGGTAGATTTCGCATCTAGTGTCTTTGAGAAACGAGCTTTGACATGGTGGAACGGTGTGGTGAGAGATAGGGGTGCCGAAGAGGCACTGGCCCAAACTTGGAAAGAACTTCGAGCACTGATGATGAAGGAATTCTGTCCTCGTCACGAGATCAGGGCATTGGAAAGAGAATTCGACGATCTTAAGCAAGACAGTGGCGAACATCGAGCATACACTGATCGATATGAGGAGCTGAGCCTGTTGTGTCCTACCATGGTTACACCTTTGGATAAGGCGATCGAAAAATACATTGATGGTCTCCCTGACTTGGTTCAAGACATTGTTACCGGTAGTAACCCCACTACGGTTAGGCAGGCCATTGAGCTATCTGCAACCCTGACTGAATCTCAGATCAGGAAACGCAAGCTTTTCCGAAAGGGTGACAAGAAACCGCTCGAGGAATCAAAGACCATGGATGAACAGACTGGATCCCTTGAGTGGTCAAAGAAGCAAAAGGCTTCTCAGAACTTCGCCATGGTCGCTCACAATGATCAAGCCGCCCCCAACCAACCAGCTAAACCCCGTGCTAGGAAGCCATACAACGGAACTTCACCCTTGTGCAACCGATGTGGTATACATCATCATGCTAAAATGAAGTGCCGCGAATGTCAAATTTGTGGACTTAAAGGTCATGTGGCAAAAGTTTGCGTTGCAGCAGTTGCACCGAATCAAGCCGACAACAAACCTGCTCGAGCTCGCTTTCCACCAGGTTCTTGCAACAAATGTGGTGAGATGGGACATATCCGAAGAATTTGCCCAAAGCGTGCTAATGCTAATCCAGCACAGAGATGAGCATCTGATCGACTAGAAGACAACACTCTTTAGAAATAATCACATCTTATGTATTATTTTCTTTTGTTGTCGAGGTCCATGAAACAGTTGTTATCATTGTTAATAAATAAATCTTTTTATTTACATTGCAATGTATATTATGTGGTTGTATGCATAAACAACATATCCCCTACAATACCGACAATCAAGGAACCACATTCCTTGAAGAACAAACTACCCCCAAAATTCTTCCATTTTACAATCTCTTGCGTTTTACACAAAGATCCTAAGTACCCGTCTCTTGCAAAGAGATGAGGTACAAGGTGCAAGTTATAATTCTGTACGAATACCCCAAGTACCACTATAAATTCTTAATAGGGTACTCAAGGGTATTTCCGTATGTCCTAAATTATTGTGTACCTTAATTCGAATATTGCGTTTTCCTGAAAACGAAAATCGAATTTTTGGTAGATCATCCTATCTTCATGAATGGATTCTTGAAATGATTAAAGTGCCAAATGAAATCCACGAATTGGATTCCTGGTGTGCTTTAAGTATCCGCGTCCAAAGATAACAAATTAATAAACAAAGTCAAACAACTATGTGATTATGTGCTTATGTGTTTCCTTTTATGTTTTTGTGTGATCCAAGTTTTGTCATCCAAATCCTCATAGAATCTTCCATATCTTCGTATAAGGGATTCATAGTAGGATATCCAAAGGTACTATATTAAATCCTCAATGGGCTTCTACGTTGTAGTTAAGTCCCTTGGATTTTATTGTACTATTCCATAATTAGACCCCTTGAGTGGTCTAGTTAAACAGATTGATCCAAAAATCTGGTTAAGTATATCAAATGATGATATAGCTGAAAGGACTCCTTGGAGGTCTAATTAAAAAGATCATGTGTTGATCTGATTAAAAAGGACCCTATGGTAGTCTAGTCACACTCATCACAGGTTTGATATTTTCTTCCCCTGCACATCATGAAATGCACTGTGCGGACTGTGCAAGGAATTACGTAATTATGGACGCGTACATAATTATGGAAATTCAGTGCACAGAGACCACAGCGAATTTTGTCATGTATTCCGTTCATTTTTGTTTCTGAAGATGTAAAATGACTATTCTGTTCATTTTTGTTTCTGAAGATGTAAAATGACCATTCCGTTCATTTTTGTTTCTGAAGATGTAAAACGACCATTCTGTTCATTTTTGTTTCTGAAGATGTAAAATGACCTTTCCGTTCATTTTTGTTTCTGAAGATGTAAAATGACTATTCCGTTCATTTTTGTTTCTGAAGATGTAAAATGACTATTCCGTTCATTTTTGTTTCCGAAGATGTAAAATGACCATTCTGTTCATTTTTGTTTCTGAAGATGTAAAATGACCATTCCGTTCATTTTTGTTTCTGAAGATGTAAAATGACTGTTCTGTTCATTTTTGTTTCTGAAGATGTAAAATGACTATTCCGTTCATTTTTGTTTCCGAAGATGTAAAATGACCATTCTGTTCATTTTTGTTTCCGAAGATGTAAAATGACCATTCTGTTCATTTTTGTTTCTGAAGATGTAAAATGACCATTCCGTTCATTTTTGTTTCTGAAGATGTAAAATGACTATTCTGTTCATTTTTGTTTCTGAAGATGTAAAATGACTATTCCGTTCATTTTTGTTTCCGAAGATGTAAAATGACCATTCTGTTCATTTTTGTTTCTGAAGATGTAAAATGACCATTCCGTTCACTTTTGTTTCTGAAGATGTAAAATGACTATTCTGTTCATTTGTTTCTGAATAATGCCTGTTGAAAATAACTCCGTTCATTTTTCAATTCTGAAAAATGTCCGTTAAAGAGAAATAACAGGATTATGCCTTTCATATCTCTGGTGGTTATTTGACACAAAGCCACAGTTAGACTCCTACGAATTAATTTCGGGACGAAATTTCCTAAAGTAGGGGAGACTGTAACACCCGTGTCACTCCAACCATCAGACAAATGCCTAACCAATGAAATATAGTATTTCATACTTGGGATTTGTAAAAATATGTGTATCGTTTACACATATCAATTCCTGTTCGATTTCAAGCTTTAAATCGCTTTCTGGAGGGTTATACGCGCTCTGATGTGTAGATATAACCAGTTTAATCCAACGAACACTCCGGAATAGTGAAATAGGCTTAACATACCTTAAATAACCTTTACATAACTTAGATATAAGTTTTGGAAGGTTTGGTGTGGTGAAATCAAAGTTTAATCGCTTACAGGGACTAAAGTTGACAAACTGCGAAAGTATGCCAATTTGAACTGTAACAGACCTTCTGGAGCATGACCATAAGTTAAACATACCACAAATATCCTTTACATAGCTTAGAAATAGGCTTTGAGGTGTTCGGTATGCTAAAATAAACTTTTGTGTCATTCAGGGACTAAAAGTGTCAAAAAGTGCACAAGTTTGCATTTTTACGCATAACTTACGTTCTGAATACATCCGGACATCCAAAAATTTATATAAGCATGACTATATTATATTTGAGTGTTCGCTTTAAGAAAAATCCATTCGTTTCGTCTTTTGGTTCGTTTTTCGCGCTTATGCGCATTCCGTCGTAATTAAGCGAACATCGCGTTCGTACGGCCAAACGAACCGACATCCGAGATATTTTTGAGCATGTTTTAAGTTCCCTATACTTTAACTTCATTTTAGAGCTTTGAAATGGGGTTAACGGGCCTTAAACGTGTCGAAAATGGCCTAAATACAGTTCAGGGACCAAAAGTGTAATTCTGCCGAAATAGTGCCTAGCGGTGCGCTACACTTTAAGCGTAGCGGTGCGCTAGGGGTCTGCAGACCAGATGCAGAGTACCAAACAGCCTGTTTGCAGCAGTTTTACCCACAACCACAAGTTCCTAATTGCTTAGTCATGAAGATAAGGATCACTTTTAGGCACCATAAGCTTCCAACACATGTACGGCTTGGATCATGGCACGTTTTCCATGAAACGATCCTAACGGTGGACCGAATACTATAAATACCCCACCCCCCATTACTTCAAATGCACTAGAATTCTGATTTTAGAAACTCTAAGTTGAAACCATTGTTTCATACCTGAGATTCTCGAATCGGGATTAGCATTCGGGGACCCTGGGTTAGTATTCTTTCGTTCTTTTCCTTATTTTACTGCTTTTCGAGTCAGAAAGTCAAACTTTGTTTGACTTTCAGCGTTGACCAGTAATGGTCAATGCGAAGTTCGTTTGAACTTCGCAACGTGAGTGTAATCACGTTGGTCATAGTCCCTTGGGACTATGCCCACTGATTACCACGTTGTCTAGAGTCGTAGGGTAGGCGATCTAATAAATCGCCTATACCTTCGAACTCGACCCATTTGGTCGATCATTAGGATCCGACCAAACACATTAGGTGACCATAGTAGGTAGGGAATAACCTTCCGAGGTTATACCCTATGGTCACATCGTTTAAGTAGTTGTATGATAGGTAGTTTATATGCCTTAGGTAAATTACCAGAATACCCTTTTCATGTATAATTGGTAATTAATCATATGTAACCTAAACTTTTGTCACATAACTGATTATGTAACATGTTTAGGCATATAACACTTGTCATAGGACTAGTTAGGCGGTCCGAACGCGTTTCACGCGAACGACACGTTAAAGTAGCATAAGCTTCCTAAACGGGTCGTAATGGGTCGTAGACACTTGGGTTAAGTTTCATTTAGTATGAAGGCTTTGTTAAACCATATCATATGAGTTCCTACACTCATTTGGTTTACAAACCCTAATGCTACCCAATCTTCCGATTTAGGTCCGGTTAATTAACATAGTTACCTATATTAGGTGCCGTTTGATTTCCGTGATCTCTAGCTTTGTTTGGTTGTTACTCAAGGACTACTGAGCAATCTCAAGTGAGTACATAGACCCCTCTTTTACTGTTTTCCAAACTGTTTTGGGGTGGAACACATGTGCCTACTTGTTACTTTCATGCTTTCCGTTTTCACATCATATACTTCCTATGTTCATTAGTAGAAAAGATGGTATCAGAGCCAATGGTTATAGGGAATTAGGTTATTAGTAATGCTTTGACCTAGTCTATAACCTTTCTAGGACCCTAACGCGAGTTTACTTGCGTTTAGTCATAAAACAATACCGTCACCTATCCTTAGGCGACTATCACAACAAGAACATAAATTTCAAAACCGCTTTGAAAACTAATCATCTGTTCTAGGATGATTGATTACTAGGTTTTGAACCCTCTATTGTAAGGTTTTGAACTCTCTGTTATATGGTTTTGAACCCCTATGAGTTTTCAAAATCTCATCAAGGTTTTGGGTTTTAAATAATGTGAACACGTGCAAACTGGAAGGGTGAATGCCTGTATTCTGGGTTTTCTGTCTAGGCAAGCACTTCGTATACATCTCATCAGACGCGAGACCAGTTGTGCTTACCTGGGAATTCTTGGGATGAGTGTTCACTTATAGGCGAGCATGTCTTCGCGATACATTATTTTTGACCTATTTACTTTGATAAATCACTGTGTGTCGTTTGTTGCTTTGTAGTAACAAACAAATGACCACTACCCTTGCTTTCATCAGATTTGTTCATCTCATTCTTTTCGTCTAATTCTCTCACTCGTTTCCTTTCATGTTCTTCTCTTTTAGAATGCCTCCACGACGTGAAAATCCAGTATCTGTTGACGAGCTGGCAGCTGTCATTACACAGCAAATGACTGCTGCAATCCCGAACGTCGTTGTTCAATGTTACCAAGCTATCAACAACAATAATGCCATCTGCAACTTCAAGACGTTCAACTCGGCCAAGCCATCGAAGTTTTCTGGGTCTCAAGGAGCGACAACACTTCTGCAATGGTTCGAGAGTCTAGAGAGCACCTTCAGGCATGTACAATGTCCAAATGAGCGAAAGGTAGATTTCGCATCTAGTGTCTTTGAGAAACGAGCTTTGACATGGTGGAACGGTGTGGTGAGAGATAGGGGTGCCGAAGAGGCACTGGCCCAAACTTGGAAAGAACTTCGAGCACTGATGATGAAGGAATTCTGTCCTCGTCACGAGATCAGGGCATTGGAAAGAGAATTCGACGATCTTAAGCAAGACAGTGGCGAACATCGAGCATACACTGATCGATATGAGGAGCTGAGCCTGTTGTGTCCTACCATGGTTACACCTTTGGATAAGGCGATCGAAAAATACATTGATGGTCTCCCTGACTTGGTTCAAGACATTGTTACCGGTAGTAACCCCACTACGGTTAGGCAGGCCATTGAGCTATCTGCAACCCTGACTGAATCTCAGATCAGGAAACGCAAGCTTTTCCGAAAGGGTGACAAGAAACCGCTCGAGGAATCAAAGACCATGGATGAACAGACTGGATCCCTTGAGTGGTCAAAGAAGCAAAAGGCTTCTCAGAACTTCGCCATGGTCGCTCACAATGATCAAGCCGCCCCCAACCAACCAGCTAAACCCCGTGCTAGGAAGCCATACAACGGAACTTCACCCTTGTGCAACCGATGTGGTATACATCATCATGCTAAAATGAAGTGCCGCGAATGTCAAATTTGTGGACTTAAAGGTCATGTGGCAAAAGTTTGCGTTGCAGCAGTTGCACCGAATCAAGCCGACAACAAACCTGCTCGAGCTCGCTTTCCACCAGGTTCTTGCAACAAATGTGGTGAGATGGGACATATCCGAAGAATTTGCCCAAAGCGTGCTAATGCTAATCCAGCACAGAGATGAGCATCTGATCGACTAGAAGACAACACTCTTTAGAAATAATCACATCTTATGTATTATTTTCTTTTGTTGTCGAGGTCCATGAAACAGTTGTTATCATTGTTAATAAATAAATCTTTTTATTTACATTGCAATGTATATTATGTGGTTGTATGCATAAACAACATATCCCCTACAATACCGACAATCAAGGAACCACATTCCTTGAAGAACAAACTACCCCCAAAATTCTTCCATTTTACAATCTCTTGCGTTTTACACAAAGATCCTAAGTACCCGTCTCTTGCAAAGAGATGAGGTACAAGGTGCAAGTTATAATTCTGTACGAATACCCCAAGTACCACTATAAATTCTTAATAGGGTACTCAAGGGTATTTCCGTATGTCCTAAATTATTGTGTACCTTAATTCGAATATTGCGTTTTCCTGAAAACGAAAATCGAATTTTTGGTAGATCATCCTATCTTCATGAATGGATTCTTGAAATGATTAAAGTGCCAAATGAAATCCACGAATTGGATTCCTGGTGTGCTTTAAGTATCCGCGTCCAAAGATAACAAATTAATAAACAAAGTCAAACAACTATGTGATTATGTGCTTATGTGTTTCCTTTTATGTTTTTGTGTGATCCAAGTTTTGTCATCCAAATCCTCATAGAATCTTCCATATCTTCGTATAAGGGATTCATAGTAGGATATCCAAAGGTACTATATTAAATCCTCAATGGGCTTCTACGTTGTAGTTAAGTCCCTTGGATTTTATTGTACTATTCCATAATTAGACCCCTTGAGTGGTCTAGTTAAACAGATTGATCCAAAAATCTGGTTAAGTATATCAAATGATGATATAGCTGAAAGGACTCCTTGGAGGTCTAATTAAAAAGATCATGTGTTGATCTGATTAAAAAGGACCCTATGGTAGTCTAGTCACACTCATCACAGGTTTGATATTTTCTTCCCCTGCACATCATGAAATGCACTGTGCGGACTGTGCAAGGAATTACGTAATTATGGACGCGTACATAATTATGGAAATTCAGTGCACAGAGACCACAGCGAATTTTGTCATGTATTCCGTTCATTTTTGTTTCTGAAGATGTAAAATGACTATTCTGTTCATTTTTGTTTCTGAAGATGTAAAATGACCATTCCGTTCATTTTTGTTTCTGAAGATGTAAAACGACCATTCTGTTCATTTTTGTTTCTGAAGATGTAAAATGACCTTTCCGTTCATTTTTGTTTCTGAAGATGTAAAATGACTATTCCGTTCATTTTTGTTTCTGAAGATGTAAAATGACTATTCCGTTCATTTTTGTTTCCGAAGATGTAAAATGACCATTCTGTTCATTTTTGTTTCTGAAGATGTAAAATGACCATTCCGTTCATTTTTGTTTCTGAAGATGTAAAATGACTGTTCTGTTCATTTTTGTTTCTGAAGATGTAAAATGACTATTCCGTTCATTTTTGTTTCCGAAGATGTAAAATGACCATTCTGTTCATTTTTGTTTCCGAAGATGTAAAATGACCATTCTGTTCATTTTTGTTTCTGAAGATGTAAAATGACCATTCCGTTCATTTTTGTTTCTGAAGATGTAAAATGACTATTCTGTTCATTTTTGTTTCTGAAGATGTAAAATGACTATTCCGTTCATTTTTGTTTCCGAAGATGTAAAATGACCATTCTGTTCATTTTTGTTTCTGAAGATGTAAAATGACCATTCCGTTCACTTTTGTTTCTGAAGATGTAAAATGACTATTCTGTTCATTTGTTTCTGAATAATGCCTGTTGAAAATAACTCCGTTCATTTTTCAATTCTGAAAAATGTCCGTTAAAGAGAAATAACAGGATTATGCCTTTCATATCTCTGGTGGTTATTTGACACAAAGCCACAGTTAGACTCCTACGAATTAATTTCGGGACGAAATTTCCTAAAGTAGGGGAGACTGTAACACCCGTGTCACTCCAACCATCAGACAAATGCCTAACCAATGAAATATAGTATTTCATACTTGGGATTTGTAAAAATATGTGTATCGTTTACACATATCAATTCCTGTTCGATTTCAAGCTTTAAATCGCTTTCTGGAGGGTTATACGCGCTCTGATGTGTAGATATAACCAGTTTAATCCAACGAACACTCCGGAATAGTGAAATAGGCTTAACATACCTTAAATAACCTTTACATAACTTAGATATAAGTTTTGGAAGGTTTGGTGTGGTGAAATCAAAGTTTAATCGCTTACAGGGACTAAAGTTGACAAACTGCGAAAGTATGCCAATTTGAACTGTAACAGACCTTCTGGAGCATGACCATAAGTTAAACATACCACAAATATCCTTTACATAGCTTAGAAATAGGCTTTGAGGTGTTCGGTATGCTAAAATAAACTTTTGTGTCATTCAGGGACTAAAAGTGTCAAAAAGTGCACAAGTTTGCATTTTTACGCATAACTTACGTTCTGAATACATCCGGACATCCAAAAATTTATATAAGCATGACTATATTATATTTGAGTGTTCGCTTTAAGAAAAATCCATTCGTTTCGTCTTTTGGTTCGTTTTTCGCGCTTATGCGCATTCCGTCGTAATTAAGCGAACATCGCGTTCGTACGGCCAAACGAACCGACATCCGAGATATTTTTGAGCATGTTTTAAGTTCCCTATACTTTAACTTCATTTTAGAGCTTTGAAATGGGGTTAACGGGCCTTAAACGTGTCGAAAATGGCCTAAATACAGTTCAGGGACCAAAAGTGTAATTCTGCCGAAATAGTGCCTAGCGGTGCGCTACACTTTAAGCGTAGCGGTGCGCTAGGGGTCTGCAGACCAGATGCAGAGTACCAAACAGCCTGTTTGCAGCAGTTTTACCCACAACCACAAGTTCCTAATTGCTTAGTCATGAAGATAAGGATCACTTTTAGGCACCATAAGCTTCCAACACATGTACGGCTTGGATCATGGCACGTTTTCCATGAAACGATCCTAACGGTGGACCGAATACTATAAATACCCCACCCCCCATTACTTCAAATGCACTAGAATTCTGATTTTAGAAACTCTAAGTTGAAACCATTGTTTCATACCTGAGATTCTCGAATCGGGATTAGCATTCGGGGACCCTGGGTTAGTATTCTTTCGTTCTTTTCCTTATTTTACTGCTTTTCGAGTCAGAAAGTCAAACTTTGTTTGACTTTCAGCGTTGACCAGTAATGGTCAATGCGAAGTTCGTTTGAACTTCGCAACGTGAGTGTAATCACGTTGGTCATAGTCCCTTGGGACTATGCCCACTGATTACCACGTTGTCTAGAGTCGTAGGGTAGGCGATCTAATAAATCGCCTATACCTTCGAACTCGACCCATTTGGTCGATCATTAGGATCCGACCAAACACATTAGGTGACCATAGTAGGTAGGGAATAACCTTCCGAGGTTATACCCTATGGTCACATCGTTTAAGTAGTTGTATGATAGGTAGTTTATATGCCTTAGGTAAATTACCAGAATACCCTTTTCATGTATAATTGGTAATTAATCATATGTAACCTAAACTTTTGTCACATAACTGATTATGTAACATGTTTAGGCATATAACACTTGTCATAGGACTAGTTAGGCGGTCCGAACGCGTTTCACGCGAACGACACGTTAAAGTAGCATAAGCTTCCTAAACGGGTCGTAATGGGTCGTAGACACTTGGGTTAAGTTTCATTTAGTATGAAGGCTTTGTTAAACCATATCATATGAGTTCCTACACTCATTTGGTTTACAAACCCTAATGCTACCCAATCTTCCGATTTAGGTCCGGTTAATTAACATAGTTACCTATATTAGGTGCCGTTTGATTTCCGTGATCTCTAGCTTTGTTTGGTTGTTACTCAAGGACTACTGAGCAATCTCAAGTGAGTGCATAGACCCCTCTTTTACTGTTTTCCAAACTGTTTTGGGGTGGAACACATGTGCCTACTTGTTACTTTCATGCTTTCCGTTTTCACATCATATACTTCCTATGTTCATTAGTACATTATAGTACATGATTTCATTACATTTCATACTAGGTGTGCCATTGTGTGCATTACTTAGTACATTGTTTTACATTACATCACATGCTACGTATGTCTATTGTTGCATACTTAGTACAGGTCGCATGCTACGTATGTATGTTGTTGCATACTTAGTACAGATATTTCAGTTCACATGCTATGTATGTTCGTTGTAGCATACTTAGTACATTTCTTATTCAGCATATACTTACATTTTGGACGCATATTACATGATTTACATTGATCATGCATTTACTACATAAAACATAACTTTGATTTAAACCAAGTTTTACTTCAATACTTTGTTTTGTGCATATGGTTTAGTTGAGACCTTTCACTTGCCATACATGACATATTTGACATAGACATTTAACATGGATATTTGACATAGACAATTTGACATGATTTACATCTTGACATGAACATTTTACATTGTTTGGTTTGGTTTGATTAAGTGATTAAGTAACGATGCGTGTGTAATATGATACAAGCATGGTGGATACGCCGCTGGTACTTCCTATATATAAGTGTTTGTATGGTATTACATGTCGTAACGTTATTTGAATCATTTCAGTTTGAGACATAGAACATTTTATACAAATAACATATTTTTCACAAGACATTGATTTACAAACAACTTATCTAATACAAACTCATTTTACATGGTTATTCATTTAACCATACATTATACATTATTTATACATATCATCTGGTCTTATCGATTTTCAAATGATTTACAAAACAAAGCAAATAACAAGGTTCATGACTAAACATTTTCTCAAACATAAGTCATGAAACCTATTTTCACAAAACCTATGTATCTCACCGGCATTTTTATGCTGACGTACCATATTTTCACATGTGTTTTTCAGGAACTGTTGCGTAAGATGATCAAGATACACATAGGCAGACTTGGGCTTTAGTGACAATAAAAGATGCAAGACTAGTTAATTTTGTTGTATTTATTTATTTGTTAAGACATTGTAACACTTTTAATCAATAAAACGAAACTTCAATTGCCATGGATTTGAAACATTAATTCTGTTACAACACTCCCCGATGTTTCCGCCACGTTTCGTATGTTCTACGTGGTCGGGGTGTGACACATGATACATCGGGCCATTCAAGATTTTGGAAAGAATTGGTACCATGGCTTACAAGTTGGAATTACCAGAAGAACTTAACGGAGTACATGATACGTTTCATGTATCCAACCTCAAGAGGAGTCCAACCCAAGAAACAGTGATCATCCCTGTGGATGAAGTGCATATTGACGACACCCTCCGATTTACAGAACAACCCGTTGAGGTTACAGACTGGAAAGTCAACAAGACCCGAAGGAGCAGTGTTAAACTTGTCAAAGTACGTTGGAACTCTAAGCACGGACCCGAGTACACGTGGGAATGTGAAGACCGGTTTAAAGAAAAGTACCCCCACCTGTTCAAGAAAACTCCTACGAGAGTTAGTTCAGCCTGAATTTCGGGACGAAATTCTTTTAACGGGGGGAGACTGTGACAACTGGCACAAAACCGGTAATTTCTGTACAATTTAATTAATACTTAATGACTGCAATTATGTACTTAAATGTCAACATTGTTTGATTACATGATATACTTGTGAATTCATGCACGTTTTATACTACAAAAATTGCTTTATGCATTAATGATAGCGTTGCGACAGAAATACTAGTAAACTCACCGGTAAGACACATCGTGTCAACAATTCTGTAGAAAGCAGTCAGACATTAGAATTGGGGCCTAGGTGTAGGTCCAATGTCTAAAATGCATTGAAACCCAAGAGTATATACAAGGGTTAACATATAGTCTTTCCGGAAGCTAAAATACGCACTAAAAAGCACCCGAAACGCACTTTAAATGCAGAATTCTGCACAAATCAGCTATAATCAGCTTTTTAACACATAAATATCATGCAGAATTCATGTTTTATTTTCCAGAATACCCTCCTAAGTGTTGGGAATTAAAAGGGTCATAAAAGGATACTTAAAGGACACTAAACGGTGCAATTTAGCACTTTAACGAACCGGTATTTAACCGAACAACCGGACATTACCCGGAACATCAAAATATTACTAGAAGCATTGTTTTAATGTTTCTGAATTAGTTATGGTCCCCGAACACCATAACACCCCTTATAACATAATAACACATCAAGTCCCTAAACTTTACACTTGAAACTTAACCTATTTATGTAGTTAGTAAATTAAAATTACACTTTACCCCCCCCCTATATAGTGGATGGTCACAATGGGGTGACCCCACCACAATCTTGCCAAGATCCTACAAAATCCATCTTGATCTTGCTTGGATTCATTTTGATTGCACATGATCTTGTAAGATATTCTATGATATTGTAAAGATATCATGAAAGATCTTGTATGCACTATATATATAACCATCCTCACTTCATCTTCTTCACACCACAACCTTCTCCTCTCCTCCCCTTATTCTCGGCCCACCCACACCCACCATACATCCACCATTTTCATCCAACTTCAATCCATTCCAAGTTAGTCACATGGTGCAAGAAGGTGTTTAAGGAGGTTTAGAGCTTGTGGATCTTGAAGAACCTTCTCCATTTGCTTTTAACCATCACATTTGCCATCCTCAAGTTCTTGAGTTCTTCCCTAGCCCTTGTGCTAGTAGTAAGCTCCTTGTAACTTGTTACTTCATATTTTGATGGTTAAAAGATGATGAATATTGTTAATCACAAGAACACAAAAGAACATGATCATGATAATTTAACATAAGCTTAAATACATAAGAATACATGTAAATGATGATGATTTGCTTCTTGATGAATGATGATTGTGTTAGTGATGTTAGACATCATAAGAAACCTACTAGATTGTGATTAAACACATGATCTAGTAAGTTAAAGTGGTGATCTTGTGAAAGACCAAGATCATCATGCTTTATGTCTTCATGAACTTGAATGATGAAATTGATTTTCATATGTAAAAATGATTCAAACAAAATACAAATCTTGTAAATAGATTATTACAAAAACAATTTTCCCAAGAAACCAAGTTTATTTACAAGACTTACAAAGTCATGGTTTCTAAGTAAACTAATAATATTTTAGTGTTTAAACAAGACTAGAAACATGTTTGTAACAAGAAAAATACAAGAGAAGTATTTTTAGAAAAATCATCTTACAAGTTGTAAATGACTAGATCTTTTAATAAAGTAATTTACACACAAATAACCATGTTTTTTTAAGGGTAACTAAACCTACTAAATAACATGGTAAGTTACTACAAGTTTTTACAAAAACTTCAAGTTCATGATATAGTGTAATATACTTGATTTTGACACTCGGTAAGTGTTGAATGAGTTGTTGATTGTTGTGATGATTTTAAAAGAAAATAAACACATCTTTTGAAAACATGGGAAACCTCCATTTTTAGGGGAAACCATGTCAAAATTTCTATAAATTTTGACACTTAGAAAAATATAAGTTTTGGTGGAACTTATTCCCTAAAAATTCACCTAAAAATATTTACCAAGGTTTTCCTAATTTTTATGTAAACTTCAAGTTAAGAAATGATGATTTCTTCAAGATAAAAATTGATATTAAGTATGTATATTTTTGAGGAAAATATATATATTTATTGATCACCAAATTTTGTCTAAGTGTATGTAATACATATGGTATGTGATAGTGTATTAGGACTTGAAAATACACTAAATACTCCTAAGGAGTGAAAATACAAAAATACACATACAACATACTTAGACAAACACAAGAGAATATATTTATAAAAATAAATTCCTTAATAGATTATGTAACTTAGATAAGTTACGAACTAAAATGAAGTTTTGGCCGAAAATACATAACTCGGGTGAAAAATACAAGATACTTATATTTATTTTTGAGAAAATAATATAAGTAAGATACATAGTTAAAAATATAAACTATTTTTAACAACTAAGAACAAATACATAAAAGATGGTGACTTGTACTTGTGCGATACAAGTCTAGTGACTAACGTTAAAAAAACACGTATAGGTCACGACTCTATATAAGTAAACCCGGTGAAGTTTACGGCGCAAGAAACGCAAAGTTGTGAGTTAATGCTCCCCCTTTTCTTTTAACTGTTTTCAGTTTTATAACTTCGAGGGTGAACTACATGTTACTAAATGTTTACAAAAAAGTGAGTTTATGTCCCCACTTTTAATCTTTTACATACTTTTAAACTTCGGGAAAATACATGTGTTATGGTATGATGGATACAAGAACTAAGGAGTGATACTTGAAATCGTGTCATGAATAGGGTACCAGAAGCACCATTAATCAACAATATTCCTAGACCGCAGAACAAAAGGTTAGATCTAATGGGTTTTCGGGCAGCCACACTCTTGGTGAAAACTAGTACCGAGTAGTGCTTTTGTGTCTCAGTCGTGAATCGACAACTAGAAAAATGTCTATGGTTTGGATGCTTCCTATGTCGTGTCACATGTTAATGGCCTTGCAACCCATTAACAATCTCGATACATACAGGAATACTTGATTTATACAAATTACATACCATGTTTTCATACAAAGTATACAAACGTTCAATACAAAAACTGCATGAATTCACACCAACATTATGTTGACGTTTTTCCAAAAACTCACATGTATTTCAGGTAACTAAAGTGGATGTGCGCGCAGTCTTACTCTTGCTCTTGGATGTTGTTTATGTTTATCTTCGAATAAAGTTGTAAACTTATCAAACAAAATACTGTCTTGTGATGTAAACACTTAACCTATGTTTTTAGTTATGTAATGTTATCGGCATTTTGAAGTTATTTTTACGAGCATGTAGTATGTTTACCATTCGTATGCAATGAGAACCTTTCATGATCACACCTTGTGCTTCCACCTTAGAAAGGGGTGTGACATCACGAATTAGGGCTTCGAGGTCGTGCTGGGCATGAGTATTACGAACGCTATGCAAATAGTTTCGTCGGCTTAGAGCATTGGCAACGACATTTGCTTTGCCAGGGTGGTAACGAATCTCGCAGTCGTAATCGTTAAGAAGTTCAACCCATCGGCATTGGCGCATGTTCAGTTCCTTTTGGTTCAAGATGTGTTGTAGGCTCTTATGGTCGGTGAAGACCGTACACTTGGTACCGTAAAGGAAGTGTCGCCAAATCTTTAATGCAAAAAAAACTGCACCAAGCTCGAGATCGTGGGTTGTATAGTTCTTCTCGTGGATCTTGAGCTGTCGAGAGGCATACGCGATGACCTTGTCTCGTTGCATGAGAACACAACCGAGACCAAGGTTCGAGGCATCGCAATAGACTACGAAGTCATTGTTTCTGTCAGGTAACGCGAGGATAGGAGCATTGCAGAGCATATGCTTGAGAGTATGAAAGGCTTGCTCTTGTTCGGTTCCCCAAACAAAAGACTTGTCTTTATGCGTGAGAGAGGTAAGCGGCACAGTGATTTTCGAGAAATCAGCGATGAACCAGCGGTAGTAACCCGCCAATCCGAGGAACGAACGAACTTCGGATGGGAATTTTGGTGTAACCCAACTCTTAACAGCTTCGATCTTCGCGGGGTCGACATGTATACCTTGACTATTGACGATGTGACCGAGGAATTGAACCTCCTCTAACCAAAATTCACACTTGGAGAATTAGGCATAGAGTCGATTCCCTTGGAGTAATTCGAGAACCAAACGTAGGTATTGCACATGTTCGGCTTTCGACTTCAGATAGATCAGGATATCATCGATGAACACGATGACGAAACGGTCGAGGAAGGGTTTACACACACGATTCATCAGATCCATGAAAACCGCAGGTGCGTTGGTTAAACCAAAGGGCATAATGACAAATTCGTTATGGCCCTATCGGGTTCGGAAAGCGGTTTTAGGTATATCTTCCTACTGAATTCGTAACTGGTGGTAGCCTGAGCGTAAATCGATCTTCGAGAAACACGTAGCACCTTGTAACTGATCAAACAAATCATGGATTCGGGGCTGGGGATAACGATTTTTGATTGTCAGCTTATTCAATTCCCTATAATCGATGCACATCCAGAACGACCCATCCTTCTTTTTGACGAAAAGGACAGGTGCGCCCCAAGGAGAGGTGCTAGGGAGAATGAAGACTTTATCAAGCAATTCCTGGAGTTGACTCGTGAGTTCGCGCATTTCAGATGGAGCGAGGCGATAGGGAGATTTAGCAACAGGATTTGCTCCAGGAATGAGGTCGATACGAAAATCAATATCACGACTCGGGGTAAACTAGGTAAATCGTCAGGAAATACAGTAAGAAAATCACGAACCACAGGCACCTTATCCATTGCCTTCTTTTCCTTTTCCTCCGCTACTACGATGTGTGCCAAGAAAGCTTTGGATTCCTTTCGGAGATACTTGATCGCTTGTATGCACGGCATGAGTTTGAGATCCTTTGATGAGACTTCACCGTAGACATAGAGTTGATCACCATTAGTGAGCGAGAAATGAATCATTTTATCAAAGCAAACGAATTTAGCACGATTTTCATGAAGAAAATCCATGCCTACTATGATATCAAAACTACCAAGCTGCATCAGGATAAGGTCGATAGGGAAGACGTGATTGTTGTAACGGTTCTTCCAGTGGCAACTTCTACGTCGAACGTCGAAGGGAGGTTAGCGCGTTTACGTTTTAGGAGCTTTTTGAATTCTAACGATACAAAACCGTTATCGGCTCCAGTATCAAATAAACACGAAGCATATATACCGTTAATAGAAACATACCATTAACCACATTGTTGTCATTCTGCGCTTGGCGGACGTTGATGTTAAATGCTCGTCCGCGTGCCGCTGGCTGTTGTTGCTGCTGCTGCTGCTGTTGATGTGGTTACTGCGCTTGTTGCTGCTATGGCTCTTGCTTCACCACTCTGTTCGGGCAGACGTTTACAAAGTGGTTAGGATAACCATATGTAAAGCAGGCTCTTGCGTGAGCAGCAGGAGCAGGAGCTGCTTGTTGGCCCTGGGGAGCGGGAAGAGGAGCTGGTAGTGCAGGATCTTGAACTTGAGCTTGAGCTTGATGGGGACCAGTACTGCAGTTGGCAGTAAAATGGCCGTAAAGGTTGCAATGAACACAAAATCAACATGCGATCCCAATAGGAGGATGATAAGCACAAGTAGGGCATAGAGGGTGTGGACCAGTATGTGCACGCTTAGCCGGCGATGCATTGGTCACTGGTGCCGCTACTTGGCGGTTCTGGTTCGGGGGTTGAGCAGGGACAACATTGAGTGGGGCGGTGGTGTCTGCACAGTTCTTGTTGTTGTTGTTGTTCTTGCATTTGCGGCATGAAGACTTGGAAGTTTGCGATGCGGTGGTTTCAGCGGTGGGAGCAACGGTGACTTGATGGAGACTTTTGGTGGTATTCTTGAAGTAACCAGCCAAAACTCACTTGTCATTAATCTCGGCAGCGAGTAGATAAGTCTCTTCGATGGTGGTCGTCTTGGAGGCTTGCACGAAATCCGCAACACAATCCAGTAAAACACGGATGTATTTCTTGATGGTGATGTCGGGAGTAGAGACTTGGCCGGGACAAACGAAACTCAGCTGCATAAAGCGGGCAGTTAGACCAGCATTGTCGCCACCCTCTTACTTGATGTTCCAAAAATCGTCCTCCAGCTCCTGAAGCTCATGGGGAGGGCAGAATTCCTTCATCATGATTTCTTTTAACTCTTCCCAAGTAAGCCCATAGGCTGCATCATTCCCTCGCCTGTTCCTTTTGGCGGTCCACCAATCCAGAGCCCTGGACTGGAAAGCGCCAGTTGCGTTGACAGTGCGGAGGTTATCAGGACAACCGCTTTGGCACAGAGTGACTTCAATTGAGTCGAACCATTGAAACATGGCAGTAGGCCCGTCTTCTCCAGTGAAGTCTTTGGGGCCGCAAGCCTTAAACTGCTTGAAGCTGAAAGTGACGCGGGGAGAGTCGGTCCTAGATTCCCCAGAGGACTTGCTAGCGTTTTCATTAAGTTCACTGGCAACCTGCGGAATGACCTTAGCCATTTGCTTGGCGACTAGCGAAGCGATGCGCTTGTCAGCGTGGTTTCGGCGGGTAGCGCGGCAAGCGTGCGATCCGAATGACGACATTGTCTACAACAGACATCGTCATAGGATTCAGACACTACATAACCGAATCTCACCTCACAACATACTACTATGAGATAAAGCTCAGGAACACGTCGGCATAAGGCACATAAACACGTAGGCACGTAATCCACACAAGCACATAACCACGTAAGCAAAGAAACTCATAGGCACATAAGCACATAATCAACTATATTTTGCACGTATTCACCTTCATATATGGCACGTATTCTCCTATCATTCAAGTTCGCGAGCGCGTTCGAGAGTAGCGAGTGCGAGTAGCGAGTAACATAGCATGCGATTTGTTAGCGTTCGTCGTGTGCTGTGTGTTTTTCAGAGTAAGAAGCGTTAAATCGAAACCATCAGTATCTCAACACGCTAACAAAATAAACATATAAAACCACATAAAACACGTAAAATTCCACATAAAATCGAAGAACCAGCGGTTGCGAGTTCAGAATCGAAACACATAAAATCAGCGATTGCGGGCTTGAAATCGAAAATAGTTTGTCTCAGGTGTTTAGACATTGACTACCCAAACTGATTCGACTATTCTCGAGGACTTCAAGTACATCTTTCGGCCTAGTAGACTGTGCTCTCTCACCGGCATACGGTGAATGGCCCGCATCCTTTCGGTTATTCATATAACTCAAGTCATTGGAATCCATCGAGACTTTGGTGAGAGTTTTGTAAAAAACAAAATAAAGAACGGAACAAGTTATCAAGATTCGGGTTTCACCCCTAACTTAACAACTGCATTCCTGTTTGTGTGATAGAATCATGTGATAGAGAGGGAGATTTGCATCGAAGTTTGGATTTCACTCCTGATTCAACGCAAATTCTCGTGTTTATAGTAAAAAGCGCGCCGAACGAGCGATTTAATCGAGAGTTTGCGGTTTTCACACCTAATCTCGACCAGATCTCCCCTTTGTTCTCGAAAAATCATGTGTGTCGTGCTCGCCTTAGGAAAAGCAAAGTGACAGTATTCCAGCCTTAGGAAAAGCTGGTTTGCGTGAAGCTGTATTATGCGATGTTCGCGCTGGAATAAGTTCGAAGAAATAGCAAAAATAGGCTCACGCGGAACCCCTACTGGGTTCGCACAAGTCGGTCTGTTGGTACTTAGATTATAGACTAGGTTGTTTCTAAGACATCGACCCGGACTAGGTCGAGTCTTGCCTAAGTCCCTATAGTTATGGCTCTGATACCAATCCGTCACACCCCAACCGATGGCGGAAACATCGGGGTGAGGCACTAAGCGAAACAGATTGTCCAAGAGAATCCATAACAACTATAATTACCAGATATTTAACGTTACGTCCCATACCATAACATATCAAATAAAACAGTTATTACAAACATAGTGTTCTCAAAGACATAAATTGTTCCGACAACTCATAGCAAGCATCCTAAACACATGTCACATACGTTAAAATAGGTCAATACACATAGTGTAAAGGTGAGCATACACGTTTAATAGTATAATAGTAGCGAAAAGCGGTTTACGCATAACCAACATGTAACATGTAGATATGTGATGCTAGCAGGTTATCGACAATGAAATTTGCACAGACATGACTGCGAGTTGTAGAATGCGCAACACATATCGCCACTGCGACACGTGAAGTAATACCCTTAACAACCCCTGTCTACGACAGGTGCTGAGTCCAAACTTTAGTACTATCGTTGCTAAGGTGTCAGGCAACAATCACTGTGTAAACATAAGATACAAGCATTCATCGAATAACACGTATAACATGCAAAACGGTTAGCGTATTAAAAGTAGTTGTGTTGTGTGTCGATGTGATTTTGATATAAGTAATGTATGTAACACCCAAAAGTGCGTTAAGCAAAAAGAGATCGAGTATACTCACAGTTCGTGTTTAAAAAAATAAACACAAGCTTGGATTGAAGGGAGCGCTTGAGGGATTAGCCTGATCAGATGACGACGGTATAAGCATTAAACAGTGCGTTAAACGGTGTCGAGTGGGTCGAGTGATGAATGGTGGTTCGGTCTGAACTTTGAAGTTTTTGTTGTAGCATTTTTAAAAGATGAGAAGTGTCACACCTTGACTTTTGCGGAAGCGTATTATGTGTGACTTGCTTAATATCATTGCATTAAACCATGATGTCCATCCATTAATATGTTTCAAAATAATACAAACCACTTTGTTTAGTACCAACCATCGGACAAGAAGTTTAACTTACAAACCATTGAAATAGAAACTAGTTCCATAAAGGACTTTAAACAAAAGACATAGATAAATCAAGGCTTTGATTCATGTATCTTATCAAGGATAGGATACACGATTTAAACCCTTCCAAAAAGGATGACATCATATCTTGTAAACACTTCTTGAAATCTTTGAAACGCCCGCCAGATCCAAATCAATTTCCTGAAATACATGTAATTTTTTAAACATCAACAAAAGTTGAGCGAGTTCATGTGTTTTTGTATGTGTGCAATTCATTCCTTAGCTAATGACTAGCTATTCACATGATCTAACAGTTCATTCCTTAGCTAACCATACCATTTGTAATCATTGCAATATTTGTAACATGTATTTCACCCCCGAAGTTATAAAACTGAAAACAGTTAAAATAAAAGGGGGACATGAACTCACTGAATTGCGTTCTTCAATCAAGTAACTAAAAGCTTCTTTCCTCAGGTCGTACGACTACCTACACACGTGCTATGTTTATTAGACGGCTAGGTCGTGTAACGACTCTTAGTCTTAATCATTATGACTTATATTGGAATTCATGGTATACTTTGAGTTATGTCTTGAATGTACGTTATATGTTACTCCAAAGTTTATAATTATTGGTTAAAATAATAATATTTCAACTTAAATTATATTTGTCAATTATATGGAATATTTGTTAAAATAATATATTTTGGCTTATATCATTTGTAATTCCTTCATGAATATTTCCCAAGGATGGGTGTAATTATACTTGTGTATTTTGCTAAGAATTGGTGGCAAGTATTTTCATACTTAATTTTGTATTAAATTTTCTAGAATATTATTTTTAATTAACTAAAAATCACCAATTTATATTCTTAAAATATATGTATTTTAAGAAAACTTTTAGAGAAAAAATATCTATAAAATTTTCTTGGCAAAAATAATTATACTTTCATATAAACTTTAAAAATAATATATTTTCAAGATTAACTTAGAAAATATTTATAATTCCATTTTTCACCCAAAATAATATGTTTTTAGCTTGTTTAAGAAAAGATATATTTTCTTCAAAAATAATATATCTTCTAATTGTTCAAAAAAATATATATATATTTTTCTCCACTTAAAATAATATATTTTCTTCTTGATAAAATATGATATATCTTGTAATACTTGTAAAAATCATATTTTTCCGTTTCTTTGGTTTCCAAAATACAGTTTATCATACTTGTCGAAATATATGAATTTAATTCTGGAATATATATATATATAGTCCTTGTCCGGTTTGTCCAATATTCGGGTATAAATGATATATTTATTTTCTTGGAATTTTTGTAAAATTTTGTATTACAATTTTGGTATTTTGGTGAGTTATATTATTTTCGAGTTCCTAAAATAATATAACTAATACACATAATATAGAAGTAACACACAAATTGTTACATCTAAATATATATTTTCCTAAATATATACCTAGTCATTTTTACTTCTTAAAAACCAACCTCCAACATTTGTAATTTTTGTAATAAAAATTATGGCAAGTTTTTATATGAATCCATGATCAAAATCTATTTGTAAACACTTGTTTAAAAATATTTTTCTAAGTGTTTAATTTCTACAAAAATTTTGCCATAGTTTCCCCTTAAAAATGGAGGTTTCCATGCTTTGAAAGCATATCATTTTCTTTTTAAAATCATCATCAATCATCAACAATATAAACAAGACTTACTATAAGCAAAAAATATGCAAACTACACTATGACATGAACTTGAAATTTTGTAAAAATTTGTAGTACTTCACATGTCATTTAGTAGGTTTAGTTACCCCTAAAAACATGGTTTATAATTTATAAAACTCATTCTTGAAGATTTTAGTTCTTTACAACTTACATGGTGATTTTTTAAAAATGTTTCTTCTTGTATTCTTCTTGTTTCCAACATTTTTCTACTCTTGTTTTAACACTAAAAACATGTTTAACTTCTTTAAAAGCCATGATCATGTAAACCTTGTAAATAACTTTGGTTTCTTGAGAAAATTATTTTTGAAATCATCCATTTTCAAGACTTACAACATGTATCATTAATCATCATATTCTAAAACAACTTCATTTTCAAGTTCATGATCCACATAAAGGATGATCATTATGATTTTCTCAAGATTCATCCTCTCACTTGCTAGATCATGTGTTTAATCATCATCTAGCAAGGTTCTTATGATGATCAACATCATAAACACAAGAAATCAACAATCAAGTATCACACATACACTAAAACAACTTAGATTCTTATGTTATTAAGCTTTATGTGAATGATCATCTTCTTGTTTCTTTGAGATTCTTATGATTAGCACATTACATGACCTTTTAACCACTAAGATTAGAAGTAAAATCAAGTTGTAAGGGGCTTACTACTAGAACAAAGGCTAGAGAAGATACTATGATGAAGAAGATGATGAACAAGGTGGATAAAAGCTCTTGGTGAAGGTCCTTCGAGTTCCAATGCTTCCAAGGTTCTTAACTATACTTCTTACACCCTTGAGAGCCCTTAGATTGCTTGATAATGATTTGAAAATGGAGGTTGAAGTGTGGGTAGTGGGAGCCGAGAACAAGGAGAGGAGCAAGGAGGGTGATGAAGTTGTGAAGGAGATGAAATGAAAGAGAAGAAATGCCTTATGGTCTTTATAAACCCATTCTCCAACATAAGCTAAACCTTTGGATAATATGTTTCAAGAATCATCAACAAATCTAATAAACAAATAAAAGAAATCAAGGGGTGAGTCCCCTCTTGGTAACCGTCGAAATGGGGGGGGGGGGTATATGGTTGGGTTTCAAATGTAAGTTAGTTAGATTCTAAGTATAAGGTTTTGTGTTTTAGATGTTATGTGTTTATAGGATGTATTATGATGTCCGGTGACCATAACTAGGTTCGTAACACTAAAACAATGCTTCTAGTGAAAATTTGGTGTTTCGGGTAGTGTCCGGTTGTTCTGTTGGTTACCGGTTCGTTAAGGTGCTAAATTGCGCAGTTTAGTGTGCTTTATGTTCCCTTTTGTGACAGTTTTGATTCCCGACACTTAGGAAAGCATTCTGGATCATTAAACCATGATTCTGCATTATATTATGTTGTTAAAAAGCTGATTTTTGCTGAAATATGCAGAATTCTACAGTTTTTGCGAGTTTTAGGCACTTTCCAGCACTTAAACTATCACTAGGAATGCAGTTTTATGATCCTTACTTTCCTATACACTATACTAGTGTAACTCTTGGTTTTGGGCTCATTTTGTGTCTTAACATCATGTCTATCTGAGTACTGAACTCCCGTCAGTACTTCTAGTTTGTCTGATAACTGTGCTTACTTTGTTTCGTGCACTAATTGAATCATAATGTGTTGCATGCATTAATGACAAGAAATCATGCAACATGAAATGCACTTGAATGTATATGATAGTAAGTAGAAAATCATTCATGTCATTAATCCGAATCAGGCACAGTCATTAAGATACAAATTACTGTTTAATTATTGTACGGATACACGAAAAATTGACAGTTGTCACATTCTCCCCCCGTTAAGAAAATTTCATCCCGAAATTTTAAGCTGCGTTATCGGTTGCAGGGGAGTTTGGAAACAAATGAGGATACTTTGTTTTCATTCGATCTTCACGCTCCCAAGTAAACTCTGGGCCGTGACGTGAGTTCCAGCGAACCTTAACAAGCTTGATACGACTTCTCCGAGTCTTGTGGATTTTCCAATTCGTAACCTCAACAGGTTCCTCAGTAAATTAGAGATTGTCATCAATATGCACCTCATCCGCAGGGATGATGACTGTTTCCTGGGTTGGGCTCTTATTTAGGTTTGACACAAGATATGTATCATGTACACCGTTCAGTTCTTCTGGTAATTCCAGTTTGTACGCTACGGTACCAACCTTTTCCAAAATCTTGAATGGCCCAATGTAACGTGGATTTAACTTGCCACGTTTTCCGAATCGTGCTACACCTTTCCAAGGTGAGACTTTCAACAAAACCCTGTCTCCTACCTCGAATTCTAAAGGTTTCCGTCTTCGACCGGCGTAGCTCTTTTGTCGATCATGAGCCGCCTTGATGCACTCTCGGATCTGCATGATCTTATATGTTGTTTCTTAAACAAGTTCGGGGCCAACCATCTGTCTATCTCCTGCATCTGCCCAACACAACGGTGAGCGCCATTTACGGCCATATAGAGCTTCGAATGTTGCAGCTTGAATGCTCGTATGGTGGCTGTTATTATAGGAAAACTCAACTAGCGGTAGATGAGTATCCCAACTGCCACCAAAATCCATCATACATGCGCGAAGCATGTCTTCCAGTGTTTGTATGGTTCGTTCGCTTTGACCGTCTGTTTGTGGGTGGAAGGCCATACTCAAATTCAATTGAGATCCAAAGGCCTCCTGAAAAGATTGCCAAATCCTTAATACAAATCGTCCATCTCTATCTGAAATTATCGAGATATGCACTCCATGACGTGCTACTATCTCTTTGAGGTAAAGCTCAACTAGCTTTCCCATGCTATCTTTCTCTCGAATAGGTAGTAAGTGTGCGGACTTTGTCAATCGGTCCACTATTACCCATATCATATCATATCCTCTAGGAGTCCTGGGTAATTTTGTTATGAAGTCCATAGAGATTTGCTCTCACTTCCATACAGGTATTTCGGGTTGTTGCAAGAGACCGGAAGGTTTCTGATACTCGGACTTAACCTTGGCACATGTTAGGCACTTTCCAACATAAACAGCTACGTCGCTCTTGAGCTTTGGCCACCAATAAAAATCTTTCGGATATTGGTACATCTTTTCTGATCCTGGGTGGATCGAGTACCTCGACTTATAAGCTTCATCAAAAATAACCTCGTGAATACCACCATAGAGCAGAACCCAAATGCGTCCCATGAAGTATAAGGTTCCTTCCTCATTTGGCACCAACTTCTTTTCCATTCCTCGGAGATATTCAGCCTTAAGATTCTCCTTCTTAAGAGCTTCTTTGTGCGTCACGTATACGTGAAGTGAGATTCGTCTGAATAGTCATTTCCAAAGCTCGAACCCTTAGGGTCTTAACCCTTTCTGTTCGACTAAACGCGTCTGCCACCACATTTGATTTTCCAGGATGATACATGATCACGCAGTCATAATCATTCAGCAACTCAACCCATCGTCGCTGTCGCATTGATGGTGCATATGTCTGTCGACTTCATCTTCGTTCGAGTCTTAGATTAGTATTAAAAGATCAAGGCACAAAGTACGAGAAAATTGTCAAAACTAGATTAAAAGTTAATTTCGCACGAAATTACTAACTGGTAATTTCGTGTAAGTGTAATTTTGCTTGAACATGTTCATGCGAAATTACCTTGCCTATAAATAGGAGTCTTGTAATTTCGTTTGGAGTAGTCCTGTTTATGTGTTCTGGAGCCGAAGTGCTGCCGAAGTGTCTCTGTGCTGTAAATCTTTGTCAGATTAATAAACAAGACAGTTAATAGTGAATATCAAGCTAAACGAAGACTGAATCAATGAATTCCGCCTCTGATTCTGTCTAAGAACTCTTCTGAACGACTCATTTGGTCGGTAAAACGATCCTACAAGTGGTATCAGAGCTCAGGAGGAAGAGTTCTTACCTTTTAGCTTGTTTTTGCTGGAAAGTTTTGATTTCTACACCTTTTTTTCAAAATTGAACAAATTTTAACGGTTAAAATGGTTTGAATTTCACACATTATATGCGAAATTGTGTTTTAACAAAGCCTTGAGAGAATTGGACCTAAAATCGAGCTAAAACCTGATCAATTTGACAAAAGTTTGTTCAAAATGATGACATCAGTATAATTTCATTTGAAATTGCACCTAATTTCGCACGGAATTATAATTTCGCTTGAGATATTCCATAAGAAATTACAATTTCGTTTCAAAGTTGTGATTTCGTTTGATTTTGTTTGTAATTCCGTACGAAATTAAATTTCGTTTGGTTGGTTCAAACAAAATTACCTAATTTCGTTTGAAGATTCTAATTTCACTTGTGTTGTTATTTCGCTTGAAACTGTTGTGCAGGTTATTTCGTTTGTGGAGGGTATTTCGTTTGAGAAGTTTTTTCGCTTGAAAGATTTTGTTTGAAAGACTGATTTCTTTTGAAAGTAACTGATATTGTGAAAATATGTTACCGAAACATGGAAACTGAAGAAGCAATTGCATTGTATTACTATAAATCTCAACAAGAGAGTTATATTGAGATTGAAATAGAACCAGTTTTCGAAAAATCAATTTCAAGAGAACCAGTTTCAATAAAAAAGGAATCAGAAATTGTTTTAGAAAAAGTTGAAAAGGGTTTAAATGATGTTTCAGAAAAGAATGAAAAAGATTCAGAAATTGTTTCAGAAAGAGCTCCAGTTTTTGATCATTCATACTCATCTGATGAAGAGTGTGATGATGATAGTAGAGAAATTGAAAAACTTGAATTTTATAAAAGGCTATTTTCGTCTGAAATGTTTAATGAATCCTTTGCAGAACAAATTGAAAAGCTCAAGAATAAACTAGCTGCGAAAAAGAAGAATCATGAAGTAGCAAATGTGGAAGAAAATGAAAAATCTGAGAAGAAACAGGTTAACAGTGTTTATCAAGAAACATCTGAACAAGATAAAACAATTGGGTTGTCACAAAACGATGACGTCAAATCTGAAGAAAAGGTTCAAGTGATAAAAGAACAGGTTGAAGAAATTCCAGTTCTCAAGATTGAGAAGAAAGCTGGTGTTGAAAAATTAACTGAGATATGCTCAAAATGTGACAAATTCAAAGCAGACAATGTCAAACTCTTGAAAGATGTGGGGAGTTTAACATTGGAAAATACAAGTTTAAAAGAAAAAGAAAAAGATTTTCAAAATAAAATAAAGATTTTAGAAGATGAAAATTCGATTTTTGGTAAAAATAATATTGAAAAACAGATTGCAATAAATTCTCATCTCCAGAAAATCATTTGGCTTGAAAATGAAGCTGAAATTACTAGAAATAAAATTAAGGAGTTAGAGAATTAATTGAAAGGTTTTGTGACTTCGTCATCAGTACTAGAGTATATTTGTCCAAAACCGATCAATTCAATTCCAATAAGTGATGATGTCACAAATTATGACAATGTCACAATTGAAGATTGTGATGATAAACCTGATGATGAAAATGAGAAAAAGAAAATATTTTTGAAATTAAAAGAAAATTTTCAAGAAATTGTTTTGCAATCTACAGAAAAAGGTGAATGTTCAACACATAAACCTTTGAAGAAGAGTGCAAAACAAAAACAAAGTGTTAAAAATTCAAAAAGTTTTCAAAAAGAAAATAAAAGGTCATCAGTTCAATCATGATAAAAAATCATAAAAATTTGAAAATCAAAACTCAAAAACAGTTGGTAATAAGTGGTGCAGGTTTGACCACAGTGCTCAAAGGACAAATCCAGCTTACAAGAGGAGAAATGACTACCACAAGGCCAAGCAATGCCATGATCTAAGTGTTTGGTATGAAAGTGGTGAATGGTACGATAACAAAGTGTGCTACAAGTGTGGTTTTAGAGGACACATTGCTGTTAACTGCCAGAGTCGGAGCTTTGAGACGAGGAGATGTTATAATTGTCAAATCAAAGGCCACATTGCAAGAGATTGCCTAATGAGATCAAAGGGAAGATCGAGGGCTGAATCTCAGAAAATGGCAAAGAAATTAGTCAAAGTCGAAGAAAAGCCCAAAGAACAGAAAGTTCTAGAAAAGAAAGTAAAGCTTTCACAAGGGCAGAAAGACAGACTGAGGAAGAAAAGGAAGAAACCGAGAGAATATCTCGAAAGAATTTTGTCCTCGGATGCAACCGGAAAATCAGATAACAGTTCTGATAAATCGTTTTGCTCCTCAAAGACTGATCAGTCGAGTGAAACGAATTCATCAGATACAAATCTGAGGACGAAAGGGATATTAAAGAAAGAAAAAGCAGTTAATCAAGAGATTAACAAACCAAAGAAAGTGAATTTTTCACTTTCTGGCAATGAATTTGTTTCTTCAGAAACAAAGGAGCCAAGTTTTGGCGATGAATCTGACTCATCAAAGTCAGACAAGCCACGTTCTGGCGATGAATCTGGTTCGTCAAAGCCAGAAGAGCCATCTGTTGAGGTAAAAGGTGATAATTCCGTTAAGACAATGGATGATGTAAACTTTCCATCATTGTCAAACGTAAATTTAAAACAAAAAATTGAAAAAAAAACTGAGTGACGATCACTTAAAGACACCCAAGGCTCGTCAGGCTTGGGTGGATCTGTTTAAATGAAAAACCTGACTTGCCGGAACTCCCAAGTTGGTAATCGTGGAGTAGGAATCAGCATCTTTCTTGAGAAATTCACAATTGGTGATATTTCGATCTACAAGATTAATCAGGAACATTAAATTGTACTTGATTTATCTTTTCTACAAGTGATTGTGTTGTGAAAATCAGGAAATGTTAAAATTCCTACATGTGATTGAAAGAACAATGTGATGATAACCCAATTTTACAAGTGATAAAATCAACATAACTAATTTTTCCGGAAAAACCATTTTGATTAAAACAAACTTAAGTGTTTTGAAATCATAATGGGAAAAGAGTTTGTTGTAAGGGGGAGTTCTGATTGTTTATGCCAAGAGGATGGCGAATTGAAGTGATTCGCATCATGTTGTCATTTTATTTGTACAGTCTATTGTTTTCAAATTTTCCCGGAAAATCAAAATTGAAACATATTTTGATTTTAGGGGGAGTAATAAAATTCTTAGAAATTTTGAAAATTTGAAAAATGTCAAAAACATTGAAAAAGCAAAAATGAGTTTTGTTGTGAATAAGAGGAAATGATAGAAAATCAGTGGACTATCACAGCACGCTAAAGAATTGGAAAGTCATATGTGATAAACGGTCTCACTAAAGATGTGACGATAGGCTCAGCTAGATTAGTAGATTTGCAATATCGATACAAACTTAAAAGAAAAAGCCTAGTTCTAGTGGGAAACATGGTTGAAAGCATAGTACTTAGTTTTGTCCTTCTTGATTGTGTGCCTACTCAGTAATCGCTGAATGCAAAGTGCATAAAAACTGGTTAAATTTGTGAATTTTCACAATTTTGCTGAAAATCATTGTGATTGTGCATTTCATTTTGCGAAGATTTAAACTTGTTTTATTTCTTTATTTTGTTTAAGCATTGTACATCCTTTGCGTATACATGAGTATCGACCTGGATGTTAGTGCCTAAACATTCTGCTTTATTTTCTTTGGTGTTTCGTTTAAGCTTTGGATCACCTCTACGTATACGGGAGTATCGAACAGGTGGTTAAAGCCTAAACAATTTCAATTTGTTTTTATTTCTTATTTTGTTTAAACATTGGACTTTCTTTGCGTATACGGAAGTATCGACCTGATTGTTAATGTTTAAACATTCTGCTTTGTTTTCGCACAAATCACAGTTGATGATAGTTTAAAGGCATTACTTGAGTCAGTGTATTGCATGATGAAGGGATATGCTGAGATCGTGGGGTCCAGAAGAACTTAGTGCAAAATTAATATACCTTAACGTATCGGAAAGCATTTCGAAAGTTTTTAGATTGAGCTTAAGAGGACAAATATATCGTCAATCAATGTGAATCATTTAGAACTTAAAATGTTTAAAGCTTAACGGTGCTAGTGATGTGTCTCAAAATCTGATATGATCCTCTTGCACAAACTCACAAAAATATTGTCGGTATATATTTCTTTAATGCTTTTTGTATTTCTATCTCAAAATCCAAAATGATTTTCGACAACTGATGTTGAAGAGCTGATTTTCAAAATTCCAAGTGCTAAACATGTTGAACTAGAGGTTTGGGAAAGTGTGTTGGAAATGTGAAGATTTTGAATTGTTTAAATGGTTCATTAACTTGAAATTAAAGTTGAATGTTAACCTACATGTGATCTTCATAGCTTATAAATGTTAAATCTGTTTTTCTTATAAGTGGTTGAGAATTATGCAGGTTAAAGCCAGGTTCCTGATTCTGAGTGATTCCAGAAAGCCAGGCTATGATCTAGAACCTGAGAAAGCCTAAAAGCAGAGTTTGAGCTGGGATGTAATTTCAAAGCGATAGCGAATTCCAGACAGCGATCCCAGTTTGATGAAAGGGGGAGTCTGACGAGGTTAGAGCCAGAGAAAGATCCTGGAGCAACATTCAAAGGGGAGTTTAGATGTTGAAAAAGAGAAGATAGAGTTTGAAAGATTCTTACAATGGAGAATATTTTGGAAAGATAGAGAAGACAGATCAAGACCGAAGACGTGATATGCCAAAGACTCGATACTTCAGACTCGTCAACATCCGAGGGGGAGTCTGTTGGTGCATACGTTTGTCGACTTCGTCTTCGTTCGAGTCTTAGATTAGTATTAAAAGATCAAGGCACAAAGTACGAGAAAATTGTCAAAACTAGATTAAAAGTTAATTTCGCATGAAATGGTAATTTCGTGTGAGTGTAATTTCGCTTGAACATGTTCATGCGAAATTACCTTGCCTATAAATAGGAGTCTTGTAATTCATTTGGAGTAGTCCTGTTTGTGTGTTCCGGAGCCGAAGTGCTGCCGAAGTGTCTCTGTGCTGTAAATCTTTGTCAGATTAATAAATAAGACAGTTAAAAGTGAATATCAAGCTAAACGAAGACTGAATCAATGAATTCCACCTCTGATTCTGTCTAAGAACTCTTCTGAATGACTCATTTGGTCGGTAAAACGATCCTACACGTATATTAAGCTCCTTTTGATCAAATATGTGTTGCAGGCTCTTGTGATCCGTGAAGATAGTACATCGAGTACCATATAAATAGTGTCGCCAAATCTTCAAGGAAAATACCACTGCGCCTAGCTCCACGTCGTGAGTGGTATAATTCTTCTCATGTACTTTCAACTGGCGTGATGCATAAGCGATGACTTTTTGGAGTTGCATGAGCACGCAACCCAATCCCTGACGTGAGGCGTCGCAATATACCACGAAGTCTTCCATGCCTTTGGGTAGGGATAGTATCGGTGCATCGCATAGCTTGTTCTTGAGTAGTTGAAAGGCTTCTTCTTGCTTGTCTCCCCAGTCGTACTTCTTGTCCTTCTGAGTAAGAGAAGTTAGCGATTGAGCTATCTTGGAGAAATTCTCGATGAATATGCTGTAATAGCCCGCTAATCCCAAAAACTGTCGAATCTCAACCGGTGTCTTGGGAGTTTCCCAGTTCTTTATCGCCTCAATCTTTGCGGGATCCACATGAATACCATTCTCGTTTACCACATGACCAAGAAATTGTACCTCGCGAATACAGGATTCGCATTTTGAGAACTTAGCGTAGAGCTTCTCCTTCTTCAGTAGTTCCAGAATGGCTCTGAGAAGTTGCTCGTGCTCTTCCTTCATCCGCAAATAAATCAGGATATCGTCGATAAATACGATCACAAATTTATCGAGATATTGCATACACGATTCATCAAATCCATAAACACCGCTGGTGCGTTAGTTAATCCGAATGGCATCACGAGAAACTCGTAGTGTCCATAACGAGTTCTGAATGCGGTCTTCGGTATGCTCTCCTCTTGAATCCTTAACTGATGATAACCAGACCGAAGATCAATCTTGGAGTAATAGCTCGATCCTTGCAACTGGTCAAATAAGTCGTCAATCCTCGGTAATGGATACTGATTCTTGATAGTTAACTTGTTCAGCTCCTAGTAGTCGATATACATTCGAAAGCTACCATCCTTCTTCTTAACGAACAACACTGGAGCTCCCCAAGGCAAGAAGCTCGACCTTATAAATCCCTTGTCCAATAACTTCTGAAGCTGCGTGGATAACTCTTGCATCTCGGATGGCGCAAGTCGATAAGGTGCCTTGGCTACAGGCGCGGCACCTGGAACCAAGTCAATGTGGAATTCGACTTGTCTATGCGGAGGTAATCATGGCAAGTCTTCGGGGAAGACCTCAGGATAATCCCTCACCACTGGGATATCTTCAAGCTTCGGCTCTCCGACTTTCTTATCCACTACATGAGCTAGGAAGGCAACGCATCCTTTACGTAGACACTTCCGCGCTTTCATACAATTGATAATCCGTAAGGGCGTATCATTCTTCTCTCCATGAATCACGATCGTCTCCTCATTCGCCATCGGAATGCGAATGATCTTCTCATGGCAAACTATTTCCGCACGATTGTTAGACAACCAATCCATTCTGACCAAGACATCAAAGCTTCCCAAATCAACTGGTAGAAGATCGATAGAAAATTCGCGCTCTCCCAATTCCAAAGTACAACCCTTAATCACCTCATTCGCTTCTACTAAGTTCCCATTAGCCAGTTCTATCGAATATGGGACGTCTAGCTTACTTGTAACTAAACCAAGTATATTCTTAAAGTCTATGGATACAAAGCTAAAATCGGCACTAGTATCAAACAACACAGATGCATAGCGTTGGTTAAGAGGGAACGTACCAGTAACCACGTTCGGATCCTAGCGTGCTTCCCTGGCGCCAATGGTAAACACCCTTCCTCTAGCTTGGTTGTTCTTAGGGCAATCCCGCTTAAAGTGCCCCATGTCACCGCAGCCAAAACAGCCTTGGCCACATCCATTATCATTTCCGTCGTGTCCATTGTTGTTATTGTTGTTTCCTCCGCGATTTCCATTGCCCGCTTGGTTCCCATATCCATCCCGGTTACCGTTTCCCCCGTAGTTACCGTTTCCACCTTGATTTCGATTACCAGTCTGATTCCCATTTCCACGGCCTACACCATACCAACATGCCTCCCTTGCATGCCCCACCTTGCCAGAGTTTTCACATTTCCCATATCTGCACCGCCTAGTATGATGAAGCTGACAGATGTCACACTTGGGTAGGGTGCCCATATACCCTTTTCCTTTGGGTTCGGTGTTTGTTGCGCCAGTCCTGACCTCGGCTGGCGGGTTGGGGTCCCTACGCTTGTTGGGAGTGTTGTTGTTCACTCGAGTGCTCTTCTTAAAATTAGTGAACTTCCTTTTGTTATCACCTGATGACTCCACATGAGTCTCCTTCTTTTTCGTCTCAGAGATAGAAAACTTTCCCAAACGAACTGCTACCTCAGTAAGCGCCACACTTAGATCAATAGCCTGAGAAATAGTCGGAGCCTTGGAAGCTGTAACCATACTCAAAATCTGAGGTGCCAATCCCCAGATAAAACGCTCAATTCTTTTAAACTCTGGCTCCACCAGATAAGGAACTACCCTCGACAAGTCATGGAAATGCTGAATATACTTGGCTACCTTCGGACCATCCATCTTTAGGTTCCAGAATTCTATTTCCAACTTTTGAATCTCAGCTCGTGAGCAGTACTTCTTGCGCATTAACTCCTTAAGTTCATCCCATGTCAATGTGTATGCAGCATTTTCACCCAGTGTTTAGACTTGGAGGTTCCACCATGAAAGCGCTCCGTCTAGAAACAACCCAGAAATATACGTAACCCTTTGTTCTGGAGCACACTTGCTCATCCTCAGCATAGAGTCAGTTTTCTCCACCCAGCGAACAAACACGACAGCACCCCTAGTGCCATCGAAATTAAGGGGCTTGCAATCCAAGAATTGCTTGTAGGTACAACCTGTAACACAAGCAACATCATTCACAGTAAGCATTAGCAAAGCACAATTGGAAATATCCAAACGAGTTGTAATGTGTCTTAGGTGACTTAACATTACTGATTGGGGGGGTTATTTCCAGCGGTACCACCGCTATGTTCCGAGCGGTTAGCCTCGTGCTGAGCAATAGCTTGGGAGATGCGTTCTTGCAGTTATGCTTCAGTCCTTGGCAGCGTGTTATGGTTCAGTCCTTGGCAGCGTGTTATCAGTATTGACATTTCGTCCGAGCGGCATCGTTCTTCTAGTAAGAAGATCGGGTAGGTCATGCCTTATTTGTTAAATAAATAAATAATTGTCTAGGAGTCGTATGTGTATATATATATATATATATATATAACATAAGCAATCATCACAACAAACAACCACACAATAACACAATCATAGCATGAACAGGTAAACCAACAATGTATTTAATGAAAACACAACTATTGAGCTTTCATTAATAACCAACCACAAGTTACATTGTTTTCAAATTGTAGCATATCAAAAGAGACACGAGGTCACACGGCCCCGGTCTAACAAGTTTGTCAATATACAAATGTATCAATCAAAAGTGGTCTTCATGTCTTCATAGTCTCGGCTCAGTTGTGGCGTTCTCACCAAAAGTAGGGTACCTGCGTAAAACCAAAAATCCTAAGATGCTGACGGTGGAGGAGGAGGAGGAGGGAAAAAGAGCAAACTGCGAACGTGTGTGTGAGCTCCTCCTCGAGCTCATGAACTCGGCGAACCAAATAACTAATCTGCTACTCAACAGTGAGGAAGCGAGCATCAAAGCCCGAAATAGATGTGGGAGCAGCAGGTGGAGGTACAAAAGAAGCTGATGATGAGGGTGGGGGAACAGAAGTAGGATGAAAGGGAAATGGTGATCGTCTGGCACCCTCATCAAACTCTAACTCGAGGACTCTATGGCTCAGGATCTCAAACTAGAGCTGTAGGGACAGAAGCAGCTCATCACGGGTGTAACCACCGTAGTGTGAGGGGTGATACGGGTCAGAAATAGGCATGGTATAAGGTGGGAACGATCTGAATGGCTCATCGAATGGTGATGATGCAACAGGAGGAAACTGCGGGATAGGTGGGAAGTCTGTTGAAGCGAAAGGGTCAAAGCTCGGCTGCTGACCTGAAGTGCTTTCCCCTGGACGGGGAGCTGGGATCTCCTGGAGGAAAACAATAGGGAGATTGGTACGATGCTCGTCGGAAATGATGGGAGAGGGAATAATGCCAACAGGTGGAGGCTGTGGAACAAGTGGATCAAGTGGATCAACAGGTGGAAGATCAAGTGGAGCAAAAACATGCTCGGGGATAAGTGGTGCAATGTCGGGTATGCCAAAAGGAACAGGGTCTGGACCAGGAACATGGTCTGGAGCGTGAGGGGGTGTAGGGACTCGAACAGGAGATGATGGAGCAGCCGACATCGCATCATCATCATTGTCAGTAGCATAAAGCTGAAGGCCTGCCGCCCGTAGTGCTGAAGAGGTCACAGACTCAAAGGAGTCTGCAATGGAGTGTAAGCTGGAATCTGAAGAGATATCAATGACAGGCACAACTAGAGGGGGCACGTCTACCACAACAACGTCATCCACCTCCCCATCACCCTGCTCCCCTGCAGGGTGATCGGCCACAAAAAGGTCAACATCGTCATCAAAAATATTGTCAAAAGGCCAGTCCTCTAGCGGAATAGCAGCGAGAGGAACATCGTTGAGAATAGGGGCAACAATGTGCTCGCCATCGGGGTGACCGATGATGAGCTGCTCATGAACAGGAGCAGGGAGTGCAAAAACGTCATCAATAAGGATGTCAGCATCTGGGATATCCTCCCCAAAATCCGGCAAAGCAAATGGCTGGAAGTCGTCCTCGTCGTCAGATATCATATCAGGGTCGCTCTCCATATCTGAGGTAAAGACCTCGGGCTCTGGCGCTATCTCATCGTCCGACACTACCACCATAGGGTCATGCTCTTCTGACAATGCACTCTCAGAAGACGACATAGGTACCTGTAACATAATAATCATGGCACATGTACATTTATTAACTACTATCACTCAGTGTATGTAAACAAAGACAGGCATCATTTTAACATGTATTCACGTCATTCCTATGTGAGACTTTTTCTAACTTAACAAGTCTACCCCATGCAAACTAAACCACTAGCTAATGTCCTTGCTCGTGTTTTTTGCCTTTCCTTTGTAAAATGTTTGTTCCATGGATCTTGGCGTTTTGGAAATGCAATGAAAAATATTGTAAAAATATTTTCGTGAGAGAGACCTAATGATTGTAGTCTATACTCGAGAAGGAATCCTAGTTCACTACAATCGAAGCTCTGATATAAAACTGTCACACCCTGACTTTTGCGAAAGCGTATTATGTGTGACTTGCTTAATATCATTGCATTCAATTATAACAAACAACTACATGATTAAAACCATGATGTTCATCCATTAATATGTTTCAAAATAATACGAACCACTTTGTTTAGTACCAACCATCGGACAACAAGTTTAACTTACAAACCATTGAAATAGAAACAAGTTCCATAAAGGATTTTAAACAAAAGACATAGATAAATCAAGGCTTTGATTCATGTATCTTATCAAGGATAGGATACATGATTCAAACCCTTCCAAAAAGGATGACATCATATCTTGTAAACACTTCTTGAAATCTTTGAAACGCCCGCCAGATCCAAATCAATTTCCTGAAATACATGTAATTTGAAAACATCAACAAAAGTTGAGCGAGTTCATGTCTTTTTGTATGTGTGCACGGTTAACCTTGTAAACATTTGTAAGTATGTCTTTGTAAACCGGTATGAAAGCGTCTATGAACAGATCAATTAATGATTTGCAAGGTCATTAATAGGTGTGCAATGGTGCAGGAAGGCTCAAACCTTTGAGTATTTCATACCAGGACACCCGGCTGGAACGACATAGTCACCACATGCGGCCAACTCGCGGACCCATGGGTGGGGCTCGCAACACCCAAATAGATCTATCACTCATGCCCCTCCGTCCTTATACAAGGATTAATGGTCTTAAGTTAACGCCTACCCATTCACATGATCTAACAGTTCATTCCTTAGCTAACCATAGTGTTTTGGTCAAAAATTACCGAAGCAATTAAGTGATCAAATTAGTTAAGTGAGGTAGTGTGCTAAGAATGTGTATAAAAATATGCTAATTTAGTTGTTTGTAAAAACAGTTATCAGGATACGGCTCAGGATATCGAGCTGTATCTACAATCAAACAATGAGCAAAAATGTAAAGGGTGACACGGGATGTACGAGGAAAGCCCTTGATCAATCTAGATCGCAGGCACAAAACCTCGGGAGCTGACAATCGCAGCTGCCTTGTTCATCTTATTACTTCAAATGTCAGGATACAGTGCAGGATATGATGCAGATCAACTAAGTGTTACAATGCGATTTGAATACAAGTGTAAGTGTGTTGTGAGTGTTTGCAGCTAGAGAGAAAGAGAGTTCGAGAGATTGTGTGTCCTTATCTGATCCGATCAATCCTATTTATAGTAAAGTAAAACTAACTAACTAGCCTACAAATCCGGGATATAACGAATATTCCCTTTGTGAATGTTGTAGTCCACATATTTCGGCTTCAACATTCATAATCCAACAGATTTGCCCGAGTCTTTGGGAGAAGAAGTCCACCTGAACGTTATAGACTTGCACCACTAATTTACACGTCAATTAATTAGTCACTACCAGGATACTGTATGAGGATGTTACCAATATCCTGATCCGGTATCCTGATCACAACAAAAGAAACATAGTCAGAATATTATTCAGGATATATGAGTAAAGAACCACCCATAACAATTGTCCCCAAAATATATCTGTTGGTATACCAATTCCAACGGATATATTTTAAAGCTTATCTCGTAAATCGAGGTTATTAAGTTGAAACGACGGTCGAGATAACATTGTGCAACTTCCAACGCGGTTTACACTCAATGGCTATCTATTACACCCCTATATCTTCTCTCTTTCTGTATGAAAACCAAATATCATCAACAGAATCTCCAGGTAATTATTCATTCTTTCTTCCTTTCTTACTAATCTCTTCATTCTACCCCCAATGGCTACTAGAACCCGTTCTCATACTGGTGAATCGACGGAGACCTTCGTCCAACAAAACCTACTCAAGAACCCCGAGAAGGAGATCTGTGCCTTCGCTAATGCAGACATCGCAGCGTTGAGAGCCTCCGCCGCCTTTCTAGACAGTGCGATTATCAGACCATTTGACCGGTCAGTTAGATCGAACGTTTCGTCTGCCGATTGGGTCTATTTTCCGGCATATCCTTTTTCGCTAGGCCTTCGGTATCCCTTTCCCGAATTCATGATGCAATTTTTTCGAACCACCGGTCTTTGCTTTGCCTAAACAATGCCCATGGTTTGGAGGGTACTGATCGTACTTAACCAAATCAAAAACCTTCACTTTCCTGACCTCTACATCGAGGATATTCCGATCGCCTACCGTCTTCGATCACACGGTTCTAGTCGGTTTTTACTCTTTTCCACTTCCAGTAAACCCCTCATTCTCAAAGCCACCAAAAATAAGGATGGATGGCAACGGAAATTCTTCTTTGTTAAGCGAGATTCCATCTACGAGGGTGCTAGCCTCCCGGTGGAGTGGTTAACCACCGGTAGGGTTTAGGGTTTTAAGAATATCCCCAAATACCTCTTGGGCCTATACCCTGTGCTGATACTTTTTTATTTGGCCTTTATGCTGTGAACTTCAAAGAAGTAGCCCCTCCTACTGAAGAATCTGAAAAGAGAATAAAAGCAATTTACCAGTTACCAGAAGGTGATAGGAGCTTTTCCACACACCTCCCAAGTTCCATTCAATATTCATAGTCTGATATGTCTGGTAAGAGTTATTCTGTAAATAATTGATTAGCGTAATATAATGAAAGAGTAGAAATGGTTTAGAACTTCTCCTTTTATGCAGCACCAGCCAAAATCCTAGAAGTTTTCGACCTTGAGGAGTTGGACAGTTACTCCGATCCTGTCCAGGTCAAGAAAGAGCCAAGTCCCAAACCTATTACTTCATCTAAGCCCACCGGCTCTAAAGCCGTCATCATTCCCAAACCTTTGCCAGCTACTAAGCCTCGGACCTCTAGTTCCCGTAAGAGGAAAGAGACTGCTTCGCCTGCCACTCCCGAAACGTTTCCCTACGAGAATCATGGGTTTATCAAGGCAAGCGGGTTCATGACTTCCTTTCTTAACCAGGTATAGATCCTTATTCTGTATCCTGCACATATATGTCAAACCAATATCTTGGTTATTATACAATAATACCTGTGTTTTTTGGTGTAGGGCCTTGAACGTTTGGTTCATCTGTACGAAGAATCCTATGGGCTCAACAAAATGCTTGAGTCCAAATTAAATAAAGCCGAGGTTACCATTTCCGACCAAGGTATGATCGCTGCCGCTAAATCTCGACATTATGAGGACAAGTTCAAGGCCATGGCCCAGGAGCATCAGGCTGCCCTCAAGAAAGCCACTCACGAAGCTCAAGCCCATCTCGACGCCGCCCTGGCTCAACATGAGTAGGATATGGCCACTTACCGAGAAGGCCTCAAAAGCTCAGTTGTCATCTCCCTTCTTCAGGCTAGGCTAAAAATGGCTTATGAAGCCAAGGCCCTGGGCTTCGAATGCCCTTCTTGGAATGTAAACACCTGGGAGTTGAAGCTAAGGGGTCTTGGCGGTAATCCTGTGGAGCATCCTGTTTAATCTGCAGTTGAGGGGCCTTCAAAAGCGATTGAAAAGCCAACTGGTGCTGGTAATGAGGCTGAGAAGAATGTTCAAGCTGATCCTGAAGCGGATGCTGGTGAAGACATGATAAATGAAGGTATCACAATTCACTATTATAAATAATGTTTTGTATAAGAAATCTCTTGCAGGACTATATCTGAGGTGCATGGAGTATCCCAAAACCAAAGAAGTGCTTCAGAATATACACGAAGGGGATTGTGGTAACCATATTGGGGGCAGGTCGTTATTCTCAAAGGTATTAAGAACAGGATACTATTGGCCGACGATGAGAAAAGATGCTGCAGAATATTCACGAAGATGTGATGCATGTCAAAGACACAGTAATATATTACATCAACCTGCTGAGCCACTTTATCCTATCATTTCCCCTGGCCATTCATGAAGTGGGGAATGGATATAGTAGGAAAATTGCCAAAGGCTCCAGGAGGAAAAGTCTTCATGCTGGCAATGACTGATTATTTCTCTAAGTGGGTTGAAGATAAAGCATTTGTTCAAGTTAGAGACCAAGAAGTAGTATCCTTCATAAAAAGGAATATCCTGACTAGGTTTGGAGTACCAGCTGAGATAATTTGTGACAATGGTTCTCAGTTTATAAGTAAGAGGACTACTGAATTTTGCAAGAGTTGGGGAATCAAAATGATCACATCCACACCGGTACATCCTCAAGCAAATGGACAAGCAGAATCCTCAAATAAGATAATTGTCAACAATTTGAAGAAAAGACTTGGAGCTAAGAAGGGAAGATGGGCAGAAGAATTACCCTTTGTTTTATGGGCTGATAGAACGACAGTAAAAAGTGCAACTGGCCAAACCCCATTTTCCTTGGTATTTGGAGCAGAAGCGGTGATCCCGACAGAAATGGTGATACCTACGGCATGATCCAATATTCGGGATCCTGAGCAGAATCCTGAAGTCCTATGCCGGGAATTAGATACTATTGACGATACAAGAGATGCGGTAAAGCTAAGAATGGCAGCATATCAACAGAGGATATCCAGAGCAAACAACAAGAATATAAGGACTAGAAGGTTTCATGTTGGAGATTGGATATTAAGAAAGGCTTTTCTGAATACTACTAATCCTGCTGATGGAAAGTTGGCTCCGAAGTGGGAAGGACCCTATGAGATTGAATCAGAATAAGGGAAAAGAGCATACCGACTCAAGAATATGGAGGGGATATGCTACTGTAACACCTCGAAAATTCATGCCCAATAATATATCGACACGTGTCATGGACTTAAAATGTGTAAAGGATTGATTTAGAACGACTAAAGTTGACAAACAAGGAATCTGTGTGTATAAAAGGATTCAAAATGTCAACAATGGATAAATATACTTTACAATAACCCTACATGATGTTTAAAACCTTAAACGAATAAATCATGGATCATACGAAGCTAATTGGGAAAGAAAGTGAGGAATTACAAACTACAGGGGTAAAATGTGTCAACATGTTTAAAGTATACCTCTGAATGACCTTTTAGCAAACCCGAAGCTTTGTAATGATAAATTATACTCACAAGAATATGTGATAAAAATTTCACCAAGTTTCGAAACCGTATGAGAAAGTTATGATCAAATTCGTATACGAGGGGTTAAAAGCGTCAACGTTAAAAATTTAAGACTTTTCGGTGATCGTATGAATAAACGGGGACTTAACAAAGTTAGTTTATGAATTGAGGTCCTTAAAAGTCAAGTTAGAGGGCCCAAAGTGCAAGAAATAAAGGTAAAACCACGTTTGGAAGTGCACGGGTCAAAACTGTCAACAAATGAAAGTTGTGTTGTGCTGGCATGGTCCTTACGGACAGTAAGCTAGGACCCTTACGGTCCGTAAGCATGTCCCAGATGCAGAAAAACTTCCAGCTGCCTGTTAAAACGATTACACCACCATAAAACGATGGTATTCGAATTCAGGGGCTTGTTTAATGGTATTTTAAGGTCTAGGGACACTTGTAATCATCTGGATTCATTCATAGACTTGTTTGGCATGATCAAATTGCATCTAGAAACCTATATAAGGGCCATGAATTTGGGTTCTTCATTGCTCATTCACTTGTAAACTTCACAACTCACTTCTTGGAGGTTCCTGGAGCTCAAGACTCATCCATGGTGATCTTTAGTCGTGATTAGGACTATTGTAAGTATGCTTAACCTCCTTTAATTCAGTTTAGCTTAGTTATTTAGCGTAAAGTCAAACCGTTGTAATTAAGATTTGACTTCGTCATTAATCTTAATACCTTCAGTCAAAATTCAAATTGAAAGTACCTATGAGTTGGTAATTATGTGGGCAATAAACCCTTAAAAGGGTATTCTCTAATTCCCACTCTAACTAGGTCAATTGTCGAGTCAAACTTGATTATAAAAAGTCAACAGGAAGCCTATTTTCAAATAAATGCATAATTAGCAATGTAAAGGCTATGCAACATGTTTTGTCATTAATATAACTTGGTAATTAATATAAGAACATGTCTAAACATGTTCAACTCGACAATTTTCAGTGTAAGCTCGGTTCGGAACCAAAAGTCGCATAGTTTGACTCATGCTTTGACTTTCAGTTCTGACCCATTTAAGCATGTTTTTAGAAATGCCTTAGAGCCTTATTTGGACCAGGTTTCATATTAGTATAACCCTCTGTGATTATACAACTTGGTTCAATAGTTATCCGATTCATATGCATGTTTTCGTTAATTGCTTAAATATTGACTCTTAGGCCCTTTTGACTATAAAACGTGATTTTTGAAAAAGTAAAAGAGTAGAAACCTTGGTTACTGATTTATAAACTTGTACCCAAAATTTGATATCAGTTTGAGGTCTAGATTAAGAGTTATGCTCATTAGCGTAATTAGAAGGCTTTTTAGTAATTAAACGGTGTAATTAGCATATAGCCTACCTAAACCCAATTTTTGATATAAAACTTTTTACCTACTGATATAAAATAATATTTTAGGGCTTTTGGAGATTTTTAATTATTTTTAGACTAAGCATAACTTAGAGTTCTAAGCTTGATTCGGTAAATGCCGGTTTTGCCCTTTTGGGCTATAAAATGAGTTTTATAAAACCTTTTGACCCCAAACCTTTTGCTACTGATTTTAAATAATAAATAAAGTATTTTGAGCCTTCTGGAATTATAAAAATATCAGCTTTCCTTTGAAAACCCAGAAGTGGCTCCAAATCGCCTTTTTAAAACATTTTTAACGCATAGTAAGTATTAAAACCATTTTAGACATATAAGGTTAGTTATCTACTGACATGTTCAGTAAACTTATATATTTTAATAGTAGGCAAAAGTTGTAAACTCAGGTTTCCAGTCTTAACCTTTTAAGCCAATGTGAAATTACCAAAATGCCCTTAAGATGCATAGTTTGGTTATAAAGGCTAGATTTCACACACATATGATACCCTATTGATATAACTTAGTAAATAAAGTATTTTTACTGATTACATCAGACCCAAAACTCAGATTTATATTTAAACCCTTTTATAACCATTTTAAATGACCAAAATACCCCTACGAGGCGTAAATTGAGCTTAAATCCGTTTTGGGCATAATAGAAGATATCTTACTGATATCACAACATATTTAAGGCATAATAACTTAGGGAACTTGCATATGACTCTTATGGTTACTCGTTACGCATTTTTCGCGTTCGGATCGGCTTATGTAACTAGTTTGCATATATTAGCCGAAACGGGTCAAACCGTATCCTTTTTGTCTCAAAATCCAGAATGTGTTTAAGTTACCCATATTAAACAAGCATACAAGCCTGTCGGGTCAAAACCACATTCTAAACCGGTCTTCGCTTTATCATGCGTTTGAACCGTGTCTTCCTTTTTAAAACTAACCGGTGTAAGCTTAGGCTTAATTAAAGACCCGTTAGAAATCTAATAGGTTGTTATAAACCTTCGTTCCAGATTAGGAGACCGGTAAAAGCTACTTATACTTGCTGTATTTGATTTATACATTGCTCAGGTAAATACTCTTAACTTATTTTCCATATACGGGCTTGGGATACGGTACTATAAAAGTACCGCTTGGTCGCGTGTATGTAGTCATTTAAATCGTACTGAGATTGATGTATTTACATAACCTGTTTAATATGTATTATTTGGTGTATGGATTTTGGGGGTTAAATGAGCATGTCCCGGATATCCTTGGCATCATTCATGAAATGGCCACGACCTAAGCACGGGGTGTAGGCGTACACCTGACAGATGCATTATGTAAAAACTGGTATCCCACTTAAAGGAATCAACCTTGTGGGCATTATACCTGTGGTGTGTCAGTTAACTTAAGTCCGGCCCTACAAACCGGCCCTAATGGGCGACAAATGAGTAAAACTGTATACAAGATTATTTTTAATTGTCCCAAGTTATAAAAATATTTTTGCCGAAGTGCATTCAAATCAATTTTCAAACTCTTTTTTAAAATGAGTCAGTTAAGTTGTATTTACCAGTGTAAACTGACGTATTTTCCAAAAAGGCTAAGTGCAGGTACTAGACGAAATAGGCTGGCTACTCCAGGCGTCATTACTCAGGTCTCGCAAGCTTTAGATGCCTTTAAAGTCTGTTGAACAAGTTTCCCCTTTATTTTGATCTGCATGTGGATCTGTTTCAACTGAATTGTGATACTTAATATTACATTTTGTTCGGTTGAAATAAATTTATCTTTTGCTTCCGCTGTGCATTATTATTATTTGTGTTGTTTGACTATGATGATATCAACTACGTCACGATACTCCCCACCGGGCCCACTGGTAATACGTGGAAATGTTGGGGTGTGACAGGTTGGTATCAGAGCCAACGCTGAGTGAATTAAACACTAGCCTTTTGTGTTTAAACTCAGTTACACAGTTGCACATTCTCGAGTCTAGACAAGAACTTAGGACTAATCCAAATTCGTTTTATTTTGTCTTTATTTGATTCCTTCTTTATTTTTCTGATTAGCCCTTGCATGGGCGAGTCATTTCAGTTAGAAGACCCGTTTTGGGCAACCATGTATTTGTTTAAATTTTAATAGAACGGTTAGATTCCTATATTATAAGATCTACCATTATAATAAAGTGGCAAAATCTAAAAAGGACGAGACCTAACCATATGTCACCTTAAGACAGAGCCAAGATGGTAGTTCCACAATTAGATTCAGATCCTTGTTAACATCTCAATTTAGGATTTCTCTGCGTTTAAATATTAAAAAGAATCTTAAAGGTAAAACCTAGCCTAAATGTCATTGCAGACATGGCTAAGATGGTAAAACCTATTCGAAAGATTCAAACCCTTATTAACATCTGATATGTTATCAATAATGACAAAGATGTGATTCGATAAAATCACATAAGTCATTTTTAAATTAGGATGTTCTAAATTCCCTTATTTATATAATCATCCCTTAAGGATGAAGTACCCACGGGCTATAATTAACGTCCTTTGGGACTAAAGACAGTGGTAGCCTACAGCTCCCTGTCAAGAAAAGGTAATGAACTTTGATTCCTGCAAACCCCGGGATTTCACTGGGGAGAAAGGCGCATAGATTGTATGACTTGGTTAGATGAAATGGACACTGTTGTTGATATCAGCGGTTGTGCTGAAAGGGATATAGTGAAGTATGTATCCCAATCGTTCAAGGGAGAGGCATTGGCTTGGTGGAAGTCTCTCATTCAGGCTGCTGGGAAGATCCCACTCTACAATATGTCATGCGAGCAGTTTGTTGTTCTCATTAAAGAAAATTATTGTCCACAACATGAAGTGGAAAGGATTGAGTCAGATTTCTTATCACTGGTAATGAGGAACCTAGATTGCCAAGCCTACCTTACTAGTTCCAACACCATGTCTAGATTGGTTCCTTACCTAGTGACACCAGAACCCAAAAGGATTGCTCGCTTCATTGGGGGATTAGCCCCAGAAATCAAAGCCAGTGTTAAGGCTTCAAGACCTGCCACTTTTAGATCAGCAGCTGATCTATCTCTATCCCTCACTCTAGATGCGGTCAGATTAAGATCACTCAAGAACTCGGAGGAGAGTAAGAGGAAGCATGAGGATGATACCTCACGAAGGTCTGAGAAGAAGCACAAAGGTAGTTCGGACCACAAGAAAGAATCTGGGTCCAACAAAGGTAACCAGCAAACTGAGGAAAAGCCAAGGTGTGCAACTTGCCAAAAACGCCACTTTGGAAAGTGCAGGCTTGAGACCAAGTCTCAATCAGGATCACCTGCATGTGGGTTATGCAAGTCTAAGGAACATAAGACTATTGACTGCAAGAGGGTTAAAGATGCTACCTGTTACGGCTGCAATGAGAAAGGGCACATTAAGACCAACTGCCCTAAATACGCCAAGAAACCTGAGGAAGCCAAGAAGACCAATGCTAGGGTCTTCCAGATGAACGTACAGGAGGCAATTCAGGATGACAACGTGATCACAGGTACCTTCCTCATTAATGATGTTTATGCAAGAGTGTTATTTGATTCCGGAGCAGATAAGTCTTTTGTTGATGATAAGTTCTGTAAGTTGTTAAACCTACCTATTAGAACCTTAAGTGTGAAATATAAGGTGGAATTAGCTGATGGAACCATAGAAACAGCCTCAACTGTGTTAGATGGATGTGTTATATCCATTAGGAACCACTCTTTTCCATTATCCCTACTTCCTTTGAAGTTAGCCGGGTTTGATATAGTATTAGGCATGGATTGGTTATCGCATAACCAAGCCCAGATCGTTTGCAATAAGAAGCAAGTGGTAGTCAAGACTCCATCTGGTGAGTCACTTACCATTCAAGGAGATACCCGGTATGGACTGCCTGAGCAAGTGTCTATGCTCAAGGCATCTAGATGTCTGGAGAAGGGTTGTATCATTTATATGGCACAAGTGACTATAGATGAGCAGAAGCCCGAGGTTGAAGATATTCCAGTCATTTCTGAATACCCTGAAGTTTTCCCTGAAGAACTACCTGGCTTGCCACCAGATATACAAGTGGAGTTTAGAATCGACATCATCCCTGGAGCAGCGCCTATTGCAAGAGCACCTTATAGGTTAGCACCAACAGAGATGAAGGAATTGAGGACGCAGCTAGATGATTTGCTAGCTAAAGGATTTATTAGACCTAGTTCGTCTCCTTGGGGAGCACCAATCTTGTTTGTCAAGAAGAAGGATGGATCAATGCGTTTATGCATTGACTACCGTGAGCTTAATAAGGTCACTATCAAGAACAGGTATCCTTTGCCCAGGATCGACGATCTGTTCGATCAATTACAAGGGGCAAGCTACTTTTCTAAGATCGATTTGAGGTCAGGCTATCATCAGTTGAAGGTTAAAGATGAAGATGTACACAAGACTGCATTTAGGACTCGTTATGGTCATTACGAGTTCCTAGTGATGCCTTTTGGGCTCACTAATGCTCCTGCCGCATTCATGGACCTCATGAATTGCGTCTGCAAGCCATACTTGGATAAATTTGTCATCGTCTTCATCGACGACATACTCATCTACTCGAAGAGCCAAGCTGACCACGAGAAGCACCTTCGCTGTATTCTTAAACTTCTACATCAGGAGAAACTCTACGCTAAATTTTCGAAGTGTGAATTTTGGCTTCGAGAAGTCCAATTCCTTGGACATGTTGTTAGTGAACATGGTATCCAGGTGGATCCCGCTAAGGTGGAAGCAGTTATGAACTGGCAAGAGCCGAAGACGCCTATGGAAATTCGCAGCTTTCTAGGACTAGCAGGATACTATAGGAGGTTTATTGAAAACTTCTCTAGGATTGCTGCACCCTTAACTTCGTTAACTAGGAAGAATATCAAATTTGACTGGGGGCCTAAGCAACAAGAATCTTTTGATATTTTGAAGCAAAAGTTGAGCAATGCTCCTGTATTGACATTGCCTGATGGAATTGATGAATTTGTAGTATATTCTGATGCATCACACACCGGCATGGGTTGTGTGCTTATGCAGAAAGGCAAGGTCATTGCCTATGCTTCACGTCAGTTAAAGGTGCACGAGAAGAATTACACCACCCATGATTTGGAGCTGGGTGCCGTTGTATTCGCATTGAAACTATGGAGGCATTACTTGTATGGAACCAAGTGTGTGATCTACTCAGATCACAAGAGCCTTCAACACTTGTTTAATCAGAAGGACTTAAACATGAGGCAAAGACGATGGATGGAAACTTTAAATGATTATGATTGTGAGATAAGATACCATCCAGGCAAGGAAAATGTGGTTGCTGATGCCTTAAGCAGAAAAGAAAGAGTAAAACCTATAAGAATCAATGCCAAGAGCATTGAGATAAAGAATAGTTTGAACGAAAGGTTGTTAGCTGCATAGAAGGAA